>CM053574.1:128341017-128356815 GCA_028646485.1 Cryptoprocta ferox | reverse complement strand
CTTAACAGAAGATGTCTGCTTTTGCATTCAATCTGTTGTAAGCCATTGTTCTAGCTTAGGTGTAAGAGAAAAAATCTGGCCTCACACAAATATGAGGTTTGAGAAGAAAGTATTCTCTCAACCTTTTCAGATAACTTCAGATGTTCTTCTTTGATACTTCAGCAAAATTCGATAAATGGATGATTGAGAAAGGTCAGGTGAAACATGGGACCTAAAATCATATCACTGAACTTTCCATGTGCATTGGGTTTAGAAGCATTTGGGTCTAGCTCAAACTTTGGTTGGCTATTTTATCAGTACACAACTTGATAAATTATGCAGCTAACATATTCCTATATGATATTTTAAAAATCACATTTGTTATTATCATAACTAATCTAATTAGAAAGCTCCTCAAGCATTGGAAAACCGTTATGCTCACGATGACAAACACCAGTTGTCCAAAATTCTAATTTTTGCTCTAAACTCAACATTTGGCAACAAATACTGTCAATTATTTTTCTTGTGACGATGAATTCACTTTATTCATTTTGGAGAAAATGTCTGCCAGATACTCACATTTGAATAACCAGTGTCCATGTCAGTTTTTCTTTCAAGTAAAAATATTGTTCCATGAATCAAAGCTGCCAGCAGTTAGTTCAGCTCGCAACTCAAGCAATATCATGACTTTTCCTGCAGATAACCATCCTTCGCTGGTTTTGCAGCAAAGGGTCTCATGCATACTTCCCATTTCATCCCACATATTAATAAAAAGTAGTCACTCAAGGGTCAAGTTTTAGTAAACGTAATTTTTTTTACTGCATAATAATGTATTTAAGTGAAATTAGCATTTCTTTTTAAAAAATTGTATGCTTATGCTGGTAAAAAATACACTGACTTTAATATAGGTTGGTGCCACTGCCTTGATTGGTGGTAAGGAATCAACAGTGTCATTCATCCTTGCTTTTATAGTAGGAGGGCAAATGCTAACACAGTATAAAAGGTAAATAGCATCTTAGTGTAATTATAAAAGTACATTTCCTTGCAGCTCAAAACGTCTCTGGGATCTGCAGGAGCCTGCAGTCCTGCTTTCAGAACCACTGCTACAGAGAACAGTGATTCTCAGATCAGTGTGCATCACAATGGCCTGCAGGGCTTATTGAAATGCAGATTTCTGGGCCCTTCCAGGAAGGATCCTGACCAGGTAGGTCTGGGTGAGCTCAAGAATCTGCATTTCTAACAACTTCCCAGGAGGCTCCGCTGACCTGGAGAACACAGATTGACCAGTGCCTTAGATGAAGGGAAATCCAGTCCCTTAACGTACAACTTCTCCAATATCCATCTCTTACTTGGATGTTAAGATCCATATCCGTGCAATTATAAGCACGTCCTACATCCGTGCACCATCTAGCATTGCATTTTGTACAAAATTACCACGTCCATAATTTGGGACTCAAAACCACTTGAGTGATGTTATTGCTATCTAAGTACCTTCTCAGACTGCCAACTTGGAAGAGGATAGGATTTTAGAAATATGCCATGGACATGTCATGATGGTACCTGATGTACCACTTCTAATCAAGAAATTATCATAAGCCAAGATCATGTTCAAGAACAACAGCGCTTTTGCTCCCTGTGTGCCACAATGTTTCTGGAACCAGAGAGAGGTGACAGCTTGGTTATGTCTATCTGATCCAAAAAACATTGCCTTTGAGGATAGGCTCTTTGAGCGTCGAGCCCAGACTTCGCTCGTGGCCTCAGTTTCCAGTGAAACTGAATGAGCCCTTGATCTTACTGTCAAGGAAATCTTACTGAAATAAGGAAGGGCTGCTTACCAAAGTTTCAGAACCAGTCTTCAAGGTTACCATGTCTAAATAACTCTGAGGTCACTTGAAGCTTAAAAAAAAAAAAAAAAAAAAAAAGAAGGTTGATGGATGAGGAATGGTAAGGTAGACAAGTTCTCATTTCAAATATCAAAATAACTCAAAACGTCCACACTTTAATTACTTTTGTCAAACCACATATTTTAGATTCATTGAGTTCAGGAAAGGATGGTTAAACGTCATGAAAAATTGAAAATGTATTTTTATTTCTGCAACGATGAAGTGACATTGCATTTCTCAGTACTCTGCTGTTAGCTGGTTCTTCAAAATTTATTGGCATGATATCCCAGTCAGCCCCAATGTCAATCAAACTTATTAAATATTTGTTTTCTGCTGAGGAAAAACAACATAGGCGTGAGATATATTCATAATCAAGTGCATGAATGAATACTGAAAGAAGCAATTTTTAGGAGTCTGGTATGAAATGTGTCACTTTTCATTGCACTTATAAACAATATTCCTTGATCTTTAACACATTTTCTTTTCTCATAGATACCATTTTATATTAGAATAGTGCAAATACATTTTTTATGTATTGTGGTTAGGTTTTAAGACATTCATTATATACTTCTGAATTACAGAAGGATTTAAGTATAAAACTTAATAGCATACCATGAAAGAAGGAGGATGAAATGCTGGAGAGGGAAGATGCTAAATCACACATTTTGGCTGTAGTAGCTGAATAATTCTCAGGAAAGAATAATGTCCAACTTCTTAGGACCAATGAAGGTTTTATTTATCTAAAATTATCACCACCAACATTGACTTTCAGAAAGTCACAGAACTAGAATAGGTCATCTTGGCTACTCTCATCTATTTTCAAACCAACGAGCTAAGGTACTTTAAATAATCATGACCCATTCCACGGCCATGTCCAACGTCAAGCTCGCTGGTTGGTGGCTAACACAATTCATTCACCTTCAGTAGATTTTGGTGTGCTTTGCCTTTCAGGTAACGTTTTGTGCTAAGCCATCAAGGCTCTCTCAGTAGCATAACAGGTTTTGTTGGCAAAATCCTGGTTTCCCCTGAAATGGGCCTTTTGCATGGAGAAGCGATCAGAATATTGGGACTCTCGGTACCATTCTGATGCAGCATCAACACGTGGGGCTAGCCTGCTGCCTCTGGGGTGCCCACGCAGTCTCCCCTCATCTGAAGGGTGGCTCATTTAAGGACACGTGGGAGGCTTCTAATGCAGTTGAAAAAACATATTGAAATAGCCCCAAATAAGTGCTTAATGGCGACAACCGTGAACCAGAACGAATGGACCTATCACCTCCGTTATCAACTGGCCCTTTTTCACAAGCTGTTGTTCCGTCTCGGGCTTCCAGACTTTGGGCAGGAGGCTGCGTGCGTAGGGCACAGAGTAATTGACTGGCACTAGTGGCGTCTCTGGATTAGGTTTGTACTCTTCTATCTTTGGAAGATTGCTTGTAAAGCGTATGGCAATGGAGAAGGAAAAGACAAAGAATGTCTTCAAGAGGCAAATGTTCCAGAACTGTTGGGTGTGGTGAGTGCTGTGTGAACAGAAGCTCCAGGAATGTCCGTGGCTGATCCCCGATGTCCCAGATGTTTATGCTCCATGCTTCTCACTGCATTTCAGGGGAAAGATTGCTTAATAATTAAAAAAAAAAAATCAATTTCATAAAAAACTTTTACATACTTATTTCATGCATAAGCAACAGTAAAATTTTTTTGAGAAATATTGTATGTCTATGTGATTTGAAAATGTAGTCAGGGGCACCTGGGTGGCTCAGTTGGTTAAGTGTGCGACTTCGGCTCAGGTTATGACCTTGCAGTTGTGGGTTCAAGCCCTACATCAGGCTCTCTGCTGTCAGCAAGGAGCCCACTTTGGATCCTCTTTCTTCCTCTCTCTGCCCTTCTCCTGCTCTCACTTTCTGTTTCTCTCAAAAATAAATGAACATTAAAAAAAAAAAAGAAAATGTCAAAGTAGTTAATTCCATGAGAAAAAAGTAGTCAGAGTTGATGCTTAGTATTGGGGAAACGAAAAATAGATTATTGTCTACAATTTCCACTCTTTACTTGAATGTGTTAACAATCATCTGTTACGTTTTCCAGAGCTTAATATTGAGCTGGGTGTTATTGAGAGCATGAACCAGCTAAAATAATGGTCTCATCCAATTTAAGTTCAATTAATATTGATCTATAGCAATATGACCCTAGAAACTCCAAATAAGTTAAATCCTTACAAAATAATCTAGTGAAAGTTAACTTACATAAGTGATAGCTAATTGCAGATGTATGTCTCCATCAAAATTAGAAAAGCAGAGAATTGGGGTACCGGGGTGCCTCAATTGGTTAAGCGCCCAACTTCAACTCAGGTCATGATCTCATGGTTTGTGAGTTCGAGCCCCACATCAGGCTCTGTGCTGACAGCCCAGAGCCTGGAGCCTGCTTCAGATTCTGTGTCTCTCTCTCTCTCTCTGACCACTCCCCCCATTTTGTGCTCTCTCTAAAAAAATAAATAAAAAGATTTAAAAGATTTAAAAAAAAAAAAGAAAATCAGAGGATGACAATCTAAGGCTGGAATGATGGATTGTGAATTTTCTGTGATAGAATTAGCATATTGACTATACAAAAAAAGGTCGGTAACTACCAAAGACGGTAAATTTGTACAGACCTCAGAAAAACGGAAGTCAGAAAATACAAAATTACAGTATTTATTCAACTTTCTCTCATATTTGAATTATTTAATCACTAGAGGAGTGCGCTTAATTTCAAGACCTGCAGTGTCCACTAGATTTACATATTGTCTGGGACAATTATTTACTACTACAATTATCTACTGTTGAACATTTGCTCTTATGCCCACCTATGCTTGGGTTCCTGAAAACTACAGAATGAACCTGTAAATTCTGCATAGTAAGTTCAAGTATTTTGGGTTTTGTTTTTGCTTGTTTTTTTTGTTTTGTTTTTTATTTTTTATTTTTGAGAGAGAGAGAGAGAGACAGTGTGAGCAGGGGAGGGGCAGAGAGAGAGAGAGAGATACAGAATATGAAGCAGGCTCCAGGCTCTGAGCTGTCAGCACAGAGCCCAACACGGGGCTCAGACCCATGAACCTTGAGATCATGACCTAAGCCAAAGTCGGACACTTAACCTACTGAGCCACCCGGCCTCCCCAAGTTCAAGTATTTTGATCTCTGTAAAATACACTTCTCTCCTTCAATATTATAACTTGGAATACTGGCTCGTACACTGATCTCTTGTAAGTTGGTCCTCCAAATCTAACCCTTCTAATGTACTGGTAAATATCAAGCTTCTGGACTTGGAGTCTGAGGGGCCAAACCTTTCACATGGGGACAACTAGTGAAGTTCTGATTGAACAGACAGCCGGTCGTTATCCTCTTCGTCCTAACCACATCAATAAATTAATTTTGCTCTGAAGTCACTATTACCAACACCTAATTATATACCTGCACCCTATAAGTTCTGGAACCTAGGACCAAGCATAAAGGTGAGTGTGCGTGCCCAACTGTGATTTGAATGTCTTTTGTGTGTCCACACTTCTTGGGGTAGGATTTGGGGTTTTGCCACATTCCCTAGAAACGTGTGTCATTGCAAGTCTCCTCTGTATTCCTGCTTCAAGGAGAGTTGAGGAAGACATGTACTCAAGATGATGCATCATCTGCTGCAGGAGGTTTTTGTCTGCACAGCCACCATGTGCAATCTGTTGTCATCTGTCCTCGCAGGTTGTGGTGAGAAGCAACCCCTGGCAGCTTGGGTCCTGCAGATCTACACAAGTCACAGTTGAATATGCTGCTTCCAGTATAATGGTGGATATAACTGTTTTGTTCCGTTTCTGGAAGCGACTATTTACAACCCAACCAGCTGTGTGCTCCCAATCTTCTTTTGGAGTTACCACTGTGTGAGGGAGGGGCTGCCTCAGGTGAAGGCGAAGTCCCTGCTCAGAGAGCACGGAGGTGTGGCTTTGAAGAAGGAGCATGGCCTTAGAGAGTATCTCAGGGAATGGCAAACGGCTCTCAGCCCCCAAGTCATTTCCAGATGATTGGTCATAGCCGCCAACCCAGTGGCTGGTGCTCTGTGCTAGGGCAAGACTGAAGCTCTCTCCAGACTCGGAGCTAAAAGGGCCCTGCTGAGTGGTCATGTTGCCCACATGTGTAAAAGCACCTCTTGAAATATCTTCCAAATGCAAGCCATTCCTGGGCTTGTTGAAGCCTCTCAATTTACAGCTGGGGAAAGAGATTTATAAAGAAGTGGCTGCATTCTCCTTTCCCTCCCCAAAATAAATCCGGGGGAGAGAAAAGAAGCATTGACTTTCTAACTGTGGGGATAACTGCTCTTTCATTAACCTCTTCACTATGAACAATAATAATAATCACTCCTCACAGGGAATTCTGCTGGATCTGGAAGTTCCCCATCTCTGGTTTAGACAGGCCAGGCCATTGTTATAAAGATGCTGAGCTACAGTCCGCCCCCGAGACTTCGTGGATATTTAGGAGAAGAGAGTTTTATGTCTAATAAATTGCTGTAATGTTTAATTGAGGATCCTACAGATTATTAAAAATTACACTGGCGAGACATACTCTATGAGGGGGAAATGAGGGACATTTTTGAAGAGCTCTGGTGGTGTGTGGATAAGTATTCAATGAAGGGCTTGAATGCCATGCAGGCTGTTGGAATCACTCAGGGTTTCTCACGCCTCACATCAGGGTTTCTTAGCCTCAGCACTGTTGAAATTTGGGGATGGATCCTTCGTAGTGGGGTTTGTCTTGGGCGTTGTAGGGTAGTTAGCAGCATCCCTGGCCTCTACTCATTACATGTAAGGAGTACCCCTTTATCCACGTTGTCAGAATGGAAAACATTTCCAGATATTGCCGAATGTCCCTTGAGGGGCAAAACCATCCCAGTGAAGAGGCGCTGATCTAACTACATCAGTAACTAGAAGCCTCTGGGAATTATTAAGGAAGGAAGTACATGATGAAGACTTTAAGGAAGATTAATCTGTCATCTCTAGCAAATGGATTCTTTATTTAAACTTTATAACCTATCTATTTGTATGGTATTTTAGAGTGTTGTAAATGGATGCTTGTAAAGGAGTCTAGTAGAAGAAATGTCTTTTCAGAAGCCATTTCATTCATTATTTTTGTTGTTCATTCAAAAGTATTTATTTGCTACCCAATATGTACCAAACACTGGGAATAGCAGGGAGTTGGGAAGCATGGTCCCCTCATATGTGGGGATGATGGTCTACAGGGCACACAAGTGATCAGTGGCCACAAAGCAATGGTTCTTGTGAGTTAGCAGAATCAGAATCACCCAGCAGACTTGTTCAACCACAGATCGCTGGGTTCCCCTCCTAGTACTATTGATCTGGTAGGTCTGAGGTGACGCCAGATAATTTGCATTTTAATGACTCCCAGGTGATGCTGGTGCCATGGAGGTAAACTCTGAGGACCACTTCGATGGAGTGTGCAGTGACAAGGCCATGGCCAGTTACAATGGATGCTGGTCTCAAGCGTGGGTGAGATTTAGTTAGGCAAACGGGGGGGGGGGGGGCTCTAGGCACAAGTGAAGAACAGAGGGCCAACATGGCACATAAAAAGGTACATTTTTCACATTTCTTTTTCTTAATGTTTATTTTTGAGAGAGAGACAGAGAGAGACAGAGACAGAGACAGAGCATGAGTGGGGGAGAGGCAGAGAGAGAGAGGGAGACACAGAATCTGAAACAGGCTCCAGACTCCAAGCTGTCAGCACAGAGCCCGACTCAGGGCTCGAACTCACAAACCACAAGATCATGACCTGAGCTGAAGTCACACACTTAGCCAACTGAGCCACCCAGGTGCCCCATGTTTTCACATTTCTTAACAGAAAGCTTTTACCAAAGCTTGTGACATTATGTCAGTATTATTCATAGAAGGACTTTCAGCACAACAAATACAAAGTTGCGTTTCGTAGACATGAAAATACACACAGAAATATTAGGAAGAAACTTTTGTCATAATGTCGATCACACTGTAATTTAATTGTCTATTTATTTGCATGGCTTTCCAACTGGACTGAGCGTGCGGGTTTGGTTGGGTTTATTGTAACTCCGCCCCGAGCCCAGTGCTCAGCACAGCGAGGGGTCCTGTCATCTGGACAGCACTAAACACATATTAATCACGTGCTTTCCTTCCACTTTTATTTCCTAGACACCATACCCAGTGTTTTTATATTCAGGCTGACACTTGAAAATACTAACACAATCATGATTTCCCCCAAATGTATCAATACATACCCCTCTTCATTTCCACATCCCATTGCCATGGGAATCTTGTCCCTAGACAATGTTATGAACTGAAGAACTTAAGCCAGAAGAGCTTAGATACATTGAGCTAGATGTTAGGTCTATTGACTTTTAAACATAGAGCATCAGAAGTGACTTCAGCAATTGTCTTGTCCAGAACCTTCCATGTGACAGCTGACAAGTAGGCTCATTAGGTTCAGTCATTTGACTCAGAGCACGTAACGAGGTAAGAGAATCCCTGAGACACAAATCCAAGTCTCCGGAAGCCCAGTCAAGTGTTCTCATTTCTCTGTGTCAACGTGGTCATCTCAGGTGATACAAATAACTGCGTGTGATTTGATAAGATAGGTTAATTACTACCAGAAACCAACTCCCCCCAAAGTTCTGCAATTTCTAAGGAGGATTGGATCTGCTCTAAAAGGAGTTAGCCTCATTCCCCTCTCGGTGAAAGCCCCTTGCATGTTCACCGAGGTACGTGCACAAAGGTGGGAAGAGAAGAAGCCCATTTACCCCCAGAGAAGACGAATCATAGCCTCCATTCTCTGACATGTCTGCTTCCTGCGCAGTGCGTTCAGGATGGTGGGATCTGGTATTCTGTTCCTACTTTGGACACAAGCTTCAACAACCCCAGTCTTGGTAGAGTGCGGGGGTTTTGATGGCTCCCTTAAATCGTTCTCTATTCCAAATGCTTTATAACTGCCTCGCAATTCCCCAGAAGGTTAATTTTGTCATATTTTGGTTGCGAAAGCATTCTTTTAAATGATTGCAGTTGAGGGTGTCTTAAACTGTCAGGATAATAACACTTCGTACTTATCAAGAGTTTTTCCTCGCCAGGGGTCACGGCGCTCCGTGGGACCCTCGGAACCACCCACCGCACTAGAGTTCCAGCTTATGTGTCTCCAAGTCTTTACCCGGAACCTGACCACATTTTGCTTCTTCACTTTCTTAATTTGAAAGAAATAATTTGATAGATCTGTCAGATCTATCATGGCATTTTTTACATGTGAATATTAAAACCTGGTACTTTTGACAATTGGGAAAGTTGTTTGTAACATCCAATCATAAGCTCTGCTTTTAAAATGCAGTAAACATCACCTTACCCCTTCCATCTTGGATTCTCTTGTTCTCCCGCGCATTATGAGAATTTCTTAAAATGCACAATTACTTCGGACAGATCTTGTAAAAACGCTGTCAGTGCGCTGTAAAACAATATGGCCTCAAACGGTGGAAAGGGCCTGGAGAGAACAAAGTCCTTTTCCAGCTCTTTGCTTCATTAAACAGTCTGAAGGGCCCGTCTAAAGGGCAAAGCCTTGAATGGCTAGGTTATCACAACGAAAACCTCAGCCCCGCGGAACCTACTTCAGCCAAGAGACCCCTTGGTGCCTGCGTGTAGATGATAAAAAAGAACAAAGCCCCAGGCCATTCAAAAAGGAGCCATTCAGCCAGCCAGGCTTCACTGTGCACGCAGAGTTTAGAATGTTCTTAAAGCGCAACAGAATGGAGAGAATGATTTACTCCCGTGTTATTCTAAACTTCGAAAAAGATCACTGCCAACTGGGGGCCTCTGGTTTTGAGAGTAACTGCGTCAAGGTAATTGGTAGGCACATATGTCACAATCGTGAAGGTGACCTGATCTGGATTATAGGTACAGGTAACGGACAACAGTATGGGCTTTTAAATAGCAAGCAGTCCCTGTTATTAATAAAATAAATTGTAAGGTGACCAATTGACAAAATCCTATACATTAATAATAAATCCTGCTTAGAAAAGACGTTTTGATAAGTATTATGAGCTTTTGGAATTCTACTGACCCAAGCATGCAGTAAAAGAGATAAGAAACCTTTACTGCTTACCCTTGCGGGTAGACATTTAACTAGTTCTTTACCAAGTTAACATATATCATAAAACCTTTTGATCTTCCCTCGGTGAGATAGAAAGAAAATAAATTACAAATATTTACCTAGTGTCTAATGTCCTAGGCAGAAGGGTTGTAAAATAAGTAGCAAAATACTAGGAATTTCTTGAATAGAAGGCTTGCTGTCTGTCTCAGCATTGTTCAGCTTCTGTGGCAAACAAAACTGATGCTAGACAAGTCATTTAAATATATAAATAATGAGTTTCTTACTAATGGGGACATTACCCTATTCTTGATATTTATTGTCAGCTTAATAGTTACAAGGCTTTAATAATGTTTAAGAACTTCTGCTTTTGTTTATAATAATCAGAATAAGACTGTATGAGTTTCATTACTGGATCTTGCCGATTATCTCGCGTTGTATATTATATGCTACAAAAGTATGGACAGGAGTCAGTCCGTTGCTAGGCACGAAGGCTTTCCTCCACGGGACTTGCTGTGTGGATATACACAGAATACTTCATTTGAGAGAGAAAAGAGAGCGTTGTTTCTGAGTCTTGCTCCCCCACACAGATCTTCAGAAAATAAAACTCTTTTATTTTTTGTGGTGGGAAACAGTGTTAGAAAAGTAGGTGATACATAAATTGAAATACAAGAAAATCAGCAAGTGTTATTTGTTTGTTGGCTTGATGCAAAACACACACACACACACACACACACACACGCACACAATTACCCTGCAAAAGCATTCTGCTTAATGCTAAAACGTCAGCGTAGCCAGCTCGCACACTCCATTCTCCTCTTTTATTCTTAAAGCTCCCCTGATTCCTTTATATTGTTCCCACTTCAGATGCTCTATATAGCTGAGAGTGAATTGAACTGAAATGGAATTCTTGGTAGGCATAATTTTCTCCACCTTTATAGAGAAGAATTCTAGGCCAGAATCTGATGAGCGGATCCTTTCCCTCTGCAACAGTTAGATAAGCTTAGGGCTGATTCACTCATTGCTAGAAGAGACAGAGCCTGAGAAAAGCAAGCGTTAGCCTCTATCAAATACCCTTAACCCCTGTTTACAAAAATTTCTCTTCTCTTTAAGTCGAAACCCAAGGTATAGAAACCATTGTTTTCTGGGTCATATATCACAGTAATCATTAGGAATTTCCATCTCTGATGCTTGGGTAAAGTCCTCTCTTTGGCCCAAATGTCTGTTTTGGGTTTTGTGCTCACATTTCGTGAACGTTTATGGGATCTTTATTGAGTCAGAGGATCTGCGTGATGGCCCTGGGAGCAGGGACATGGCCTCTGGAGTTGTCTCATCTGGAGGTTCAGCCATGCAGAGACTGCTTCCGCTGACATCCTGACATTCTGCTGTAAATGTATCTAGTCTTTTGGAAGCTCAGCAATCTGGGTGGGCTGGGGCACCTCCAGGTTAGGCTGGTGTCTTTCAGCACCTTCCATATGGGGCACCTTCCTAATATCATCCATTCTGTTTAGAATGGGTTGGGGAAATGTAGAAATGGTGTTGAAAACCTGAGCACAGACATAAGGAGGATATGATGAAGCGATTTTTGAGCACAGGGCCTGGCACACAGGTTAGAGACCAATTAATGCTCGCTGAATGGAAACGGCAGGCCATTTGCGAGTTTCGGTTTTGCTTGCAACTTCATGCATCTTCCAGGGCAGGGCTCTATTATTTGACCCCTTTTATTCTTCATCAGAGTGCTATCATGAAATTAATTAAACAAGGCATTAGCTTTGGTTTGCCATACCCAGTAATGTAAAAAAGTCAGTCAGTCAATCAATCAATCATTCAATCAATCAATCAATCAATCAATCCTGGCTCACAGAGAATGATCTATGATTCATCTCAACATAGGTTCCCAAGAAAACTAAATTTTCTTGGTGGAGACATTCATCAGATTACTTTCATAGACTTTTGCTCTTTTTTTCCCCACCAGGCTCAGTACCCTATTATCATTAATTCTACACTTTTTTCCCTAAAGCCAAAGGCATGTGGAGTACGACTTACTTCAAAGTTTCACTGCACTACATTTCATTTTTGTATTTCATTAACAAAATGGCAATACAATTGACACTAAATTTACGTAGCCAGGCAGAGACTGTGTCTGAGATGTTTGATAGTTTTATGTCAGCGGGATGAAATATACTGTTTGACAAAATCCTCCTAATGATATATGGCACTTAGATTTGCTGCCACACATTTCATCATCGCTAAAACATGATTTATATTGTATTCTCCATCACTGAAATAAAACCCTGAGCAAATCCCCCTCACTGTATATCTAGGTCTTTCACCTTATTAATGACCTTTTATGGCTGAGAAGAGCGACTGCTAATAAGCACTCTATGCAGATTATAATATAGTAATAAATAATTGCCTTCTAAGGTAATGTACGTGGCGCTTTCCTCCCCACTTGAAGTTATATGAGGATAAACATAAGAGAACACAAAGGCGGCATTCTCAGCGCTTCATGTAGACAACTGGATGAACCTAATCAAATGAAAGTCTGCAAAGCCTCTCACTCCCCGCTCCAGACTATCTTTGAGTGTCATAGAACACATCTTCCTTCCCCATCTCCGTGGGGCCGTCTTCGTGCTGTTTCCAAAATTCCTTTGCTCAGCCACATGACTCGCTCTTTCCAAAATATTTTTGCCTTTATCCTAGCTGCCTCTGTGCCTGGGAGGGTTTTCTTGAGTTCTCCATTGCGTAATGAAATTCTGCTTAACTCCAGTGAAGCATCCTTCTTCTTCTTCTTCTTCTTATATCCTGCACACAAAATTGAGTACTCCTTCTTGTGAAATCTATAGTGATATCTATATCTATCTATCTATCAGCACATTCAGTAATGTTGTTTACGTGCATTATTCTTCAAAGCAGATGATCATCAAGTTTGTAGTCCTATCAGCTCACAAAGTGTCTGGCATTAGGCACTCAACAGGTAGTTTGATGAATGAATGAATGAATGAATGAATGAAATGGAATAATTGCAAAAATACTTTAAGGAAGGAACTAGTAGTGTTAGTATTTATATCTAAGAGCATTTCTGGGTTGTAACCCCCTTACATATGCTAGCTGTTTGATTACTTCTGGGCACCTAGTACAGCTATAGCTGTGAACCAGGGACAGTGCTCTTCTGGATTTCTTGCTTAGTCTCTGCGTTCCTCATAAGAGTGGGAGTTCACTGAGGTTAGAGCCTTTGACTTAGGCTTCCCCAGATCCCAGCCTACACTGTATGTGGCATGGAACAGGTGTTCTATAAAAATGTGTTGAATGAATGAACACTCAGTCTTGATTCCGTGCTGGTTCCATGTGTATTTCTAAAACCGTCTCTGTCCATCTAAGTATTTCAAACATTTCAGTTATGGGAGCAGAATGGATATATTCTTGCCCTTGGAGACCCTCCAGATCAGCTTTACAGGATATCACCCATGGTCATCCTGGTGGTCCTTCCTCAGCAGGGCACAAGACTCACTATATAGATCTTCCTCAACTTACAACGGGGTTACATCCTGAAAAACCCATTGTAAATCAAAAATGTCATACCTCAAAAATGCATTTAATACACGTAACCTACCCAACACCATAGCTGAGCCTCACCTGCCTTGAATGTGCTCAGAACGTTTATAGTAGCCTGCAGGTGGGCAGAGTCATCTCACACAAAGCCTATTTGATAATAAGATGTGGAATATCTCATGTAATGTATTGAATTCTGTACTGAAAGTGACAACCAGGGGGTGCCTGTATGGCTCAGTTGGACAAACTTCCAAGTCTTGGTTCTGGTTCAGGTCATGATTTCACAGTTTCTGAGTTTAAGCCCCAGGCATTGGGCTCTGTGCTGACAGCATGGAGCCTGTTTGGGATTCTGTCTCCATCTCTCTCTGCCCCTCCCCTGCTCACTCTCTATCTCTCTCTCTCTCAAAAATAAATAAACATTAAAAAAAAGAGAAAGTGACATCCAGGATGTTTGCACAGGTACACGAGTGCTGTCAGCACGTGGGGTGTTGACCCTCATGATACTGGGCTGACTGGGAGTGGTGATGACCTTACCCAGCATCAAGACAGAAGATCAAACCGCATACTGCTGGCCCGGGACAAGATCCAAAATCCAAATTTGAAATTCAGTTTCTCCTGAATGTGTTACCTTTGTATCATTGTAAAATCTTGTCAAACCATCCTAAGTCGAGGACCATCTGTATACACAACAGGTAAAAATATTGAGTTAGCTCATACTTGCATGAAATACAAGTCAAATAATTTTTAAGCAATTGCTAACATTTCAAGTAGATTTTCAGGTACTTGGGGTACAAGCAAACTAAAGCCATAATCTTTGGCAGCAACCCCTTCAGGAAATGCTTTATGTAATCTCTTTATGTAAAAATGTAGATTGTTTTCATAGATTATAGTATTAAAAATCACAAATATTAGAAAATTTGGAAGTATGGCATTGGAAAATGGCATTATTCTGATGCTTAACCTAAACATTTCAATTGATGAACTATTTTACCATTATCAGGAAATAGTTTGAAAGACTTCACGTTAAATCTCCAGGTTAGTTGATCTACTTGACTGTATATTTGAGTGGCACACAGGCAAGGCTAAATTCTAATTTCATCTTCACCAACTTCAGACAGATTTTAGTCCCTCTTTCACATCTGAGGAGATAAGACTACGGATGTTTGAGTGACAAGAATACACCAAAAATAACAAAAAACACTGTCTTACTTTATGAGAAGGTAATCAAACTGAATTTCTTTTATAACATTTATGGTGATCTAAGTTTTGGACTGAGGGAAAATGCAAAAGTTTCAGAAATAAAAGTTAACTTTAAAAGCACGCATCAAAATTGACCATTTAGGAGGCGCCATGTGATGATTGTCGTCTAAAGGCTAAGTCTCAGTTCATCTTGGCTAAGTCCCACTCAGCTACAAGTGCTCTTCAGCTGGTGGGTCCATTCCTGCACACTGGGCAGGGTCTGCAGTCAGTCTCAGCTCATGACTGTCCTTCCTGGAGCCTGTGCAGAGCCCCCGTGCACTCCCTGTGCATCAAGTTATAATCTTGCCCTGCAACTCCCCTGTGTTTGTTTAGTCTGGGGCTGAGTGTCTGTCTTGGTTTCCTGTCTTGCACCATTAGTCCCTTCTGAAGATGGAATTCTGCCCTGGATTCCAGCTGACTTGGTTTGGCTGGTCACGCCCTTCTCCTCAGGCACTGGATTGGTGCCCACATCCCCAGCCACTCACTGCTTCAAAACCCAAGGCTGCGTCTGATGGAAAGATCCTGGAGAAGACTCATTGTGTCCTGTTCATCATTGTCTTCCCCATGCCTCGCATTCATATACTACAGAGGAGGTGACAATTATCCAGTCAATGGATGAAAGGATGCATTAATTCCTTTTTCTCTTTGAAATAAGGGTCCTACCTCCATTGTATACCCCTTGCCTTTACAGTCAACTTTTGTGAAGACTCATCTTTACCAACTCTCTCCTCTTCCCTTTACAAAGGTACCAAGTCTCCTAGAAGTCTTACGCTTAAGATTTCTCTGAGGCGTCCATCTGCCAGATAAGGCTTCTCGTACGTAGGAAGAAATGCAGATCGAAATCTATTTTGTGCCATAACTTAGGAAGCTGTGATTTGGATAGCTGGTCACCCACCTTGGGTCTCAGTTCTAGAGCCATGCTCCCGAACACTGCCTGGCTTACTCATATTTTCTAATCACCTCCACCTCTCACTCTGAGAATGACAGACAATGATTCAAGGCTCTGGATCTGCCTCAAAAGAGGATGAAGATACAAACCC
>CM053574.1:127833212-128340517 GCA_028646485.1 Cryptoprocta ferox | reverse complement strand
CTTTGGAAAGGGAAGCCTTCCTCAAGGACTTCTGCCTGCCCCCTGCTGGCCTGAACTGGCCCATGGAACTTGCTACCCCAGTTGCAAGAAGGCAGAAATAGTAAGGATTTGACTTCCCCTGCGGTTACAGCAGAGGAAGGCCGAAGGGGAAGGGGTTGCAAAGGCTTTCAGAGAGCAAATCCATGGTGTGTGTCTGCCCTGTGCATCCATTAATGTGCCGGCCATTCTCCCTTACGCCTCTCCCACCTGCACCATTCCTGTTCCACAGTAAAGACCTGCCCAACATGCCGTCTTCATCCTGTGCCCATCCCCATGCCTGGCTCCATGGTCTGAGGGGTCCTTCTGCCAATAGCCTATTTTAAAGTTATAATATTAATTATTCCCACTTTGGCATCCTAACCCCTTTTCCTGCTTATTATTTCTTTAATGAAAATTGTTAACATCTAATATTCCCTCTATATAGATAGAAAGATAGATGGATAAATAGACGGATGGATGGATAGATAGACAGATAGATAAGTCAATTGATCGATGGATTGATCGATAGATAGATAGAGGGATAGATGGATGGTTGGATGGATGGATAGATAGATAGAGGGATAGAGGGATAGAGGGATAGAAGGATGGATGGATGGATGGATCGGTGGGTAGATAAATAGATAGATCAGTTTCCACTGTGATACCAACCCATTGATATAGGAATTTTTTCCTCTTTTTTTTCTTTGACAGATCTCAGGGTCACACCAGTACATCCATCCTCACATGAGACTGCAGAAGCTTCTACACTGAAGCCTTCGTGGGGCCTGGGGCATCTCTGGCAGCCTGAGCTTGGAGCTGGAACTACAGACTGGGACTTGGTTTGAGCCTTGGCCTTGGCCTTTGGCCAACAGAGCCTGAGACCCTTGGCAAGATGGGCATGAGCACATTTCCCGAGCTTGAGTGAGTCATGTAGGCAAGTCGTTTAAGCTTGTGGCTGCCACCCTTTGGGACCTTGGGCTTGACCTTCTTGGACTTGAAGATGGTCCTGATGGCCTGGGCAGTGCCTGCCTGCATCTTCTTCGGGCCCTTTTTTGTGCTTCTTGGTAAAGTGCATGTTCCTCAGGAACTTGGGGTTCACCCTCTTCAGAGATTTCTATCTTTGTGATGAGACTTCTTGTGCCATTTCTGTGCCATTTTCATGACTAGTTTCATGTGGTGTGGTTCTTCGACTTGACTGTGTCTGTACCGAAGCTGGTGGCTCCCAAGGTGCCTGGGGCCAGAACAGAAAGAGGAAATTTTCCCTAGGACCTAGTACAATGTAGGGCATGCAGTAGGTGTTCAATAAATACTTGTCAAATAGATAAATAACTGCAGCAAATGTTCATGGAAGACAGAGAAAGAATGCAGGAAAGAAAGAGGAAGAAGAAACAAGACAAGAAAAACTCATCATTTTTTTTCCAAACCAATATTTTTATATACAATTATTGATGAAAAGTCATTTTGTAGGAGATAAGAACTATGAATCCACCTTCAACTTATTGCCAGCTTTAGAATTACATGGTGTTTCTTTGTATTACTGTCTTTGGAATATAGCATCCTGCTAACTTTCAGAGGCTTTACAAGTAAATGTGATTATATGACTCTCTCTATATTCTTCAGAATAAATGTTTCAGGAGTTCGAGGTGTCATCATTATAATAATTTTATTTTGCTGACATTACTTTGAATCATGCTATGCAGGCAATCGACACTTTGCAATGACTCATCACAAAGCAGTAAGCCATCTTTTGAAATCTGAAAGACACCTTTTCTCAAAAATATACATTCCTCAAAAAAATACATTTCTAATATGAATGCTGTATTTCTTTCTTCGGAAGAGGCTGTTTGAAATTCTGAAGACTGACAGAGACCCTCACACGGGCTTGATTTGTTATTTTCTCCAGAAAAAAGCCTCCTGAGGATGTGATAGCTGCTCTCAGAATGAAGAGTAACAGTGCACACTTCAGTTTACGACAGAGAACTGCTGTTTTGTCATTTAGACGGGCGACACTGCTGTGTCACGCGACGCAGAGCATCAGAAAAGATTCAATAATCGTTCCTTCACTAACGTTAATTGTGATTGACAATCCACTGCAGTGTTTGACTGTTGAACAAACTCCCAGAAGTGATGTTTCAATTCTATGTTCTTTTAAACAAATAAAATACGTAAAGCCGCTCAATACTTAGAATGAATCTCATACAAAATTTCCATGGGCCAAGCAAGTGTTCTTCCATCCGTTGTGACAAGCAGGTGGCTGGCAGACCATGATATTTTGCTGTTCAAGATGGGAAGTCCAAAGACAAGGTACCTTCCAATATGGACCCCATAACAGACTAGTAATGGCAGTCATATGATAGTTGCATATCAGCCCCTAGTCTAAAAACCCTTTCTACAAGTTCATTAGTACAGTGCTGAGTTTTCAAATCCTCATTATCAATATTTATTTTCACAAACTTCTAAAGCAGCGATGGTCCCACACCTCTTCAAGACTTGGCCCCAGAGGCTCAAAAACACTTTGTTCAAACCAGGAAACGAAAGTAACTTGCTTTTAGTTATAGGGTCCTGTGAAACGTTAGAAACATACTTGTGTTTTTTTATTTTATGTTTAAGGAAATGGAATGTTTCATTCTTTATCTTCCCCCATCGCCCTCCATCTCTGGTACAATGTAAGGCAGTGGGGAGGAACAAGGTGTCCTGGAACATCAGGACTGAATTACGAAGGGGATATCAATCTGTTAGTAAATGGTGGAACCAGAGATGGTGACAGTTAGGTGGGAGGCGGAGGTTTTCAAAACGATTTCCAGGACTGACTGTGGTGTGGATAGTTGTGCGTAGCCCTGTACCAGAATCAATGATATTTTCGAGGATAATGATAAGAAGGCCATTTTCATAGGGATAAAAGCAGGAAAGAGATTGTACAAAGAAGCCATTTGGACGGCTGCCCAAGAGTCTATATCAAGTTAACAGGAGGATCTTGTTACAATACCCGAGAAGGCACGGACCTCACATGCAAGGCTGCTATCACCCCGCGAGAGCCAAAGAAGGGCCAGAAACTGCCTATTTCCATGCATAATTTATGCAGCTTAGGGGCCGGACTCAAGCCCTAGAAGAAGCCCTAAGGACGTGCCATTTAGAGCAGAAAGAAGGAAGAGGGCCATGATGCCACAGAGGTCTCCTTCAAGGCTCTGAGAGCTGGAAGGAGGCAGAAATCTCCTGCGCAGACCCTCTCTGATCGCTGATGTCCTGGAACACGTGCTGAGCCTGATTTTCAACCTTGCCCGACTTTCACTGAATGTTGAGAGCGGGCCAGCGTCGCTGCTGGGTGTCCAAATAGTGGGAGAGGTTCATGGAACTCTGGTGTCTTCTATGACAAAGACAAGATGTCTGAGCCCTTCCAGGCATGCCACCAGGGCCCCAGGCTTGTCCTCTCTGAAGGCACAAGGGGAAGACTGAAGCTGTCTCAGTGTGGACACTCAGAACCTCTGCTCTTCGCTGATCACAGGTGACAGGAGCTTTCGAATGTACCGCCGGACCAGCTGCGTTCCGCCCGAGAGGGTCTGCTGTTGGGTCCCGATGTGTCATCCCAGCTGGCACCCCATTCCCAGTGTTGGTAAGTACCTAACGCATATGGATGAGAATGGGCACGTTTGCCATTAAAATAGGCTTCCTTTAATTAAAAATTTTCATACTCTAGTCTCCCAGTTTATGAACCCTTGTGATGGATGTAGCTTCTTTTAGATAATTGCTTGGGATGAGTGAATACCCCAATATTTATTTAGCAAGGATGTCGATGAATTATGAATGGGAGCAAAGAGTTCCATTGGGCAAGCACTCTAATTAATAAAGCCCGTTTCCCGTGGTTGCATGTAGGCATGGGGCTCTGTGGCAATGTAAGTGATGCGTGTAACAGATGTTAGAGGTTTTCCTGGAGACAGAACAAGGCCCCGGGGAGGCGAGCTGGCTGGACTCCGGAACAGCCCCCTTTTATTCTCTGAAAGTCTTTTCTCCCTTCCCCACCATAAAGACCTGGACGGTATCAAGGCGTTTGCATGAGACAGCCTTTCCCCCACAATCTGATGGTTTAATCACTAGCCCTGACAATGGTCTTAACAGGTTGCCTCTCCTGGGAATTCTCTTGGGAGGTAAATATTCTCTTTGTTATTTTTTATTTTGTTTATTCTTTAATGTTGTTTTTTTTTTTTTATTTTTGAGAGAGAGAGAGAGAGACAGAACACAAGCAGGGGAGGGACAGAGAGAGAGGGAGACACAGCCACCGAAGCAGGCTCAAACCCACAAACTGCGACATCAGGACCTGAGCTGAAGTCAAGAGTTGGATGCTTATCCGGCTGAGCCACCCAGGGGCCTGGAGGTAAATATTCTTAAACTGTAAGCAGGGCCAATATGTACCCAGTATGCGCCTGTTGCATACCAACTGATGAAATATCCGAACATCTCTATACCTTTTGGTAAATAAACTCCTCATAAGCCCTAGGCCCCACCTTAGATCATGGAACCTCATCATTGTCCAGTAACTGAAGAGTTAATGTCTGGCCCCACAAAGAGTCTTTTGGTCCGGCTCCACATAGCAATCTGGCTTGTCCTTATTGGAAGTTTCTGGTACCTTACTAGTTGTTAGATATGTGGAGTATGATGTCTGCACGTCCCCCTCAACCCCCAGATCTTACATTCTTCCATTTTACCCACACCAGTGGACAGTGGAGTGTTATGTGAGTCTGCAGGAATTCCGGCACTTTTCCTCCCCCGTGTAGGCATCCGTCTACCTGGGCACCTTGGGCGGAAGAGTGGAAGGCACGTAAAATACCTTATATTCTGCTGCGGCAGGGATATGAAGCGATACTCAGTCTCTGGTAGGTTCAATGTTGCTCTTTCTAATAAATCACTCAGAGCTGGGCCATGTTGCTAGGTGCTTTGATGAATGCATGTCCTGTGTCACTTAATCCTCACAATCTGTGCACAGGGGGAGGTAGTACAGTGCATATCGTGTGGATGTGTACAAAAGTTTTGTCTCTTTTCAGTGGCACAAGGGATGTCATGCTTACTCCATGATGGCCCCTGAGATACCTGCCCCTTCATGTACACACTCTCTACACTGATCCTTTTGGGCATGGGTAAGACCTCTGAATGTGTGCCAAAGGGAAAGAGATCTGCAGATGTCATTAAGGTCCCCAATCAGAGGAGACATTAATATGAATGCATCTGACTAATCAGGGAAGCACCTTAAAAATTTTTTTTTAATGTTTATTCATTTATGAGAGAGAGAGAGAGGGAGCAGGAGAGGGGCAATGAGAGAGGGAGAGAGAGAATCCCAGGCAGGCTCTGCACTGTCAGCATGGAGCCCGATGCAGGGCCCAAACCCACAAACCGCAAACATCAGAGCATTAGAAGCAAACGCCCATCTTTTGGCCCTTGAAGAAGGAAGCAGCCATCATGCGGAGAAAGGGCCATGCAACAGAGAGCGGCAGGCAGCCTCTAAGAGCTGAGGCCTGCCATCCCACAACCGCAGAGAACAGAATTCTGTCAACAAAACCAGTGTGCGGGGGCGGAGCTACCAGCCTCGATGAGACCACAGGCTCAGCTGACCCCTGGATTCGCACCTTGGCGAGAAGCTGGGATGAGGACCCACATCCTCGTGTTTGCACTTGACACCCATGAAAACTGGGAGAAGATAGAAATGCTTTAAGTGCGAAGTTTGTGGTAGCTTTTATCCTACGCCTCTGGCCAGCTCCAAGGTTATGCTCATGGAGATCAGACAGTTCACAGGAAACGCATGAGGTAATCTACAGCCTGCCTAAGAGTGGATAACCTATCTCAGCCCAGTGTTCAGTTCATATGAGGTGTTGATTACTTAGTAGGCTAATGGATACCAGCATTTATCCTAAATGTGAATGAAAGGAAGCTCAGGCCTAAAGTCAGTCTGGCAAATATTTGATGTCTACTGCATGTCAATCAAGAAACCAAATGATGTTAAAGGTTCACTAGCAAAAAAAGAAATGCAGTAGTTGTTTACCCTATGAAGTTTTAAAGACCATGAAACTATTAATCATAACTAAGTTAACGAAAACGCAGTGAACACATACCTTGAGGGGCCAGGTGAGTTGAAGGCTTCTCATCATCAGTGAGTGAACCTATACTGGGTTAAGCTGATGTCTGTGTTGATCAATCTGAAAGTAGGCCAGAGATAATGAAGTCTTCCCATTTTGATTCAATATCATTGTACATAATTTATTTAGGATCATTCAAATGACTTTCTCTTAAGACTACTGTAACGGGCAATAAATGACACCAACAAATATGGGAATCGGAATCACCAAAAATTTACTATATTACATTGAGTTTGGCTTGAAGCCTTAAGACATGGTATCTGTCGGACATGTGTCATTACGAGGAGCCCACAGGTAGAGATTCGAGTAGTTATTAAGCCCTGTAACTTGGAGAAAGGTCTTTTAGACGTCAAGACAGTATTGTACATACAGCTACTCATTCAAGCACCAGTTTCCCTTCAAGGCTGCCAACTTCTCTCTCTCCATAGTAACAAGGATGCGGGATTGTTCTGCTGCAGCTCCAGTATGCTTGTTTTGCGGTCCATCTACCAGAATCTTAGGGGGAACCATGTTATACCTTCACTTAAGACAACTGGATAATTAATTCACAAGCATCATGTTCTGCCAATGCTGTAGAGGTAGATGGGGTTAGAGATGTCTCCCCCCATCTTGCTATCAAACCAGATCCCCTTTGGGACTGGAAGGGGAGAGCTTTAGTAACGACATCTGGACAACAGGCATAAACCAAGACTGTGCTGGCAAATCAGGTCTTATGGTCACCTTCATTATGAGGGTCATTGATTTCAGCAAAGTTCAGCCATACTTGTGGACATTTGATGGCAAACAAAATGGACACCAACTTGTAACGTGAGCTGTGAGGTTCTAGCTCTTTCCTTCTGGTGGTCTGAAAAATGTTCCATTAAAGATGCATCTTGGGCAAACATAGCAGTGTTACCGTGGCAGGCTTCACATGACCAACCAGAGTCAGGTTGGAGTAAACTTCACAAGATCACCTAGAATCAGGTGACCATGAACCCTCTGACCAGTGACAGAACAGAGAACCATGCAGGGTTTACTGCGGAGGATGTCACCCCCAAGGTTAGAAAGTGAAGGTTCTACTAGATTCTTAGAGTCCTTTCATGCAAGACTGGGAGTGACTCAAAAATATTTGAACCAACCCATGGGTCTTGAATACCAGTGCTACGGATTGAATTGTGTACCCCCAAAAATGTATGTTGGAGTCCTAACCCCTAATACCTCAGAATATGACCTTATTTGGATTTTGGGTTTTTATGGAAGTGCAAAGTGAGGTTATTAGGGTGTCCCTTAACCCAACTTGACCATTGACCTTATCAAAAAAGGGATGTTTAGAAATAGAGACAGACAAGCACATGAAGACAGGGATCAGGGTGAAGCTTTTACAACCAAGAAAAGCCAAAGACTGCTGGCAAACTTCCAGCAGCTAGGAAGAGGCAGGAAGAATTCCGCCCAGAGTCTCAAGGGACCATGGCCCTGCTGACAGCTTGATTTCATACTTTTTACTCTCCAGAACTGTGAGGAAAACATTTCTGTCATTTTAAGCCACTGAGTTTGTGGCATTTTATCATCACAGCCGCAGGAAAACAAATACAGCCACATTCACAAACAAACCAGCTGTCACAATTAATGTGATCCTATTTTGAAAAAGAAAGGTATACACACCCAGGGGCTCCAAATTCCAAGTAACTGAGCACACAGACAAAGGTGAATGCCAATGTCAGGAGAGGGACAAATGTAACCATGCAAAAGGGGATGCCTGCCAATTGTGAGTAAGGAGACGTGAAAATGAGTGACAGGCAACAAATATTCCACCAAACTGTATCCCTCTTAGACACTTGCCAGGAAACACGCTTTGCTCAAGGATTTTTTCATCTCAGGATACACTGGGTGGTCATAGCACAGACTTCAGAGGACACACACCCTCTGCAGATGTATTCTCATCAGAATAAAGCCAAAATCACCCCCTGATCTTTCACACGGATGCACCTTCCCAAGTAGTCACACAGGTCAGGAGGACATCTTCCTGTCCCTTAAAGTCACTGGCATCCTGATCCCCGACTCAAGGTGATTATCCTTCACTTTTGTCTCCATCCCCCAGAGCCCTCATCCAAGCCCATGACCTACTCACAAGAATGCAAGTTCCCCCCCTGGAGAAATGCCCTCAGTTTCCACCCCCTTCTACTTGAATAAATCAATTTCAGATGGACTCCTATCTCTTTCCCTCTGGTCAGGGAGAAATATCACTGCTCTCCTCCCAGAGTAACTTCCGTCATTCATCTTTCCTTCAAGTATCTGGTGATTTGCTGGCTTATGCCAAACACTGTCCCAGGAACTCTCCGTGCAAAATACCTCTGCTCCCATGGACTTGAAAGCTGCTTGGAAAAGACAAATAAACAGAAATAAATCTACAGTGCAGAGTGATGAGCTTAAAGGCAGGATACAATGGACCCATTCTATCCCTACCCCTAAGCTACGATTTTTAATCAGGCAACCTAGATCCCTGCCCCCCCCCACCAGCCCTCTCAGCCACTGCATCAATGATCTCCACCTTTGCCTTTCTGCATTTCATCTTAGATTTTGCTTCACGATTCTCCCACTAAACCCTTGATGCACAATCATTATTTTAGAGTGTATAAATAAGAAAAGGTCCCAGCCTCATAGGAGAACCCATGTGTTTTACATTTGGTGTGGATCAGCCTGTTTCTAGAAATAGATCTGTATTTTTAATTGAATCTTACAATACACACAGGTTTGAAGTCTTTTAAATTTTGCTTAATGCTATATTATGTCATAATATAACCTTCCTTCACACATGGTACATGCATGTTAAAGTATTTGACCTTATTGTGTGTAATGAGATATTTCCCAGATTTGTGTTAATGAAAGCAATGCTCTCATCAATAGCCATCCTTATATGCAAATCTTTTGCACATCTCTGATTATCTCCTTTGGAATTCCTGGATCCATATGTACATACAGTTACAATAACTTCTATAATTAAATATTCATGCAAAGTTTTTTTTTAAATCAATTTATTCTCCCACATGCAGCTTAAAGGCTACCCTCTTTCAATTGAAAGGAACAATGACTCATTCAAGTTTCTTAAGCACTAGGAAGGGGGTGGGAGTTGTATGAAGATACACACAGGAAAGGGGGCCTGGAGAAAGCCAAATTATCAGAGAAGAAATAGGACAAGGACCATATTCTCAATGCCCCTAAAAATTAAAATCCCAAGTTTGTACATGCTTCTTGATTTTCATTATACCCCTCCACCACGATTATGACTCTATTATTTTCTGCATTCTCCTTTCTAGAGAGTCCCACTTAATACTTTCTCTACTGCTGGATGGTTTGTGCTTCCATTTCATCTGTATATTTCTCTATCCCCCACCCCCTTGTAGTTTTTTCTTCTTCAAAACATGGGCATGGCACAACATGTTTTGGACCTGGCTCCTCTTCCACTGCCCAGCATAGCCTCGCTCTGTTTGTATTGGTAAGTACCATCTCTCTGAGTAACAAATTAGTTGCCCTACTCCCTTCTGCTTTTTAGATCTCAATATCTAACTGGAAAATGTGGAGCCTCTCACAGGTCCAGAATGGACGGTATTCCCTTCCTCCTAAATCGTGCTCTTCCTTCTATATTCTGGCTCTCAGTTAATAACCTCATTGTCATCTAGCCTTCCAAACTAGGAAACTTGCAGCCTCTAACTTCTAAATAATAACCAAATGGTATCCATTCTAAATTTTTGGCACTGTACTCCCTTTACTCTAACACTATGTGACCCTGGCATTTTTCCCTCAAAGTATTAAAATGATTTCCATCAGGATTTACTGACAATAGTTTAGTCCCGACTTCCAAACAAGCTATAGTCCAATCTCTTTATCATATCATTGTCAAAATAATCTTCCCCAGAAAGTGTGATTAAGCAACTCCAAAGCTTACAATATTCTGTTGGCTTTCCAGAATATAAAATGTAAACCCAGTGCAACAAGGACCTTCGACTCATGGCATTTGCTTCTGCTCATCACCGCGCACTGTGTCTCCACCACATCCCTCAGACCTGTTGATTTCTTCTGCCACCATACAAGCTGTGAGTGCCTCACAGTTGCCATTCACATCGTTCTTTGTTGGGAAAACTCCTACTATGGGCTCAGTTCAAATCACCCTCCCCATGGAGCCTTCCCTGACCGAAGGCAGAGACTTGGCTACCCTCTGTATTTCTGCATCATTGTGTCCTTTCATCTACTTGCGATGCCCATACCGTACGATCACGTGTTTCTCATACATACCTCTTCCGTTGAATTTCACACTCCTGAATTTCATTTCTCATTTTCCTTTCCATCTCTAAAAATTAATATGATACTTACCACAGAGCAAAAGCTCAGTAGTATTTGATAAATGACTAGATAGCTAAGAAAATAAAAATTATTATAGACATTATACATAACACATATATACATAATTCACATATAATATATGCATGTGTAATGATTTTAAAAATTTTAAGTGCATGTGTTGAACCAAACCTCACTGCTTGTACCTAAATGTATGGTATCTGGTTGTACTGTTATATGGACATATGGTCCAAGAGTAACCACTAACAAGGGGTAGGCCTCGGTCTCCTTAAAAATAGACAGCATAGTGAGGGTTTACAGCAGTTGGAGAAAAAAGAGAGTTCAAAAGCACTTGAGAAATGGCTAATGCTAGCTTCTCAGACATTCAGCAGAGCAAGGACCAGTTACATTTAAAAATGACAAAATGCTCGGGGCGCCTGGGTGTCTCAGTTGGTGAAGCATCCAGCTTTGGCTCAGGTCATGATCTCACAGCTTGTGAGTTCGAGCCCCGCATCGGGCTCTGTGCTGTCAGCACAGATCATCTGCCCCTCTCTCTCTCTGTCCCTTCCCCACTCCCACTCTCTCTAAAACATAAATAAAACATTAAAAAAAATTTTAAATAAGGAAATGCTTAAGCAAAATTATACAAGTTGTAATACTTCAAAACTTCCTTTTATACTCATTAATAATATTTTCACACACACCATTAATGTATGTATTATCTCATTTAGAGTCTGAATTTGAGGCCTTCTTTTGTTTGTAAAAAGTTGGCTTTATTTGTCACTAACTCACCTTAACTCAGCTATGCCATTTCGGCTTCCGTAGTGACAGTCCCTTCGAAGCTGGGGTCCCACCCACTCACCGTGATCACTGACCAGCAAGCAAGAGCCACGCAGGGCCCACCATGAGGCAGTGTCCCCGTGGGTGAGGCCTAGCAGACTGTGTGTTGCACAGAGCGTCAGGTCTCCGCTCAGGACTGGGGTGACAAGGCCATGTGCAATATGGCAGTATGCTCTGGACGGGGGGGTCGACAGACCTGCTGGGCCCATTCTGGCTCTGCTTCTGATTTGCCCAGTGGCTTTAGACAAGTTGCTTCTTGTCCTCAGCTGGCTTGTTTCCTTGTTAGCGCTGCTACTAAGGTCTCCCAGGAGCTCAGAGAGGTGCCAGCTTCGCTGCTTCTACTGAGTCGTGACTATTTGAGGCCCACTTCTTGGATGGGACCCGGACCAAGTAGACGTGTTGATTAGGCCTCACTGGTGGGGAATGCTTGCACACGAGGAACCATTTATTCGCATATGTGTAAACATTGCTAAGCATTTCCCAAGGCCAGGTTCTGTGCAGGCAGGTGACAAAGTAATCCAGCATACTAGGACCCTTGTCCTCAGGCAGTTTTTTCTGGTGGCGAGTAGACAATAAAGAGGCAAAACCTTAATGATTTCAGAGTGGGCAAGTGCAAGAGAAAGAGTAAATGGGATGAAGACCCAGCACATTGCTGAGGGTGGACACTAGGCATTGTCAGGCCAATGGACGCCTCCTCGGGGAGGTGTATTGGGAGTGAGCTCCCAGTGGAACCAATCATGGGAAAATTAGGGGAAAAGATGTTCCCGGAGCAGAAAGCAGTGTGTTCAGGGTCTGGAATAAGCCTGGGACACTGGAGGAACAGAGCTGAATAGCGTGGCTGCAGCAGTGTGAGGGCAAGAGGCCATGAGTGAGGTGAGGCAGGAGACACCACCGTGTGACAGAGCCTGACTGCTGGTGAAAATAAGGAAACAGATTTCAGTGTGTATTCACTTACTTACTTTGTGCCTCTGCCCTGGAGGGTCAGCTCTGTGAGGAAAGAAAACCTGTCTTCTTAACCATCATGTCCCCAGCGGCCCTGCGCAGGTACTCTGTAACTGTTGAATCACTGAGTGAATGGGGTTGGACGTGGCAGGAAACAAGATACCTATTAGAATTCAATGGAGGTAATACGATCCAGAATGCACTGAGTGGGTACTATGGACCAAGTATGTGTTAAGTATTTTATCTGTATTTAACTCATTTAGTCTTCATAACACACCAGAAATAGGTATTACTATTACCCAATTAACAAATGAGGCAATTGAGGCTCAGAGAATAACTTTTGCAGTAGCACGTAGCATTGGAGGGGGAGACATCTAGGCAGTGCTCACCATTCTCTTAAGCATCCCTCCGATGATTTATAGACAGCTGGATAAACAAACCTCGGATTCAGGCTTGAGGTTGGGCCAGGAGGTGTAAGCAAGAGAGCCATCAGTACAGAGGTGCTGGTCAGGTGAAGGGGTCCAGTATGATAGCCAACAGTGCAAGACGTGCAAAAGGGGCCGTCAGCACCACCAACTGCATCATGGGAGCATTTTACATTCATACCATTTGATCTGCAATTTGATAAGGTAGTGGCTTCATCCCTTCTCTACAGATAAAAGAAAACCAAAACTGAGGTTCAGAAAGCTTAAATCACTTGACCCAAGCCAGATGGCCAGAGGAATCAAACCCTGGGAGTCTACTCCTGGCAGAACTCAATGATACTGAAATGGTTTGTTATTCAGTGGAAATCAGAGACATGAGAAACATTTTTCCCCTTAAAAATCTTGACCTGAACTGAGAATATGAGTGGCCCATGTTCTCCTGGGGTAACAATAACAGGATTTCTGACTCAGTCCCCACTTGGAGAATTGAGAAACTGTCTCTAATCCCTCAAGAACTTTCCAAATTGGGCAGAGATTGAGATCGACTGTAGTATCACACGAAGTGCCCCTGCTTACTTTGGTGGGATATTTCCTCACGATGAGAATCACCTGGATCTTTGTTGTCTGCCTCCTTTCCTATGCCTTCACTCCTGCAAGAGGCTATAGGGCCTCCACCTTCTGCACTGAGCCCCTTGCTCTGTTCCACATTCACCTGTGCCACTGATCCCTCATGAGTGGTGACAGTCATGGGAGTGCAGGTGCTGCCTTCTATCTCTGCTTCATTCTTTCCACGGGACACAAGGCCACACTTCTCTGCACTGCAGGACCTTTCAGAGATCTCACATGCCCACATCTATTCTATTGACTCGCTCTCTGAAAAGCTTTCTCACTCCACGACCCTTGTTGATGGTCGTGGGTTCACAGGTCCCCAGTTGCAAGTCAATCAGCTGATATAGTTCCTCACAACCACCTTTCTCTCTTCCCTTCTTTCTAACCCTAACCCACAGCCTTTGGGTCTAGGGGCTCCAACTCCCTCCATCAACTCCCTCCACTTTGGTGAGTGGCTTCGCATAACACAAGCGTGTTGTGGACAGATTCTAGCCCTTCATACTGAAATGGATGCTTCTGAATCCACATTACAGACAGAGCTTAGCCTCCCATGCAAAACCCCCTATAACCAATTCTTGAGGGGGAAAATCTAAAATGGAAATGATTTCACTTGACTCGTTATTCTTTTTGCATATGTAAGTGCTATCTGTGTTATTTTCTTCTAATTATTTGCTTATCCCTGTTTCAAAGTGGTATATTCGAACTTACAAAGACCTGTCTGAAAGTGTGTTGTTAAAAGAAGGGGCCTGAAAAATAAGATTGAAAATAAATTCACAAGATTGTGGCCATTGAAATCTTTTCAGCTGTCCTCAGGGAGTGGCAAATAAGGCTCTCAGGAGTCCAGTTGACCAGTAGGGCATTTCCGAATCTCCAGGGATTGAGTGGTTGGTAAGGGCTACGCAATGTTGTTAATTGGTGCCTTTGGTTGCATTTATACCTCTGTACATGTCGAGTGACATTAAAGAAGGATTTTCTTTACTTCCCAGGAGGTAGAATAGGTTTTTCAACAGTACAGGTGAAAACGAGCCAACAGAAGACTCTTCTCTGGAATCCATGCTTATGCCGCTGAAGAATCCAAACCATGTTACCCAGTTTTTCAAGTCTAAATTATGTTTAAAAAAAAAACCCAGAAAATATTTTGACACCTGAAAGAATTCCATTCAGATAAATCATCTCAGGAGCCGATGACATTTATTTGTTTGACGTTGTTTGAGCAAGTCCCAGGGTGCACTCTGGGATACATCCTATAAACCACTCCCTTGTAAGCCCCACCTCCCAGAAATAAATAATAATGGTTCCTTTCCTCACTTCTCCCTTGGAAATCACAGTGTAAGAATTTCCACTGGAGAAGACCATCCTTTTCCCTTGAGGAAAAATATACCCTTTCCCTCCTACCCCCAGAACACCTTACTCTCATATTCTCATTAAGATAAACATCCTCAAAGCCTACAGTAAGAAGTGAGATCTGTAATTGCATGTCTTCAAAATAATAGCTTGATAATAATGACAGATTTGGCCACTGCATTCTCTCTTTTTGTCTACATGACACCAAACAATCATGGTGGCCAATATTTCCACCTAGTTAATTGGACAAACATCAGGCATGCCCTGATTTTGCAATGCGCCACCCCAGGCAGCCCTGGAGGGGGCGGGCACGCTGGTCTGCCTTTGAAGTTATTGCTTTGGGAGTTGAGCTGTGAAGTCCTCAGCTCCTTAGTGCCCCATCGGTGACTGGTAACCAAGTACAGTACCTCCTTCAGCCCACCCCTGAAAGTGCAGCCTTCTGCTAAGAACAGTAAAACCAAAGACAGCAGGCCCTGCTTTCCAACTTTCGTCCAGACCCTCTCCGTACCTCTAACTCCCAGCTCCTACCGAGTAATTTCCCTCACATATGTCTCCGTTGATCCCTTTCTTCCCTCACATTTCTTGTTCTATTTTTAAAATCACTCCATGTGCCAATACTCAAATGCCTCCTTGTGTTATTACTTAACAGCTTTATGTATATCTTGTTGATGGTGAAAATTATGATCTATATTTAACTGGGTTTACTGCCCTCCCTATTTATCTTGTCTGGCCCCATGCACCCCCCAAAGTATATATTTTATATATATATATACATATATATATAAAATTCCATAAACAATTGCATTAAATTACAGCTTTGTAAATTCATAACTTCTAGTGTGTCTTTGTGTTGTATAATCACCAAAGCGTGTGTGCTTTTCAAAGAAATGTGTCTTCTCTCCATTTTTGACCATTCCTAAATGGTATTTCTACAATTCCTAAAACTCATCCAATGGGTGGATTCTTCTCTTCCAGATCCCCCTCTTAACTGTTTCTGGAATTTCATCAAAGAACAAACTTAGGAATTCTCAAGGTCCAGCGCACAACATCTATTTTCTTTAACTCTGTTTGCATTACAATTATATCACGTAATCTGCTTTTCTTGCAATATATACATTCTACATGGATTATATTATTTTGACCTTTGGCTCACCTTTGGTGGGAGGGTGGCTTTAAAAAAACTTTTATGTTAACCACATCTGCACCTCATGCTTTTGGTTCTATAGAAATAATAAAATTTACAAAAATATTTCATTAACAACTTTTCATCTCATTTGTATTTTTATGCGTAGTCACCATAAAGGTAATTATCATTAAGTTCTCCAAAATTCTTCAAGGATGAGTCTCCATAATGCTGATTTGCAAGAAATCTTGGTTATGTCAAATATCTTAGGTTTGGCTAGTGGCTTTTTCACCAGACTCAAACATCAGTTCTAGCTAAAAATCCCAGTTCTTAACATTGGCTGACCTACCATTAGTTCAGCCTGACCCTAAACATAAGTTCAGCTATTAAATCACTTTGAAAAAATGGACTAAGTTTCTTACAGATAATCTATAATAGGGGTTCTAGACCCAAGATCTTTTTATTTCCTATATGTTATAAACAGAATTTGGTGCATGTGGATTTATTATTTTTCTGGGTGAGGGACCGTATCTTTGTCAGATTCTCCCAAAAAGTCCATGACTCCAAAAGAATAGTGAATATTCTAGAAATAAGTGTTGAATCTGGAGCAGAAGCAAGGAGAGCTCTGAGATTTTTGAAATTTTTACCAATCTTTTCATGCCCTGTATTCATCGCTGTGGTCTGCATGGGTGATAAATGTATAAATACCTGATTTTTCACATGAGCAGAAATTAGAGTTATTTCAGAGGGTTTAGGGAGACCATTGGCTCTCATCCCTCATGGCTTAATTTGACATCATCTAAATTAGGGTTCAGAGAAATAGGAAGAAAGGAGATTGGATTTAAACATAGACAGCAGTCAAAATAAGAAATTTGGACCCCTTCCAATAAGTTTAATACAGCTTCATTCTTTAACGCTCTGAATTTCTTGGGCATCATGCTCTCACGGGTGAAGTCCAAAAAGAAAGATGTGAACGACCTTCCTTTTATCTGCCTTTCCCACCCCACGTCCAGTGTAATTAAGTGTTGATTCTCAAAGAAGACATCATATAGACAAAAACAAACAAGAAGTATTGAAAGCCCTCGAGGAAGAAAGCAAAGAGAAACACGAAATTATCCGTTTTAAAATCTTTTAACCTCACTGGGACTCAGACCCGCGTTTTATCCTAGAAGAGGGAATGAAATTAGATGTTCTCCACAGTCCCTTTCAAGTCCACAATCCTTGGATTTCTGTGATCTTGCGGTTTCATTATTTTTATTTCCAGTTTCAATAAGCAATTTCATCCTCGGCCTGCTGAGAAATTCTTCGCCCACGTCCCCCTGCCACAACCCCATGGGGCCTGTACTGTGAAGCCCCCTGAGGGACCCCTCGCTCCCCGCTGGCTGAGGGCCACCAGTGGGCGAGTTTTGGGAACAGGGTTTGCAAACAAACACGCACGCGCACAAAAGAGCCTTCTTGTGACCTGGCGGTGGCTGCAGGTGTGTCTTCTCCCTCCTCCTCACAGTCTAGGTCGTTGAAACCAGCAGGAGCCAAGGGTGGGATTTAGCGCGGTGGCTGGAAAATGAAAGGCATGCACGGTGCCCATCTTGGGAATAACGTGATTCTGGAACAGCCAAGAATCGTGGAGCAACCGGCATGACAAGACACGTTAAGTGCTGCCTGGAGACCCATGCTTGCCAATTAAGTCGGCAATTACCGAAGTTGTTTTCTCCTGTCTGGATGTGAAGTGATCACAGGAGATGCATCCAGGGTGAAAGTGGAAAAGCTTGCTCAGAAACATGGGTTTTAATTTGGGGAAATCAGACGAGCATTTGAGAAAGTATCCCTTTGCCCTGGAGAGATGCAAAATCAATGAACGTGAAGCTAGGGCTGGCCGCGCCCCCTCTTGGCTATTGCTTCCCCCAGAATCCACAGGAAACTCAGGCTTCTGTATAAACGGGAGAGGCCAACCCCTCCTGGGGTTATTAGTGCTGGCGGAGAAAGGGCGGTGGATAAATGGGTTGTCCCACGAAAACAAAATGAGAGCCTGATTTCCATTTCTGTAGGTCCTAGTCGCAGAGTTATAATAGGAGGGAAGACAAATATTTCCAGGAGAAGCATTGGTTTCTCTTTGTAGTAAGAAACTAGGAAGGGGTGGGTGGGAGAGCGTAAGGGAATTAGTCTCCCCAGGAGAAAGGAAGTCATTTGCAACGATAAAAGGCAATGCATTGCTCTCCCTGTGGCTGGCCCTGTCCCCAAGCACCCAGCCCTGGGCCCGCCTGTGGCTCTGCTCCCTGACAGGTAACATGGAAGCGATAAGGTAGACCACTCCTTACTCTTTTACCGCAGTGGGATGAAAAACTATAAATTATTCAACAACGACAGAGGCATTTAAGATGCACGAGGGACTATTCCCTTTGGGTTATTAATGACAGTGACTCCACCACCCCCTGGAGAAGACAAATGAGGGATGGCAGTCTAGCACCGCATCTCCTGGAATCGGACAGACACCTTGAACGGAGGCGCAGGCTAAAGAATCCTGTTTTGCCTGCAGAACAGGAGAATATTCTGCCTTAATCAGTCCACCCTTCTGCAACGTCAGCTTTCTAGAGGTGATGGAGTACGGCCTATTGGCTAAGGAAGGGGTGTCGCTGGAAGAGGGAAGAGGCATTGGCACGATTCTATTTTCTACCTGTGGTTCCACTGTCTGTCCTCAGAGTTGATCTTTCTACACCTACCGTGCCGTGTGCACTGATGAGAATAAATTTGTTTCCATCGCCTCATACCCATTCAATAGCGCCTCCCGGAGCACTGTGTTGAGGAGGATTCTGAGCCTGCACGGCCTCTGAAAATCTCCCTATCTTTAGTCTGCGATGCAAGGCAAATTTGAGGGGTGTTTTCACCCGAGTCAACTAAGTGAATGGATTGTAAGGGAGGAAGACCAATGAGAGAGCCACCATTGGGTAACACATTCCAGGGATCTTAAACACATGGGGTCGCGCAAACTCAAAACGCTGAAGAAAGACTAGGAAAGCTTTTAAAACTTTCAACTTCGTTATTATGTTCAAACTTCTCTTGACTGTCAAGAATAACTCGTCATTCATTTTGAAGGCCTTGAACCTACTGGACCTGAATGATGTTAACTTACCCCTTGGACTTTCATTTAACACGTCTCTCAGATTCTCATTAGCCTTTACAATCATGAAATGAATTTAATTCTTTTTTTTTTTTCACAAGAAAGAGTATATCATCTGAAGGATTTTTTTGCTACTAAAATAATTATCTACCAATTACTAGTGGGGGGTGGCGGCACTGCTGGTGAGTTGGAAAGAGGAAGAGACAAGTGGTTCAGTCCATTTAGGAGTTAATTTTCCTGCCATCAGTCACCCTCCATCGGCACACGGCGTCCTCTGTCACCATGGATTTGTAAGCCAGGGGGTGACATGCTCTACCCATATCACAACACCAGGTAAGCACATACCAAAGAGTGAGCTCTTTTTTAAAACTACTGTATTTAAAGAAAGTAGTTAATACCAGAAGTGTGAAGTCTGCTGTTACACCCAGAGCACTGTCAAAAGTGCAGTATCCCGTACCTGCTGAAATTTTTTAGCATGTAATTTTTTAATAGTAGAACTTATGGCCAATTATTGTGGACAGATTATTCTCACATGTAATAGTTTCATTTATCTGCTGATGAGCATTTGTTTAAAGAAGTCATAAGGCACATAGATGGGGCCTGGAGGTCTCCCCTTTGATAGTTCCAACCCTCCTCCTCGGTAACGGTCTTCTGAAAAGTATACTTTTTAATGTTTATTTATTTTTGAGAGAAAAAGAGAGAGGGAGACAGAGTGTGAGTGGGGGAGGGGCAGAGAGAGAGGGAGACACAGAATCGGAAGCAGGCTCCAGGCTCTGAGCTGTCAGCACAGAGCCCAAGGCGGGGTTCAAACTCACCAACCATGAGATCATGACCTGAGCCAAAGTTGGACTCTCCACTGACTGCCACCCAGGTGCCCCGGTGACTGCCTTTTGAGTAAGACTGACTCTGTTTTTAAGAACTTTACTGAAATATGATTGACATATAATAAGCTGTACATATGTCAAATGTACAGATTTATAATCTTTAACTTATGTATGCATAAAAATTGTCACAACAATTAAAATAATCAGCATGTGCAAAACCCCCCAAATTTCCTCATGGCCTTTGTAATCCTCAGTCTCGTCCCTCCCTGTGATGGTTCATTTTATGTGTTAACTTGTCTGGGCCACAGTGCCCAGATATTTGGTGAACATTATTCTGGATATTTCTGTGACCGTGTTTTTTGGATGAGTAACATATAAATTGGTAGGTGCTAAATAAAACAGATTGCCCCCTCTTATGTGGGTGGGCCTCATCCAATCAGTCAAAGGCCTTAAGAGAAAAGAATGAGGTCCCCAAGTGAGGAGGAACCCTGCCTCCAGATGGCCTTTGGATTTGAGCTGCTGCAAGAACGCTTCCCGCCAGATTTTGGACTTGTACCTGAACAATCATGTGAGTCTGTTCCTGAAAATACATATCCCTCTCTCCTGTTGGTCCTGATTCTCTGGAAAACCATGACTAATATATCCCCCCACTAGCCTCAGTCTACTCCCCACCCCAGACCCCAGGCAACACCTATCTGTTCTCTGTCACTGTAGATTAATTTGGATTTTTAAGAACTTGATACAAATGAAATAATACAGTTATGTGCTCTTTGGTTGTCTGGCTTTTTTTATTCATGACAATGAGTTGCAGACCCATCAACGCTGTATATACTGATAATTTGTCTTTTTATTGCTGAGTCATATAGCATAGTATGTACAGGCCACAATTTTTTAAAAAATAAGTATTTATTTTGGGGAGAGTGCAAGTGGGGGGTGGGCAGAAAGATGGCGATAGAGGATCCAAGCTGGCTCTGCGGGACAGGCTGACAGCAGGGAGCCCAATGTGGGGCTCGAACTCACAATCTACAAGATCATGATCTGAGCTGAAGTTGGGCGCTCAACCAACTGAGCCACTCAGGTGCCCTGGGGCCACAATTTTTGTTTTTTTATCCATTCATCTGTTACTGGGCATTGCAGTAGTTTCCAGTTTTCGGCTATGACAAATAATTTTCTAGCAACATCTGCGTATGGAAATGTTCTTTCAGCTTTCTTGGGTGAATGCCTAGGAGGATGGTTTGGGGTCATGTGGTAGGTATATGTGGCTAATAGGCTTTTAACTCTGTGCTGTGCTCTATTATATATATCAGAGAGGTCAGAAGCCCAGTGTATCATTCTTCTATAAATTCTAGCTATGAACTATAATTTATTTCCTCATTAGAGTTCAGCTTAACTTTTTGAATGACTGTTTATAGGATGTCTTTGAGAGTCTATGGGAAATAAATCTACACTCGCCAAGTTCTAAAAAATAAACCCATTTCAGTTCAAAAGAGGATTGCTTTAATATTCCTTCCATTTAACTTAAGTCAGTGAAGAATAGAATCAAACTCAATGAAGAGCAGAATTACAAGCTTTTTATAGGTGTCAAACCTTTTAAATATATGCTTCAGTCTAATAAATAAATGTAATCATTTTTTCCCATTACTGAGTAGTCTACAGTGCAACTTGTTTAGCCTGGTTTAGCAGGCCAGACCTGTATTTATTGAAAAAAATGCCAAGCTTTACCATTGAAATAAAGCTGCGGGAACATGCATCAAGTTACCTAGAAACTGAGAATTCGGTAGACCTTTTGACCAACTAAACTCTACCACTTGCCTTCCTGCCTTTCTTAGATTCAGATTTGTTTGCTCTCACCCGCATGGGGTGAGTTTGTCACCGAGCAATGTTTTCACCATTATCTTCCAGAATCTTCCTTGTTGGAAATGTAAGGACTCAGAAGCAAAAACATATTAAGTACTGGGACACTAAGGGAAACGTTATTTGAAGTGGTATTATCATTGCTCTGTGAGTGAATTCTTGGCTTATCTCTAGTATCAGAAAGATTATTTTAAAATAAATAAAATAAATTCAATCAGTTATTGAGCCCTAAGGCACCATCAGATAGGAAGAGTAATAAATCAGGCTGATAGCCTTAGAACAGCCCCTGATTTTTCCTGCTAATCAAATGAGATCAGAACTCCTCCATCGCTACAGGAGAAAAGCCAAAATTAATTAGCTTATCCAACAGTGTCATTTACTAAATCAAAAGCCTTTGAAAGGTCAATGAATCTTGCCCTTATCATCCCATTATCTTCTATCAGTAATGAGGTATCATTAAGCAGCCCCAAACCAACAGTTATTTTAGACTCGTGCAATAGCTTGCTGTCGCTGGTGACTCTTCAAAAACAGTAGCGTGGGGAAAAGTCTATTCTTTCCCTTCCAGCTCTGTTTCGATACTTTAACATCTCCATGGCTGCAATGGAAATAATAGTTTCCCTCCCTTACTTAATAAATTGTAAATGTAAAGATACCGTAAATTCATCAATGTTGGTACCCACGCCAAACACAGTCATTTAAGTAAAACCTTATTATTTATTATTTTTCCACTCAATAATATGTACTGAGCACCTACTGTGTGCCAGGTATTTAGTGAAGCGCCCATAACCTCAATGTCCCTGAACAGTGTTAGTGAGGAACTCACTCACTCCTTGTTTGATATTGACTTTGGCAACAGGGATGAGCTCCCTGAAAATGGTGCGTTGAGGGGCGCCTGGGTGACTCAGCCTGTTGAACATCCAACTCTTGATGCCGGCTCAGGTCATGATCTCATGGTTGGTGAGACCAAGCCCTGTGTTGGGCTCTGCACTGACAGCATGGGGCCTGCTGGGGCTTCTCTCTCTCCCTCTCTCTCTGTCTCTCTCTAAACTTTAAAAACAAACGATGCATTGAGCACACAGTATATGAGGGTCTACTCGTCATCCTAGGATTGACTAGTTCTGTGAGACCCTGATGAGTAGACCATTGGGTCACAGAAGCAAGGCCTCTCGTCCACTTCGTTCTGTAGGATGGATGAGACACATCCAGTTAGGAACTTTGACGGTGGCCTGCGTCACCCTGGACCAGCAGACTGAACTTTCGGGAGATGAGGACTTCCGGCAGGGGAGGCAGAACCAGGGCTGAGGGGGGAGCTGGCCCTCAAATGGGTGCAAGAGTGCCATTTGGAGAGCAAACATCAGAAAAGGAAGCAGAGGCCCGGATGCAGGAACATGGACTGGGGCCTTCACAAACAGCCCAGTAAACCAAGACTCTGGCTTCAGAAGCTGCTGTGTGGCCATAGTTCTGGAACATTTCCTGGCCACAGACCCCTTTAAGCACCTACTGATGTGATGAGGATAATAGTAGCAGTAACAATACCAGTAGTAACATAAGTAGTAACACACACACACACACACACACCACACACACACACACACACACACACACTTTCAATGTGCTATGCACTGTTTTACATACAGTTACTTTTGACTAATTTAATGCTCACGACTCCATCATTTCCCTTCATGCTAGGCAGCAAGACCAAAATGGTGTAAGGGTCCCTCAGCAAGAAGTGAGTGACCTGGAATTTGAGCTCAGCACCACTCTGCCTTTCTAAGGCCCCTTTTCTAAGGGAGAAAATAAAAAAGCTGCATTCTGCATTTTCCACACTTTCAGAGGATCCGTGGACTTCCTGGGTCTCCAGGACTTCAGGATCCAGCAGTTTCGATCTGTGAGATGGTTGGTAAAAATGCTGCACGAGGTGCCTGCTGTGGGAAACAAGAAACACCGAATATTCCTCAACAGGGAATGACACAAAGGAGCTGCTTAGTTTGGGAAGCTTGGGGAGAAAGTTACTGTGGACAACTGAAGCACTCAAGGTGCTGTGTCAGGCACTTTCACACAGTTGTGTGTCCCTTTTTCCTCCACTGGCTCTGTCCTTGCAGACAACCCCTCTCCCACCCCCACATGCACACACCCCTTCTCTTACAAGTAAGGAACCCCGTCCTCTGAACGTGTTAATTTTCCCAAGGTCAGGTGTAGCAGGAAGAGTTTGTGCTCACCTCCCGCCTCCCCATCGAACAGAGTCTATGTCTTTCACCAGCTCTGAACATCCTTCTCCCAGCTTCTGTGAACCGACTGCTCATGGTTCACATTGGCCACCTTCAGAGACTGGTCTGGACCACTCAATTCACGGCCCAACTGGTAAAAAGAGCCAGAAATCCTCTTGACCACCCCCACCCCCACCAGCCGCAGCTCAAGGTCAACAACTGGTATGGAAGTACAACACGCAGTACTTGGCCTTGAGTCTGGACATATTCTCAGGGTCCCTGCAGACCCTGGGGAATCTAGGTCTTCTTCTGAAATGCCATCCTTGCCTGGCTACGTCCCCTCCTCTGCCCTGCTTTCCCTGGAGCACTTCCCAATAAATTGCTTGTGCTCAAATCCTTTGCTTAAGCACTGTTTCTAGAAGAACTGAAACTTAGACAGTCATACCAACGGTAAGACTAAAAAGATACCAGCCTGTATTTGATCTGCTTTCACTGATTTCATTATATCACAAAAAGCCAACAGTTACAGAATAATAAAGAATCAGCATTTAGAAGAGTGCCTGGGTGGCTCAGTTGAGTGTCTGACTCTTGATTTCAGCTTGGGTCATAATCTCACAGTCGTGGGATCCAGTCCCACATCGGACTGCAGGCTGAGCACACAGTCTACTTGGGATTCTGTCTCTCTCTCTCTCCCTCTGCCCCTCTCTCCAGCTCACACTCTCCCTTTCTCTAAAATAAAAAAAAATTAAAAAGTTAAAAAATGTTTAAATATATATAACTTCTAATGACTTGATTTTCAAATGTGTAGATTATAAATACGTAGATTACACAGATCATACTAAAACACATTGCGTGGACTCCCAAAGGCTTCTGATACTGGCCTACAGGTGAGAACTTTTGAGTAAACTTCAGTACTATGAATGAGGGCAAATCTAAAAGAAATATGATACGAAATTGTACAAGGATTAGTATTCAAAACCTATAAAGAACTTATCAAACCCAACACCCAAAAAACAAATAATCCAGTGAAGAAATGGGTAAAAGACATGAATAGACAGTTCTCCAAAGAAGACATCCAGATGGCTAACAGACACACACAAAAATGTTCAACATCACCCATCATCGGAGAAATACAAATCAAAACCACAATGAGATACCACCTCATACCTGCCAGAATGACTAAAATTAACAACTCAGGAAACAACAGATGTTGGCGAGGATACAGAGAAAGGGGAACCCTTTTGCACTGCTGGTGCGAATGTAAACCAGTCCAGCCACTATGGAGAACAGTATGGATGTTCCTCAAAAAAATTAAAAATAGAGCTACCCTACTACTCAACAATTGCACTACTAGGTGTTTATCCAAAGGATACAAAAATGCTGATTCAAAGAGGCACAAGTACCCCAATGTTTATAGCAGCACTATCAGCAATAGACAAATTATGGAAAGAGTCCAGATGTCCACTGACTGGTGAATGGAAAATGTTGGAATATTACACAATGGAATATTACTCTGAGATCAGAAAGCATGAAATCTTGCCATTTGCAACAATGTGGATGGAACTAGAATGTATTATGTTAAGTGAAATAAGTTAGAGAGAGATAAATATCACATGATTTCACCCATATGTGGAATCTAAGAAAGACAACAGATGAACATAAGGGAAGGGAAAGAAAAATAAGATAAAAACAGAGAGGGAGGCAAACCATGAGAAACTCTTCAATACAGAGAACAAACTGAGGATTGCTGGAGGGGAGGTGGGTGGGGAGATGGCCTGGATGGGGTGGGGGATGGGCATTAAGGAGGGCACTTGCTGAGATGAGCATTGGGTGTTATATGTATGTGATGAATCACTAGATTCTATCCCCTGAAACAATTATTACACTATATGTTAACAAACTTGGATTTAAACAAAATTTTAAAAATACAATAGTAATTTAAAAAAAGAAAGAAATTATACCAGTAATGCACAATTTATAGGCTCCAGTAGTGTTCTTTGGCTTGGTCTGATGTAGATTTTTGAAGGTCTATCTCTCCTCGTTCTGTCCCTGATCCATGGATGGAGACCCCATACTACATACCTTTGCGGCCCATGGGGATGACTGCAGAAGCCATACAGTCCCATTGTGTCCAGGATGAATGAACTGTGGGTGACCACAGATGTGAGGGGTGTGGCCCCTGGGGATGAAAATGTGAAGAGGCAGCACATACACAAACACAATTCCCAAAGCCCATTTCTAGGGATCATGGTCCTGTGTGCTTACTGTTTCTTTAAGAAAAAAAAAATCACTTAATTAAATTGAATTAGAGTTCTGTATGATCCAAGGCTTGATGAAAGCAAGCGTCCTGGTCATCATAATTTAATATGTGGCAGGTTTTTCCTTCAATAAATCTTGGACATGAATTTATTTTAAATATGTATATTTTTTCTCCAGCATGTTCACTGAGTCAAAGATATTCCGACTTTTTGAAGAGATATTTTTTTTCCCTTAGGAAGAGTTATACTCAACGGGATTTTTAAAAAACATTACCATTTGTCTCGGGGAAAGTTAGTTCTCTTCCTTGTAGAGAAAAACAAAATAAACAGAACTTTACCTCGTATAGCTCCTTTTGCATTTCGATGTCAAAATATTGTACAGCCTTTTTAAATGATGGGTCGGATTCCTCCATTAGCTACATATGTGGTATTTTTAAAACACTTTTTATATTTGTGCAGCAGAGGAATCAGCCACAAGAAGAATTCTATGAAATGGGAAAAAAGAACTACAAAGCAGAGAATCCCCAGAAGTGGGCCCGGGTGAAGTGTCCAGACGAGGGTTACCCCAGATAAAGCTGCTTCCTTTCATTGTGAATGAAGTTGTTCCTTCCACTCACAGGTGGGGGTTCTGTAGTGAGTTGGTAGGACCCAGTCTGAAATAGCATGCCTTTGGCCAAAATACGTGGGACTTTTTTACACAAATAATCAGATGGAGAAACCCAGTTGGGAAAAAGAACAATCTTCTTAAAACATAAACATTAGCGAGAACATGAAGAAAGCTGTAAGAAAAATAAATGCTTTTTAGAACATCATTTTCTAAAAGGAAGCAACGAGTCTTCAACCGAAAACCACCTCTGACATTCATAAAACTGCTCTTTAGAATTCAATTGTTTCTTTGTGAGGTCTGAAACATTATCGGTTTTGTCTTTCGATTTTCTGGAGTTTGTTTGATCAGAATCACTGAAAATGTACTTGTGTGAACTCCTGTCAAGTGTCTGAATGACAGTGTGAAAGAATGTTTAGGGATGGGAAAAATCAGTGCATATGGGATTGAGTGACAACTTCTTAAGGAAAACCTAAAAAAAGGAGCTTTCTAGCCAAAATGTTTAATTACCGCCTAATCAAGACAGGCCAAGCCATCTGTTGGCTGGGATCTTGTCCCCACCTTTGGGGAGTGCCTGGTGATTGGTCCACCATGTGTGAGAGAGCCATCTCCAACTGACATCTGTCATCTGTCATCCCCCCAACTGTAATGATGAGCAAAGTTGCTATCAGCTGTCAATGGGCCATATGGAAGGATGAGTAACGAACAGATTGTAACCACATCACACAGACTCTGAGTGTTTAAACAGGCGAACCAACATGCCACTCCCTAGCGACTTTCACCTACATTGGAGCCCTGCAAGGGAAGGTGAAGGAAGAGGGGTCATGGCTATATATTAGATGCCATCTTGTCCTAACTTTTTACGGGGAAGTGGAATAGAATGAATACGCAAATAATCCCATAAATCAATCGATCGATCAATCAACTAATCAATCAATATATATTTGTTAGGGTGGACCTATAATAAATCTATACACAGTAATCTGCTAATGTCACAGACAGTAGCCTCAGAAGTACTGTTAGTAGAAGAAAGTCTACCTTTATTGATTAGTTTGAAAACTAAGGCAAAAACATCCATGAACAAGGCTTTAATACCATTTCACTCTGCTTTGGGGAGCCTCATGTAGACAAGCAAATCACTGAGGGAGAACGTTTTGGTCTAAATATATATATAAAGTGCACTGAACACTTGGCGAATAAGGCTACGATCATAATGTCATGTTCACACATTAGACTTTCCCAGCAGCCTTGTTCAATTCAGGTATTCTCTGTTACTCTAAGATTTATTCACGAGGATTTATTATGGCGAGTTCCTTAACTTAAAGAGTTGTCTTAAAGCCTTTAAACTGTGGAATGCCTTCATATCACCTAAAGTAAATTAAAATTTGATATTGAACCCTAGACAACAGTCGTTTCTAGAGCTAAAGTCAAGAGCAAGTGAGTGCCAGCATCTTATCTCATAGCCTTTAAAGTGTGGAATGCATTCATATCACCTAAATTAAATTAAATTTTGCTATCGAACCCAAGACAATAGTCATTTCTAGAGCTGAAGTCAAGACTGAGTGGGTGGCAGCATCTTTTTATAACTGAGGAATCAATTTGCAATCCCAAATTTTTCAACTCCATTTCGTTGTGGACACTAATGAATTGGCTCTGTGGTTCTCATTCCCAGCTACATGAGGAATTCAGTTAGACCAAGTGAATAAACACTGTAGGGAGTGGGACCCACATATGAATGTAATTTTAAAATGTTATCTATCATCATTCCAATGTACAGTTGAGAGGCATTCTTCGTAAATTCAGTTCAACCGAATTTGAACTAAACCTGATGAAGCCTGGAGGGCATACGAGACCCAGGCCCACCTCAAGCGAACCGAAAGATGAAACAAATTGGCTTTATCATGCGTCCAGTAGCCAGGGTGCCTGCAGTGAACCGGGAACCTCGGGGTTCAACAAGGTCCAGCCATCTCCCAGCGTTCCTGTGCATATCCATTTCCTGCAGATTGTTTTCTGCATGAATACCCTGCTGACACTCCAGGTCTCTGTGCTCCAAAGCTGGTCTCTGAATCCCCACCTGTTCTCACATTCCTCTGCTGTACAAACCGGATCCTCTAGGATCACAAAAATGTCACCTGTCCAGACTTGACCAGCCTCAGAGCAAATATGAGGTATTTTTGTCACCGTTTTGGAGACAGGGAAAAGTCAAGCTTGAAGAGCTCAAATAATTTGGTTGTGTAATTGTGGGGCTCGATCTTGTCCCAGGCCTGACTCCAAAGCTCACAGTTGCCTGTTTTAGGAACAAACATTGACCGACGGCCCCCTTCCCCCCCCCACATCTGGATCTAATGTCTCTAGAGAGGAGCTGGTTCTGGAGCCCTGGCCCAGTCAGCTCTAGCCAGTTCCGTTAGCTTCCTCCTTTCCACAGGAGGACGACGTTTCGGGGTCGGGTCCCGTCCCCAGGTGAATTACAAGAGGGCCACATCGACACACCATCTTCGCCTTCTCTTCTCATTTACCACTGACCAACTTCCACTTCTTGGATTTTCCTTTTCATGATTGTAACACTCTGTCTGTGTAAGTCAGTCTATGTTTAAATGCCTATGTTTGATCAATAACTTAAAAATGGACTGTCTTTGGGGCACCTAGGTGACTCAGTCGGTTAAACATCCGACTTTGGCTCAGGTTATGATCTCACATTTCGTGGGTTCGAGCCCCGTGTCGGGCTCTGTGCTGACAGCTAGGAGCCTGGAGCCTGCTTTGGATTCCGTCTCTCTCTCTCTCTCTCTCTCTCTCTCTCTCTCTGCCTCTTCCCTGCTCATGCTCTGTCTCTTCCTCACTTAAACATAAATAAACATTAAAAAAATTTTAAAAATTGGACTTTTTCTTCACCTTTGGAGCAAGATTTTTTTGTGTTTAATTTTGCTGGATTTCATTAAAACTTTTGAGATTTGTGTTTCTTAAGATGAAAGGAAAATAATTTTGGATTAAACATTAATAATGATATTAATTAAGTTTACTCAGAAGTAATGAAAGTCTTCATTCAGAGTAGGCAGGGTAATATGATTTATTGAATTTTTAAAAAGTAAAAGAAATACACAGAATAATAGAATGAAAATCTACTTCAACTCTTATTAGTTCTAAGCTTTTTCTGGAATTGGCTTACAATGCTATAAATAAAGCTGTTAAAGATATTTGTTTTGTACTTTTAATTTTTTACTTTCTTAAGAGAGAGAGTGAGCGGGGAAGGAGCAGAGGAAAAGAGAGAGAGAATCTTAAGCATGCAGCCAACAAGGGGCTCGATCTCACAACCATGAGACCACGACTAGAGCTGAAATCAAGAGTTGGATGCTTAACCACACGAGCCACCCAGGTGCTCTGCTTAAGATGATATATTATGTTTTTGTTTTAAAAATAATATGTACTTGTATTATAAAATTTGGAAAATTAGAGAAAAGAGTAATCATGGGAAAACAAGTGTTAATATTTTAATCAAAGTGTTGTACTTTATGCAGATTTATTGGAAAAAAGAAATAAAACTGAAGAAGTTGTTAGACATAAATAAAAAATTCTTCCCAACAATATATATAAATTCTTGGGGGGGGCCAGGTGGTTCAGTCAGTTAAGCATCCAACTTCAGCTCTGGTCATGATCTCTCGGTTCTTGAGTTCAGGCCCCGTATTGGCCTCTGCACTGAGAGTGCAGAGCCTGCTTGGGATTCTCATTCTCTCTCTCGCTCTCCCTTGCTCTCTTTTTCTCTCTCTCTCCACCCCTCCATGCATGCACACACACATATGTAGTCTCTCTCTCTTTCAAAATAAATACATAAATAAATTTTTAAATATGTGTATAAATTTGTAAAGGTTCAAATAAAGTGTACAGTTTTTCAAAAACTTTACAGAGTTGGCCATTATCCAAAAAGTGACAAATCACTCTAGATTAGAAAATGATGGCAAAGTAATTATGGCTTGTGGCTATCATAAATCTACAGTGATTATACCTGAATTGATAATATCAGTCAGCGTTCTCTCTTCCTAGGAATTACCTGAATATTGTTTGTTTGACTTTGTTATTTCAAAAAGCACTGCTCTTTAAACTCCATCAATTGTTAAAAACTTATGTGAGAGTTTAATTTGGGGGACCATGATTTATTTTCATTTAGTTTTTTTAATTTTATTTTTTAACCTTTGTAAGTACCATTTTTTTCCTGCTTGACAGAAAAGATAATCACTCATTTTGGATGACACTATCTATTTTCTTCTTGAAGACATTTTCATGCAATTCTCAGGCTTCATGTTCTAATTTGGAATGATTATTTCTTTACCAGCAGTAAAGAAGTCATTCTGAGATTTACCTGTTGTTCCCAGTCATAAGTTAGTTTCACCTTTCTTGAAACTCATATCCTCTTTTTTGTATTTCTTTTTTAATTTGTTTCATGGATTTATTTTTTATTGTTTAGAGTCAAAAAAATGTGTATGACCAAATAAACGTTCAGAGTCTCTTTATGTTGGAAAGCACCTAATTTTGCCCTCAAGCTTGAATGCTAATGTGGTTTCCTTCATTATGGTGGTTGCTTCATTGTTGTCAAACATTAGATTTTGCTAATGAGAAGCCCAGTGTTTAATACTCGCTGCTATTTTTTAAAGGTTTAGAATTTTTCTCTATCTGTGGACTTCTAAAATGCCTACTGACTTATGTGTATACGTGAGCTGTTTTCCTACTTTTCAGCAATTCTCCAGAGTGTCAGTTAGCTTGCTAATAATCCCCTTCCTTTTCTCTGTCAGTTCCGTTTTTGTTATTATTAAAGTAATGTGGTCAGTGTCCCATCTTGAACTAACATTCCGTATTTGCTCTTTCGTTTGGTACTAACGGCTCCAGGAAACACAAATATGGATAGGACAACTCTTGTCATCCACAAGGAAATAAAACATGTAGAAAAATAATTCCAATACAAAGTGTGTCAGGGCGCTTATCATCAAGTGTCTTGTATTGCACTTCTTAAGTTGACAGGATGTCTGATGCAGGAAAAATCTCTCGTTGTAATAATCAAGAAAGGTTGCATAAAGAAAAATAGCACTTGAGTAGAATGGGTAGGAATTGGAATGGTAGAAAAGAAACTAGTCTGGATGGCCACAAAGGGAGGAAGAGATATAGGTTGATGGGGAAGAGTGATAGAACAGTGCAGAACGTATTCTTGGAGTAGACTGGAAACACTTGTGTAAAAAATGGGTGGGACATGTAAGTTGGGAGGAAATTTTCATTTATGCCTGAGTGCCTATGATGAAGCGGTCAGACATCCCCACAGAAAGACATCAGGTCAGACATGCCCTCTTAGCGCAAAGCCTCTGGAGAATTCATGGAGTAAATGAAATGTAATTAATATGTCCACATTTACAAGGTGACATGCTTTTGTGTAGATAGATGATAGATAGATACAATGTGTTAACTATATATAAAATTAAAATGAAATATATATAAAATATGGCCTGGGACCTAAAAAGAGTGATTTTCTTCCTGGAAGTGGGTCATGAGCTGGGACTAGGTGGTGGAGTATTTTTCTTCATTATGAGGACAAAGCCATTGGATCTGAATCAGTAGGAAACTGGATGCTTTTGAAAGTTTTTGATCCTGGGAAAAATGATACAAAATGTGTTGTATAAACCTTAATCTGATGATGGTTTATGGGACATAACAAGGAAGAAAAAATATAAAAACCACCAAGCTGATGAGGATGCTCTTACAGAAGTCCACTTGAACAACTCAAGAGCAAATGAAAAAGAAAGGAAGAGGCAAATTCAAAAGTTAGGTCAGCGGAAGGTAGGCAGACATAGACATTCCAGAAAAGGTAGCGGGGTTTGGGGGAAGGAACACAGAACGAGTGCGGTCATCAGAAATGGAGATTTTTAGTCTTAGTAACTGGAGATAATTATGGGTATTCTAAAAAATAGAAAACCAAAAATACATCAGGATGAGGAAGAAAGCACAAAGGCTCTGTCCATGGCAGATCTAAGTCAAGTCCTGTTTTTGCCTCTGTCATGGAGCCTTTGATGAGTCTCTATAGTTTTCTGGGCTTCATTTTCTTCATCTCTAAAATGTACTGAGGAAGGTATATATATTTCTATGTATATTTAATCTTCAGATTAAAATTCTATCATTTTTACTGAGTTTGCACAGTATTTGTAGAGTTATTTCTTCAGTCCCTTTATCCCGTATATTCATGAGAAACACATACATTCTAACTTCTATGGGTAAGGGTGCAAACCTCCTACCTGCACATCTTACCTTATGAAGGTTATTTTTTAAGCATCCCTTGTACTTCCCTTCGCATTCCAGAGCAGGAGATCAAGTAGAAGAATTTTAATGTGGATTTCAGTTTTATATATAAATCATCCTGTCATTTTGGCACTGCAGCTGAGTTTCCTCATATTAGCTGGAGAAGATCATGAATAAATTTGCAGCATGTTGCACAGGGGATTATGCGTACATGCGATAATTCTTATTGGCAATTGCTTTTACAATTCACTGCACAGAAAATTTAACATGAGGGCACGGAATCCCATTTCTCACACTAGAGTGAAAACTGAGAGCCACACACACAGATGTGGAGGAACCACCGCTACGTCCACCCACCTGTCTTCTCCGCGAACCTTTTCGGTTGACCCAATTCAACACCAGAAGAGCATCACCTCCCTGCTGGCCACAGTCTTCCAGTGATGGCCCTTGGTGCTCACAGAAACTGGTGATCTTTTCATCCGGTAATCAAGATCTGCCACACCGACTCTAATTCGTTCCTGAGCCTACTCTGGTACGTTCTGGTGCAGGAATGAAGAATACGGGATGCGTGTGCCAACCTCTGTCCCACGCCCACGGAAGTCGTCATCACTGGACTCTGGTGTTTCTCCACACTGAGTAGTAGCACAGGCTCTCAAGTCTTCTCAGCATTGGATATGTGTTCCAGGCAGCGGCTAGCAAGTGGTCAGAGATGCTAGCCCAAATAGATCTGCTGCTCTTGGTGTCTTCTTTGTTTCCTCATTTTCTGTCCTTGTGGCCAAGAACCTGACCTTCCATCTCCAGCTAAGGTCTAACCCAGGCTCTGAAGCTAACCTTTCCAGTAAGGAAAAAAGTTTGAACCTTAAGTCAGAAATGTAGAGGCTCAGAAACAAGTTAGCCTCTTTATTGGTGCTATAAGATACTGACTTCATACCTCAGTTCTATTCACTGGGCTTTGACTTATTCCTTGAGATCCATTGTCTACAGTCTTCAATCTGAGTTTATATCTTAGTGACTTGCTGAGGATACATCATTTTTCTTCAGGACTTTGGTGCTTCCTAATTCTTAATAGTTGCTCTAGAAAGCCAGAGTCCTTTCCCTGATGCCAACTGCTTGTATTACCTATTTCCTGGAAACTTAAATAGGTTTTGCAGCTCTCCACTTCTGCTGGGATGCACACTTTTGGCTCCCTGGCTTTTTGATGTTCCACCTGCCGGTTCAAGTCTCTTGGTGAAAATAGAATAAACTTAACACTTGTAATGCATTTCTGAGTTGATAAAATGTTCTCTCTTCCCATAGGTTGCATCACACTGTACATCACTGAGTCCAGTTTGTATACAATACTACAAGCAACTTCATATTAATTAAACTGATCTCTGAGTGTTTGATAGTTTTTTCCTCCTCTGCAGATTTCCTTAGAACATTCTCCCAACCTTGAATAACCTCCCCTGTACCTTGCATATATTTCCCTACCTTACTCAGTCCAGAGCCACCAAAAAAGTTGGTTTTTTTAGGTCAATAAAAAGTACAAGCATTAGCCTAACTGTTAAGAAAAGAGAGAAAAGACTCAAATTACTAAAATCAGGAATGAGAGGGAATTGATACTGACCTTACAGAAATAATGAGAATTATAGGGGATAGTATACGCAATTACATATCAAAAATTTGATAGTTTAGATGAATGGGATAAATTCCTAGAGAGACATGAACTAACAAAATTAACTCAAAAAAAAAAATAAAACATCTGAATAGAACAATAACAAAAGATTAAATAAGTAATCAGAAAACATCCTACAGAGAAAACCTCAGGTTCAGATGTCTTCACTGTTGCATTGTTCCAAATATTTAAAGACAATTTAACACCAGGTCTCAGCAAACTTTTCCAAAAGGTAGGAGAGGAGTCAACAATTCCTAACTTATTCTAGGAATAATAGTAATAATTATATAATAATAATAGTTATAATTATAATAATTATTATTATTCTAGGAATTCTTATAAAAAACCAAAGATATCACAAAAATGAAAACTGCAGATTAATATCCTTTATGGATATAGATATTAAAATCCTTATAAACTACTAGAAAATGGAATCTAGTAACCTGTGAGTATATACCAGGAATAACTGGAATCTATTCCAGGAATACAACATTAGTTTAATAAACGAAAGTCCTTAGGGACGCCTGGGTGGCTCAGTGGATTAAGCACCCGACTCTTGATTTTGGCTCTGGTCATGATCCCAGGGTCATGGGATTGAGCCCCAAGTTAGGATCTACACTGGCAGCTTAGAGCCCGCTTGGGATCTCTCTATCCCTCTCCCTCTATCCCTCCCCTGCTTGTGCTCTCTTACTCTCTCTCAAAATAAATAAATAAACATTTAAAAAATATATACAAAAATCATTCAATATAATACGTCATATTTACAGAATAAAAAACAATAACCGCATGATCGTCTCAGTAGATGAAGAAAACAGTATTTGACAAAATCCAACATTCTTTAATGATGAAAACATTCACCAACTAGGAATAGAAGAGAACTTCTGCAACTTGATAAATCAAATCTATGAAACCCCAACAGCTAATACCATACTTACTGGAAAAACCTGACATATTTCATATTTCCATATGAAATAAGGAACAGGACAAAGATAACCACTCTTACTACTTTTGTTTAACATCAACTGGAGTTTCTAGCTAGGGAAATTAGGCAAGAAAAAGAAATAAAAGATTTCCAGATTGCAAAGGAGAAAATAAAACAATCTCTATTTTCAGATGACATAATCTTTAAGTAATCCACATAAGAATCTATTAGAGACAATGAAAAAGATCATCAGTAGGGCAGAATACAAGACCAGTATATAAAAACCCATTGTGTTTGTATACACTGGAAATGAACAATCTAAAAATGGAATTAAGAAATCAATTCCATTCACTGTCAACTGCATCAAAGAATAAAATGTTGAAATTAATTTAGCAAAGGAATTGTACATCGTACAGTGTAACTTGTACACTGAAAACTATAAAACATCATTGAAAGAAATTGAAGGCTGGAAGACAGTATTGTTAAAATAACAATACTCTCCGGGGCGCCTGGGTGGCTCAGCCAGTTAAGCATCCAATGTCGGCTCAGGTCATGATCTTGTGGGTCGTGGGTTCCCGTGCGGACAGCTCATAGCCTGGAGCCTGCTTCGGATTCTGCATCTGCCTCTCGCTCTGTCCCTCCCCTGCTCATGCTCTGTCTCTCTCTCAAAATTAAATAAACATTAAAAAAATTAAAGAAATAAAAGATAACAATACTCTCCATATTGATTTATTTGTAGATTTAACAAAACACTATTAAAATCCCAGCTGTCATTTTTGCAGAAACTGACAAGGTGATTCTAAAATTTATATGGAAATGCAAAGGACCCAGAATATCAAACAATCTTGGGGAGGCGGGGGAGGAAGTCAGAAGACTTACCCTTCCCAATTTCAAAAATTTCAGCACAGCTACAGTAAACAAGATGGCATGGTGCTGACTTACAGACAGGCTTGGAGATCAATGAAATATAATTGAGAGACTAAAAATCAGCTTAAAAATTATGATGAATTGATTTTTGACAAATGTGTTCGGAAAATTTAATGAGGAAAGAAACGTCTTTTCCACAAATGGTGCTGGAACAATGAGATTAAAGTTAGACCCTACCTCTTGTCATATCAAAACTTAATGCAAAATGGAGTAAAGACCTAAATGTAACAGATAGAAATAGAAAGCTAGTAAAATAAAACAGAATAAATCTCTGTATCCTTGGATCAGGCAATGGTTCTTTTAAACATGGCACCAAGGCACAAACCGACAAAGACAAAACAGACAAATGGGACTACATCAAAATCAAAACATTTGTGCTCCAAGAGGCACCATCGGGGAAGTCAAAAGAAACCTACAGAAGAGGAGAAAGTACTTGCATGTATCTGATAAGGGTCCAACATCCAAAACAAACATAATTTTACAACTCAGCAATACAAAGACACTACAATTACAAAATGATCAAAGTATTTGAATAAATATTTCTTCAAAAAAGGTACACAAATGGCCAATAAGCACACAAAAAGACTTAAAATTATTAGTCTTTAGGGAAATGCAAACCAAAACCACAATGAGATATCACATCAGTCCACTAGGGTGGTTGTAATCTAAAGATGGACAGTACCAAGTATGAGTGAGGGTGTGGAGAAGGTGAACCCCACGTACATTGCCTGGATGTTTGAAATGGTACATCCACTTGGAAAACATTTTGGCAGTTAAACAGAGGGTTATTATGTAACCCAAGAATTCTACTTCTTCGTATGTATTGAGGGAATTAAAAAAATACATCCTCATAAAAATATGTATATGAATGTTCATAGCAGCATTATTCAAAATATTCAAAAAGACAAACACGAGAGACTCTTGAATACTGAAAACAAACTGAGGGGGGAAGGGGAAGGGGGAAAGGTAAAGGGGGGTGATGGTCTTGGTGGAGGTCACTTGTGGGGAAGAGCACTGGGTGTTATATGGAAACCAACCTGACAATAAACTATAAAGTTTAAAAAAGAAAAAAAAAAAAAAGAAAAAAAAAAGAAAAAAAAATTCAAAAAGTAGAAGCAACCAAAGTTTCATGAAGTGGCCAATGAATATACAAAATGTGGGATAGTCCATACAATGGAATATTATTCAATCATCAAAAGGAGTGAAGTACCGACCTGCTACAACATAGATGAACCTTGAAAATGTCATACTAAGTGAAAGAAGCCAGACACAAAATCCCACATGATTCAATTTGTATGAACTTTCCAGAAGAGGCACATTTATGGAAACAGAGTGTACGTCAATGGCTATGTAGGCTGAAGGTCTGTGAGGAAACAGGAAGGGACCACTAATGGGTAGAGTTTCTTCTGGGGGTGATGAAAATGTTCTCAGATTGATTATTCTAATGGTTGTGTAAGTCTGAAGATGCCACAAATCACTGGCTTGTACCCACTAGAAGGATGAATTGTGTGCTGTGGGATTTATATGCATCAAAGCCGACTCATTAAAATGTACAAATGGACGGGCTTGGAAGGCTGAGCAAAAAAATATTCGCTTAGAAAATTGATTCCTGTCATTTGTTTATTGAACAACTATTTATAGGTGCTTAATCTATGTCTGGAATGATTCTAGATGCTCTGAATATAGGGATGAACACCTGTATATACATGGCTTGTGAACAGGACAAAATGCGTGACCTGGCAGCCTGATGTCAGAGTCCCTGTTGAGACATGTAGACACACAGAAATGCAGACAAATGGGCCATAAAATGATAAAGTGTGGGTAAGAGAGCATCGGTGGATCAGGGCAGAACTTCCAGTAACTGTGCTTCTTGTGAGAGAAGTTGGGTTAAGAAGCACGTTATTGATAAACACAACCGATGTTTTAGGTTTCTGACAAAACAAGACACATAATCTGGATAAACTACTTGGTTTTTCTATCAACTGATTCCAATACGTGAGGCTGTTCAAATCTGTTTTATTTGATTAATAGTGATCTCCACCTTGAGCTTTTATAATTCCCAGGCATCAAACAGCATTTCCCATATTATCTCATTTAATCCAGCGGTAGGAAGCATCCCCTGCAATTTACAGAAATGTTCAATGGACTGGTACATTGAATGGTGATGTCAGGATTGGGGCCACGTTCCTCAGATTTAAAGACCCTGTCTTTCTGTCACACAGCTTTCGCCCTATGCAAGGTGTAGCGTCTCAGTCCAAATGGAGGTCTGCTTGGTAAACTTTCTCACAGAAGCACACAGTGAAATGACATCTTTTATGCACTCTGAGAGAACCATCTGGGAGCACAAAGCATCACGTTTCTAGAGCAATCCCCCCTGAGAAAGTTCTCTGCTTAGTGATCACATTGTTGTCCAACTACATGAGCCTTGAGTCACACTCTCCACCTCTCCCAAGCGGCCACAGTTGGGCCAGACCAGACGGGACCTCTGTGAGCAGTCACATAGAAACTGAGACACTCACCCTCCTTATTTAGGAGGAAATCAATTAGTTAAATTCTCTCAAAACTAAGAACTACTTATTATTTGAGGAAGAGAATTAGAATCGAATCATTATAATTGGTGGTTCAGTGAGCTCCAAGCCTCTCATTAGAATCACAGAAACTTTCCCATTTAACGATTCTGGGTCGTCTTCTTTTTCTTCCCGGATGGTGAATGAATTGAAGAAGAAAAGCTTCAGTATATTTTGATGGCATTCATATCGAGAAGTGGAAAAATTCACGCAGAAACCTTCAGTTCCTCCAAATGCCAGCCTGAAGTGTCACGAAGGAACATGAAACTGTTCTTTTGCCAACTCGGAGCATGGGTTGCGTCCAGCCTGAGATCCTGCTCTGCTGTGTAAATGACACGTGTTCTAAAGTTTATGCTGAATTCATCTGGTTTGGCCCTTTTTCAGATTTTCTCTCCCATTTTTGGCCACTGGTTTTAAAAAAAAGGAATATTTTTGACCATCAATTCTTTAAAATCTATGCTTGTATTCGATTCATAACCTCATTCTGACATTGCAATGTGCTGGATATTCAGATGACTAACTAGGTTGCAAAACTATTTATAACGGCATTATATCATTTATACAAATTTGATTTTAATTCAGCACTGGTTAATGGGTCATAAAAATAAAGGGTGAGCCAACAACGAAAGGAATATGGTTTATTGCCTGAAAGAATGCCTTGGGACTGGGGTTGCTTGATAAGTTAATAATAGCAAAACATTAACTTCCCCCAAGGCCTTTGTCATCTGTGAATGGGAGATTGTGCGATAGCCGTTTGTAAAATAGTAACTTTAAATATATACTCTGAAAGAAAGAAAATATAAAATGCAGGGAAATTGGGTGATTTCCTGCCTGAACAACGAAGCTGAAAGTTCAGGTGTGTGTCTAACATGCTGGAGGAGAACACGCTGCTTTCATGAGTCTGCTGCTATTGTCCGTCCTCTACCGCCATCCAGTAGAAATATACCGGCTGCAGATGGAGTTTTGGTCAGGTATATTGGCCATAAAGTATAAGAAAGGGCAATGAAATCTGTTCCATATTTTAAGAACGGTGTAACCACACTCGCAATCAATCTAGTTTGATTTTCTGTGAAAACGAAACAAAACACAGCAGTCCACTTTTCCCCAAGGATTATGTTCACAATGGCGCGTTGCCATGAGATGCTGTTAAGTGGGGTCTACTCAGTCCTCTTGCTGAACTGACCTCCGAGTTATGGCTGGAGATCAAAATGGTGGGTGGGGTGAGCGCCTCTCCTCTTCCTCCAAAAGAGATAAAAATATGTTCTTTGATTGGGGTGAAAGGGTTTCCCTGAAGGGTTTGCCCTTAGAAACAGGACATTTTAGAAAATGAGTAGAGAAAGAAAATATAAGATGCTATTGTTTTTTTCTTTTCTTTGCTGGCAGTATTATTTAAGTGGCATCAGACTGGGACCAGAGGCAGAGAATGTAGTGGCAGGGGGAGACTTCTGGGTGGAGGTATTTCTAAAGTCCAGGGGTTTGAGGAAGAATTATTAGATGTAGCATTCAACTCCACACTACAAAAGTGATGAAAAGTGAATCCACTCCATTTGATTGTGGGTAAAAATCCTTTAAAAAGGGGAAAATAATTTTGTTGAAATAAAATTGTACTTCAAGGAATCTCCTTCGAATGTAAATTTTTTAGGTATTTGCATTTCACAAAAGGTTTATTTTTTGTTGATAAGAGAGTAGAAATGGCCCCATGAGGGTCGGGTGTCTCCTCTGGTGCAGATCTGAAAACTGGAAGGGGAGAATGTGCTTTTCAACAAAATGCTTAAAGATGCAGAAGACACAGTTTCTACCACCATTACTAACCTGAAGAGTTTTGTGATGAAGCTTTTGGTTCGCAGCGACATGAATGAGTTTTAATTGGATTATCATCTGGCATAAAGCAAAGATTCCAGGAGTGCCTGGCTCAGTCCATAGGTATGCAACTCATATCTCAGGGTCTTGAGTTCGAGCCTCAGGCTGGGTGCAGAGATTACTTAAAGAAATTTTAAAAAAATTAGAACAATTTGCATGCCAGGGTCCTTTACTTTTTTATCTGCCTGACATTTGGTTGCAATATATCAAGGTTGTAACCTTCACTTTTTATAGGATCTCTTGTCCAGTCCAGCACAGGAAGTTGGGACCCAAAAGAGACGAAGAGGGTAGTTGGTAAAGAGGGCAGCCCAGTGCAGGGAGCCTGAGCCCATGTGGACTTGGGATGGCATTCACATGAGGAAATGGTGCAGCCCGGGGGCAAGTGTTGCAGCCTAAGCAATGGTAGGGGGTGGCCCTGTAGTGGCTGGCCAATCAGGTGCCGCAGCCTGAGTGAGGAAGGAGCAGGGGCACCTGGGTGGCTCAGTGTCTGACTCTTGATTTCGGCTCAGGTCGTGATCTCATGGTTTGTGAGTTCAAGCCCTGTGTCAGGCTCTGTGCTGACAGCGTGGAGCCTGCTTGGGATTCTCTCTCCCCCCCTCTCTCTCTCTCTGCCCCTCTCCTGCTCATACTCTCTAAACAAACTAACTAACATTAATGAATAAATAAACATTTAAAAATATATTAGGGGTGCTTGCTTGACTCAGTCGGTTGAGCATCCGACTTCTGTTCAGGTCACGATCACATAGTTTGTGAGTTCAAGCCCTTTGTCCGGCTCTGTGCGGACAGCTCAGAGCCTGGAGCCTGCTTCAGATTCTGTCTCTCTCTCTCTCTCTCTCTCTCTGCCTTTCCCCCACTCACGCTCTGTCTCTCTCTCTCAAAAATAAACAAACATTAAAAAAATTAATATATATATTATAAAAAGGAAGGAGCAGTATTAGTAAGACAAGATTGGCTACTAAAAGGGAACTTGATCATATAAGTTAATAATTTAAAGGTTGTACAAGGCAGGTTTCTCACTGTTGGAAAGGAGAAATCACTAATATGAAAAGAAGGAAAACCAGTAAGAATCCTGTGCATTTACTTTAGGAACGAGTTATCAGAGTGAACTCATCTCTTTCAGTATAAATAAATAGATACAGAAATAACAGATGTAAATGTATGTATGTTTACAATCCCCTTTTTTCCCAACAGTGGGAAGACCACCTCCTATAAATCTTAACTTATATCTGTATCTGCTATAGTCCTTACCTCTGTCCAGTAAGCAGGCCCAGGATTAACAACAGCACAGAAGAGCCAATAAAGTTTGTATCCATACTTTAGCTTCTAAATGTCTTTTCCTCTACAAGGAAGCAGGGCTCCTGGAAGAAACATTTGATTCAAAGACCAGGGCAAGGAGAGTACACAATGACCCTTGACTATTTGGTGCCAGATAGTAAAGAAATGCTCTAAAAAAAAAAAACCCTGTGGGAAGTGTTAGAAGCACACAGACATCTTTTTTTTTTAATTTTAAAAATGTTTTAATGTTTATTCATTTTTGAGACACACACACACACACACACACACACACACACACACAGAGCATGAGTGAGGAAGGGCAGAGAGAGAGGGAGACACAGAATCTGAAGCAGGCTCCAGGCTCTGAGCTGTCAGCCCAGAGCCTGACATGGGGCTTGAACCCCTGAACTGTGAGATCATAACCTGAACCAAAGTTGGACACCCAACCAACTGAGCTACCCAAGCGCCTCGACTTTTTTTTTAATTTTTAAATTCAATTTAATTTTTCTTTTTTACACAGAAGTCTTCTTAAAGAGGCTCCCACTGGTCAAATCTGGGAGAGTTTGGGGATTTAAATAAACTGTGACAATAACAGATTGTAACCCAATGAATGACAGATTGTAACCCAAAGTATCTATGAGTGCCTACTGAGATTATGTATACATGAATAAATTGACGGTGTGATGAGAAATGAGATTTTCATGTAATCTCAAGAACTCCATGCCCCCCTCTCCAAGCAAACCAAATAATATCAATTACAATGGAAAAAATGACATTTTAGAGTGGGGAAGCTCGGCAAAGACCATCTTAATCCACTGATCAAAATTAACTTAATCAACAATGCACCAAATTGAAATCGGTTCCACCAGGGAGGATGTGATGTGAAGACCACAGCGGGGCGTCTGAAATATTCCTTACAAATGTATATAACCTGAATTCAATCATGAGCAAAACCTCAGGCAAACCCCCACTGAGGGACATGCTACAAAACAAATGGTCTGTAATCTTCAAAACTTTCAGGATCATGAAAGTCAAGGAATGACTGGAAACTCTTCCAGGTTCAATGAGCTGAAGGGTCATAACAGAGAAACGCATGTGTGATCCTGAGACAAAACATCTTGCCGTACAAGGACGCTTTTGGGACAACTGGAAAGAACTTGAATAGGGTCTGAAGATGGGATGGTGGTACAGTATGAATGGCGTTTTCCTCATCTGAGGTCTGCATTGTGGCTTCATGGGAAAGCGTCTTTGTTTACAGGAAATACAGGGCCTGAAGTGTTAGGAGTAATGGGGCATCTCATTGGCAACATCTTCTCAAACAGCTCAGGGGAGAAGATGTTTCTATACACAGTACTGACAACTTTTTTAAATCTTTTCTTTAAAATTTTTATGTCTTTATTTTATTTTATTTTTTGAGAGAGAGAGAGACGGACAGACAGACAGAGACTGAGCAGGGGAGGGGTAGAGAGAGAGGAGACACAGAATCTGAAGCAGGCTGCAGGCTCTGAGCTGTCAGCACAGAGCCCAATGCGGGGCTTGAACCCATGGACCATGAGATCATGACCTGAGCTGAGGTTGGATGCTTAACCGACTGAGCCACCCAAGCGCCCCCTGGCAATTTTTTATATGAAAAGAGTGTATTGAAATCAAAAAAATAAAAATTACAGAAAAAGTCATAGAAGTGAAACTGCCTTGTAGGGTGTTGTCTCTTCCAGCTCAGCCTGAAGCCTGACGATCAAGGATATTTGGTTCTGGGGAAAGAAAACTCAAACACTTCAGAGCTTGACTTTGCATAGCTTTTTGGGTAAGGTGCTATTGCTCTTGAAAAGCGTGTTTGGAAAATCGCCCTTACGTTGTCAGAGACAAGTTGCTGTTTCTCACAGTTCCTGATGGTCAAATATCAGTATCAGCTGTGAATTGCTTTATCTTTCCAGGATTTCTGGTGAGAATTCAGATTGCTGTATGAATTGAACAATTCAAGAACTTGCCCAGTATATGTAGATTTGATGACATCCCACAGTGTTTTACGCACACTTTGGGGTCAGATCAGCCTGCTTCATAAAATGAGCAGTCCCTTTCATGCCTGAAACTCCTTTTTGGGGGCAAAAACTTTCTTTAGGTCAAAGCACTCAGTCTCCAGTATTCTTCCTTTTTGTTTAGGCTGTTATTCTCCATTGCCCCATAATACCAAGATTATTCTTCACCCCCTCTACCCTGCTCCACGTTCAGAAGACTGACCTCTACATCACCCGGGCTCCCTGATCCTCTGGCTTCTTATGGGTTTGACTAGAGGCTCCTCCATGATTTTAGTATTCACAGAGGCTCATTTGTCAGTGCTTCTACTGAGAGACCCTTTTTCCAAGCCTCCAATCTTTCTCCAGGTTTCCAAAATATGATTCTATGCCCTTACCTCTTCAGGTGGTAACAGCTCCCCATGATAGCCAGCTCCTGGACTCTCCCTTGTCCCCTCAACCTTCCCTTAACCCTGCCTCCCCTTCTGCAAAGGGTCCCTTTATTAAACTCGCCTTCATTAAACCCTGTGAGTGTGCCAACTGCTTCCTTCAGACCCCCAGCTGAATTTGTATATGCAGCCTGTCTTCAGGTGTAAGCTAACCTAATGTGAAATTTGGAGATCACAAACTGAAGGGACAGGTCCGAGAAAGGAAGCTTCTCTACAGGGTTTGTGTGATTTGGAGCATGGGATGCACTCCGGGTGGTAGAATAGGACTAAGCAAGCAGTGCAAGGTCTGTGTGAATTGTCCCCCTGGGATAGAAAGAGGCAGAGTGCGGGGAAAAGAACATATGAAAGCCGAAAAAGAAAGTCATCAGGCCGTGCCAGCATCATCGGTAGGATGAATGTAGAAGACTAGCCAGTAGGTTTATTTTAGCATCAGCTTTTGGTAGTAAACACACTTCATAAACATGTGTGTCCACTCACCATACACTGAAACCAGAGAATTGAAAAGATCTTTAAGGATGTGTTTGCTGAGAACTGCTCACATTGTATTGTGAATGCCCTCCCGTTGGGTCAAGCCAAGCTGAAGGATGGAACGTAACTTCTGACCTCTTTCAAAAGTTTTCATAGTCCTTCTCTTTGCTAAAATAAAAGTATTCCATACCAAGAATGAAAACTCTACATAGTTCTGTTTCTAAGTATTTTAAAGTTGTATCTATGGACGATAGCCTTTCTTTGAACTTCCTAGGGATGGATTTGCCTGCTTTAGGTCATACTGAAAAGCCTGCACTGGTGTTTTTGTTTTTGTTTTTGCTTTTAATTCTAGAATTGTACTAGATTTTATAAAAGAAAAAAATATGAGGAATCCATCATCTATTGAAGTAACCACGTTTTTGGGGTTGGAAATTAAGATGTGGGTCAGAACTTCAAAGAGCGAGGTCATATAAAAATGGGCAGGAAAGTCAACCAGCTGTCAGGAATTCTTAAAACATTCTCAGGAAACTGCCGTTAAATTGGGATCAGGTAGGGAAAAGTCAGTACTAATATTTCATACCTTCTATGATACTATGATATTTCAGAATTCCTAACACTTACCACCAGGATTAATAAATGAATTGTTTAAGTAAACATGGTTTTTGATACAAAATTATCCCGTGAGTTGGCAGTAGGAACCTCAAATCTCTGTTTGGGTGGTCACGTGTCTCTTCGAGAGCCCGGTTTGCTGGCGGTGGAGCAGGGACTGGAAAGGGTGGCCTGGGCTGCCTCACCCCTGGTGCCCCCACCCGGGAGCAGCTTGGTTATGGTTCAGAACAGGGCGCTCAAGTTCCCAGAGTACCTGTTGCCTCACCTGAGAAAGGGATTTATGATAATCCCTCATGTGGTCCTTGTATCAGATCAGGAATGCATGTGGAGACATGTTCTAAGCCTATGTAAAGACAACACCAATTATGTGAGTACTTTTATCATGTCACACAATGCTCTCGGCTGATGAGAAGGCTGAGGCTGGGGTCGCAGGTCAAGTTGTGAACGCTCACCCAGGAGATGATTCCAGAATTGGGTCTCAATTCCAGCGCTAATTCTTACATCTGAATGTTGTTTCTACGGTCATCAGCTTCCTCTCTCTGACATACCTACCAAATCTTTACAGTGGCTTGTGCTGCGGACTGAGAGAACCCGACTGGGCAAACCTACTTGGCATGGGATCTAACAAATCTCCACCTAGAGAAAGGGGTCTTCAAAGATTTGACGATGCCAGTTCTGGTCATAATAGCCATAATGATGATCTCTTACCAGTAGATCTTTATCTAGTTCATGAAATGTTATAAGATAAGGAAAAATATTATTGATACCTACATAGCTACATAACGATGGAAGTATTTCAAAAGTTCAGATATTTGAAATATCATGTCGCATAGCATGGCTAATTGTATGTGATCCCAAAAACATGCTTTTATTCTGTGTCCCGGGTATTCCAAAAATAAATGATAAACATCACAGTACATGCAGCACAGTATGGTAAATATTCCTCAAATATATTTGTCAACATGAAATAGATTTGCCTGTGTTTATGCCTTGATTTTGGATATTAATAAACACCTTGAGACAGGTGGATCTATGGACAGGAGCATGCGGAACATCTGAAATCCATAGTGGCCTCGAATAATTAAACAGCAGATGGGATCCTGACGTCATCACTCTGTGCTAGTCCCAATATATTCTGTTCCTTCAACATTTCAGTATATACGGGAGTAACTGTCGACTGCATCAGGCACGTAGGAAACACGTGCCTCATAATTCTAACAAAAATTTTTTAATTTCTCTGGTCTGACATGATATGTTTTTAGTAAACCCACAAGATTCTTTTCTAAAGTTCTTTTTTTTGTTAATATATACTTTTTTTTAGAGACACCGAGAAAGCATGAGCAGGGGAGGGGCAGAGAGAGGGAGAGAGAGAGAGAATCCCAAGCAGGCTCTGTGTGGTCAGCATTAAGACTCATGAAACTGAGCTGAAATCAAGAGTCAGACACTTAAAAATTACTTACTTACTTACTTACTTACTTACTTAATTTAAAAGTGGGGCACCTGGGTGGCTCAGTTGGTTAAGTATCTGACTCCGACTCAGGTCATGATTTCACAGTTCATGGGTTCGAGCCCTGCATTAGGCTCTGTGCTGACAGATCAGAGCCTGGGGCCTGCTTCAGATTCTGTGTCTCCCTCTCTCTCTGCCTCTCCCCTGATCACGCTCTGTCTCTCTCTCTCTCTAAAAAAAATTAATAAACATTAAAAAAAAAAGAATCAGACACTTAACCGACTGACCTACCCAGGTGCCCCACTAAACATTCTTTTCTAAATACTACCAGACAATTCACTAAAAAGAGTTAATTGCATATTTCAGACAAAATTCACAATAGTCTACAGTTTCTGGAAATTCCAGAAGATTTGCAATATTTGCCATTCTCCAGTAAAAAAAAATGACAAAAATACTGCTTCATACAATCCATACATTTTCTTAATTATGAAGTTTTTCTAAGATTATACAAATGTATTTAACACATGCAGATGTAATTCTCACATACATAGAGATTTGAAATTATTTCAATGGATAAGTTTTATCATATACATTCTTTGCAGCCCATCACATTTGCCCTGTTTGGGACCTTGACACTGTGGGACTGCTTTCAGAGTTGAAGGCACTGAAATCAAATGGAAATCGCTCTTTTACCTTTGGCCAACGTTGCATCCCATTTCCCAAAGATCTATGCCTTCTTTGTTTTTGTCGCTTCAAACAAAAAGCTGTATTTTTTCCCCTGCGTTTCTCGTGAATTTTATTTGTCACGGGTTTGAGCCTTTCCTGACATTGTTCTTACAGGTTTGTTTTCTGCTTTCCTCATGTTTCCACTTAATTTTGCATGTGTACGTCCCACTTGCAGAGGATAAACACATTTTGCGTGATTCACCGGCAAGTGAACACAACGCGAAGGGAAGACTGGTATGTGATTGGCACATCTGAAGACCAGCACACTCAGCTTTCCAGAACCCTGTTTCCTCGTGCTTACCACTTCCTCCTCCTGCAGAGGCCATCCCTCAGGAGAGTCTCTCTGGGAAAGTTCCTGGCAGCGGCTCCCTCGCTCTCGGACGGGAAGCCCCTAGAGTCCCCAAACTGCCCCCCCCCCCAGCATCACTCCTTCCAGCTGCAGGAATGCTTGTGTAAGAAACTCCCCATGTGGGGTGCCTGGGAGGCAAGGTGGCTAAGGGTCCAAATTCAGCTCAGGTCATGATCTCGTGGTTCACGGGTGCAAACCCCATGGGGGGGCTCTCAGCTGTCAGCGCGGAGCCTGCTTTGGATCCTCTGTTCCCCCCTCTCTCTCTGCCCCTGCCCCACGTGTGCTCTTTTTCTCTCTCTCAAAAGTAAATAAAACATTTGGGGCGTCTGGGTGGCTCAGTAAGGTAAGGGTCCGACTTCAGCTCAGGTCATGATCTTGCACTCTTTGAGTTCGAGCCCCCCGTCGGGGTCTGTGCTGACAGCTCAGAGCCTGGAGTCTGCTTCCAATTCCGTGCCTCCCTCTCTCTGCCCCTCCCTCACTCATGCTCTGTCTCCCCAAAATGAATAAATGTTTAAAAAAATAAAAATAAATAAAATATTTTTTAAAAAAGTAACTCCCCAACTCCCCATGCTTCTCAGAAGAAGTAATAGGAGCTGAGCCTTCATTCATTCATTCATTCATTCACTCAGCTGGTACTTACTGAGTGCCTACTACATGTGCCAGGCACCGTTGTGGGTGCCTGGAATACCTCAAGGAAAGGAAAACAAAACCCCTTCCCTCCTGCGGCTTGACAATATCAGCATTCCGGTGGATCTTGAAGGACGAAAAGACAGAGAAAAGGAATTTGGGAGAGAAACACCCAGCACACGTGAGAGCGGAGGGTCAGAGAAGAGCTTTACAGGAAATAGCTGTGGGGTCCTGAGCAAGGGGAGAACAGCCAGGGGGCTGGAGAGACGGGACTGTCGGTCAGGGAGGCTCTGGCTGTTGCAGGGGCCACCAACATTCCTACTTTTAATGACAAACATTCGTTGAAGTGAAGTAAAGAGGTGATGGCATGCAGTTTTAATTTTCTTTTGAGGAGCACAGTGGTTCTTACAAAAACTATGAGTTTATGGGTAGTTTTTTGACTCATGAATAAATGAATGGAAGAAGGAAGTGAGTGACATAAGGAATTAGAACAGAGTCAGATTTGCATTTTCAGGAGATAATTACTGTTCCAGTTTAGACAGTAGATTTGAATGGGGAAAAAAACAACGAGAAAGGCTTAAAAAAAATCTGGGAGCAGATAAAGTAACAGGAGCCCCAGGATGAGAATCAGAGCCCTGCGGTGGCCTCAGCCCAAGGGACCAGAGGGACACCAAGGGAAGGACAGTGTGTCTGCTGTCCCTAGAGCTGTGCGGTGGGCTGGCTTTTGGGTGGACAGTGCCAAGGACAATGGGAATGAAGTATGGGAACAAGATAAACAATGCTTGGGGAATGAAAACAGATGAATTTGATGATGGACTGCGTCTTTAAATATAAATTTGGTCTATGGCTAATGACAGGGGCATTAAAAACTACACCTAGGGTAGTAGTGGCTCAGTTGTGGCTCAGTAGTGGCTCAGTTGGTTAAGCGGCCGACTTCGGCTCAGGCCATGATCTCACGGTTCGTGGGTTCGAGCCCCGCATCGGGCTCTGTGCTAACAGCTCGGAGCCTGGAGCCTGCTTCCGATTCTGTGTCTCCCTCTCTCTGCCCCTCCCCCACTCATGCTCTGTTTCTGTCTCAATAAAAAATAAACATAAAAAAATTTTAAAAAAAGAAAGAAAAGAAACTACGTCTCGCCTTCCTTAAATTTTATCGGAGTGACCATCGTGTCTGTTCTTAGGTTAACAGTTGGGGCGCCTGGGTGGCTCGGTCGGTTAGCAGCTGACTCTTGGTTTCAGCTCGGGTCATGATCTCATGGTTTCTTGAGTTGGAGCCTCTCGTCAGGCTCTGCGCTGACAGCGCGGTGCCTGCTTGGGATTCTCTGTCTCCCTCTCTTTCTCTCTGCCCCTCCCCCGCTCATCCTGTCTCTAAATAAATAAATAAACAAAAAAATGATCACATCATAGAATACAGGTAACGATACTGGGACAGTAAAAAAGCATTTTTTTCACCTGTTATTCCCTGAAAGCCTAACAAAAATGAAAATCTGTTATTGTCTCTGTCTGTGTTGAATTCAATGCACATGTAGTTTTCTTCATGAAGATTTTGAATTTACCATGATAGCTCCCTGGCTGCACCCACGGTCTCCCCTTTGTCTAGACGTCCTCTGCATTCAAATACTTTAACACATTACCCAATGCTTGGTCATATATTGCTTTCTAATTATTTCTTGCTTGCTACTATATCACCCCCAATACTCCTTTTATAAACAGCCATGAGAGCAAACCCGTCTTTGTAGGTTAAAGGTGGCTTAAGGTAAGATGGGGTAAAGTCATGAAATTAACGTAATTAATTACATCGTTCAAGTTTTGCAAAGGCAAAGCTTCCCTCTTACGAAAAATCTTTGTTTTGAATTTATATTTTCGGTCCAGTGATTTTTGAAATGTCTTCATAGAAAAATTAACGTGTTAGAAAAGATAGTAAATGTCTTCCCATCTTTAGCATTAGAACGATTAAAAGTCACCGATCTGTTCTTTTGGGGGCCATTTAACTTTTTCATCTCAAAAGTTTATTGCAAGTTTGTGAGATTTCATGTTTCTCAGTTTCTATTTCCAATGTGTGGATGTTATTTCTATATTTGTTAAAAATGTGTCTGCATTTTGCACATTTCTAAGATGATTTGCAGGTGTGAAGTTTCTGTTCAGATTTTTAAGTTACTTGGTTTTTAAAATCTTATCTTTACATTAGAAACTCTAAGGTGCTGGAGACTGATTTAGTTTTCAGAAGACAGACTTGATTTTTAATGGCTTATTCATTTTTAAAGTAAATTCAGAATGTTTATAAAAGGGCCTCCTAATAAAATTTTGTTGTTGTTCTTCACATCATGATTTGGGACCTTTAGCAAGATGAAGAGGCTGTAAACCAGGTGGCACAATAAATTTGGGTAGGAAAAGAAGAGGATCGTTTATTTTCTAGCCATTACTGAGATTTCCTGGAAGAGTAATTTTGGAGTAGGCAGGGGTAGGGAAGCATATTTCATCATATTTGCTGTGAGCTGACTTCACACTTAAAATCCATTGAGTGTTACTCTCGTGTGTAGGTTTTATCAAGGTAAACCTACCTCAGACGGTAAGAAAACCCTCCCTGGTGGGAACCTCACAGGTCAAGGTTAGATCATGGACATCAAGGTCATCAGGCTGCAATATCCACTGCACCAGAGTCGGTACAATTGACCTCCACTTCGCAAGGCCTTTCTTCCTCACTAGCTGCAGCCCATGCTCTTCTCCTGAAATAGGAGCTGCAGTAAAGGCACAAGGCCTAAAACAAGAGGGTCACTATTTGGTCAAGAATATTTAAGTAGTTCGGCAACTCCACTAGAAGTCAAGGCAGACTTCTGTGCAAAGTTTGATTTCCTGCCAGGAGCATTCTGCTACCCTAACCGCCCTGGACTGTTGAAGCAGAGGCAGAAACCAAGACAGCAGGAAGGGGGACTGACAGCTACATGATACATCTCAGGTCAGCCTCAACCATGCTGACTTATGACATCGACCTTTCTGATCTCTGCTTCCTCATTCTGAAATCCGGCCAGCCACTACGGTTCAGGAAAGAGGTCAACACCAAAAAGCACTGGCAAACGTCCACCATCTATTTATAAGAAGTCCAGAAAGTCATCTTGGTGAACTTTATCTTTATTGGGACTTCTTTGTCCTCATGTTGATTCTCTTCTTGGATGGTGAGCTCCTTGAGGACATGTCTCCTGGTTCAGTTCTAAGCCTCCAGACCATCTGGATCTTAGACCATCTGAAGTTTGCTTCACATGTAGAATGATGAGATCATAGAACCTCAGAAAGGCTCCCAAGCTGTTAATCACCAGCCAGGTTCTTCACATTTTACTACATTTCTGCCTAGTGTGCATTGTGGTGGTTGATATTCCATGTTAACTTGGCTAGACTATGGTACCCGTTTTTGGTCAAACAGTAATCTAGGTGTTACTGTGAAGATATTTTTTTAGATGAGATTAGCATTTAAATCAGTAGACTTGGAGTAAAGTGGATTACTCTCCATAATGTTGGGTGGGCTTCATGCCATCAGTTGAAGGCCTTAAGATTCCTTAAGAAGGAATTCTGCCTCCAGATGGACTTTGAATCCAAGACCCACCCGCCAGCCCCCATAATCTCATATATAGACTCCTTTCTCTGGAAAACTCTGCCTAATATAACCATCTAGCCACTTCTAAATATTGTCAAGTGATCAAGAGTATTTTTCTGAGATTGACCCTGTAACAATACAATCTGAACCCCACCTCAGCAAGGTACTAACTATGATTTTGAGTAAATTGCTTAGACCTTTCTGAGCCTAATTCCCCATCTATGAAACACATAATACAACTACTCTTATAGGATGCCTTAGAAATTCCAGACGATATGTATAAGCAGCCATAACATAAGTATTTCTTCATAAATGGTAGTCACCATTTTGATTTGATGAATTAAATGTGAATAAATCCTGCTATTAACCATATCAGCAAAGGGGCACCTGGGTGGCTTAGTTGGTTAAGCATCCAAATTTGGCTCAGGTTATTATCTCACAGTTTGTGATATCTAGCCCTACATCAGACTCTGCACTGACAAGGCAAGAACCTGCTTGAGATTTTCTCTCTCTCTCTCTCTATCTCTCTCTCTCTCTCAAAATAAATAAGTAAACATTTAAAAAATAATAGTACCAGCAGCTAATAGCATAGCTACTTTGAACTTCTCAAAGTTCATCTTTCATGATTAGAAATCATCTGGGTATTGTATATTTTAGGACTGTCTTTTGTCACAATGTTGTTATGCAGGCTACCAAAAGATACTTCTAGAATAGACTCAGTTTTCTATGAAGCAATGAAGAGCAACTGCTCAAAGATGTCTGTCTTTGGCTGATCAGAGCAATGGTTCATTGGGGGAATCACAACTGATAACCAAGGAAATGAGAGACCATGGTTTGAAGACTTGCTTCAAGGCCCGTGGAACTTGCCTTAAAAACAATAGTGTAGGAATTCAAACGAGCATCTTTCTTAGTCTCATTGTCATTAATCACATTCCCAAGTAAATCAGATTTTTAAAAAGTGATAATTAATAGCCTAATGCGTATGGGTGGCATGGAATAATTTTTTATATGTGAGGACTTACATTTTTTCTAATGACCATAACTACTGAGTAGGTGATTATTTTCTAAATGTAGGTATTAAGGATTCTAAGGGCATATCAGCAACACAATTGACATTTTGTTTGTGAAGTCATAATAAATTGTTAAATACAATTAAAAAAACTTTAATGTTTATTTTTGAGAGAGAGAGAGAGAGAGAGAAAGAGAGAGAAAGTATGAGCAGGGAAGGGGCAGAGCGAGAGGGGGACACAAAATCCCAAGCAGGCTGCAGGCTCTGAGCTGTCAGCACAGAGCCCGACACGGGGCTCAATCCCACAGACGGTGAGAGCATGACCTGAGCCAAAGTCAGACGTTTAACCGACTGAGCCACCCAGGTGCCCCTAAAGATAATTTCTAAAGGGAAAACATAAGCTTATGTGAAATTGAATTCTTATTATTTCATATTTAATTTGATGTTATGATGGTTTTAGAAAGATATATTTCAATTTTGATGTTACCTCACTACATTCATGCTGTAATAACTTTTATGACTTTTCTTTCTGTTCTAGGTCCCAAACTACTTACGTCAGGACTTTGGGACATAATCCTTGTTATTAATCAGCCTTTAAATTCATTATCTCCAAGAAAAGCATCAGAACAACTTTCAAGGAAGATTTTGCCACCTCTTCTTAAAATACATTTCAAATGATCACATGGTGTTGCATACAGCACAAGTGAGACCGTGTGTTTCAGAATCAAGACAGGCAGACATGACTTTAAAGTGAGAAAGAGAGTCAAGAAGCACAAAACCTCTTCCCTAAGGGTAGTTTGGTTACATGGTGTAGACATAGCCAGAGAGTTATGGCTCTCTGTACTGAAAATTGTTAGTAAGAACTTACTAAGATGTCTAGCTCTATGCCAAGTGCCATTCATTAAGCAGCGGAAGCTGGCTGTCATGAGTCGTTGGCCCATAGTCTGTGGCCATCTGAGTAATCACATAAGAGTAGGAGTCACTCAGAGACTCTCAGGCCAAGCCTAGAATGTTGACTACAGCAAACCAGAGACAGGATGTTTGCTGGAATCCAAACGGTAAGCTAGGAGGTTCATCAGGACTTGTCTGGAGTGTTCTGGAAACAATGGGTGGGAAAAGGTATAAATCAGGGAAGTTTAATAGTGTTTTCTTTGGTAATAAAAATAATATGAATACCGATAAAACTTATATTTAGCTACTATCTATGTTTAAGCCCATAACTTCTGGGGGAGAATGGAGAGAAATAATGTTACTTTGAATTGGTCTTTGAAAATAACCAGAAACTTTTCCATAAATGACTTTAACATCCATCACCCAAGAGTTTATTCAACTTTAACATTTGTCATTTTATCTGCTTCCTGTTTATTTTGTCATTTAGTGTTACTTCTTTAGGGACTTTTTTTTTGATTTGTCAACAATATGGGATAAGACTCTTTATGACCCTGTGAGAGAGTTCACAGGATCAAGATTTAGGTATATATCCACAAGAATAAAAACTCAGTCTTCTAGACTGTCCTTAAGCAATCAATTTAATATTGTTTCTCTCCATGACCTTATGATTATTCAGGAACAAAATTATCTCTCTTTGCTTGACTTTGTGAGGCATTTGATATGTTAGTTTTGCTTTTTCTGTCATTTGAAGCCAGTCTTATCTGCCCATTCGTGGGAGCTGTCTCAGCAGTTAGCTCTCGTCTTAGGGCAAAAAAGAATTTGTGCAGTAATATTTCATTTTGTCATCACAGATAACAAACCGTAAAAGAGTCGTAGCTCATAATGTACTGAAAGAGAATAGTTCCTAAGGATGCTCATTTTAAAATAATACTAAAAAGAGAAAGGCAAGCTCTCTTCATTAGTGATTTTGAGAATTACTAGCTTCTGCATCTATATGAGTTTAGGAAAGCTACAGTCCATCAAATAAATATTTTTATATCAATATTGTAGACAGTCTTCATAATTTTTTAAAATGCAAACTGTGTAAGAAGTTAAAGTCACATGTTTAAAGTGTACTTCTGTAGGCCGTGCTGTTTTCATTATGCTCTATGATATCCATTGCTAAATTTGCATTTAATTCCTACAGCTGTCATTCACTGTATGAACACACTTATTTGAAAGCCCCTCCTCACGCTCCTTGTTTTATCATTTCTCGTTGGCAAAGTATGAGGATAAACGACATATTTACCTGTAGGAATTGAACACTGCAGAATGCTTAAAAAAAAAAAAAGAAAAGTCTTTACATTCGAGAGCAATATATTGAGGTGTTTAAAAACAAGGATTTCAGTCTATGGTTAGATTAGACCTGTATTTTGGGCTGGATTCTACTAAATATGAAGTACATGGCCTGGAGGAAATTGTAATTCAGCCTCTCTAAAACTATTTTCTATAAAATTAGGATGATAATCATAGCTACCACATGGCATTGTTGTGAGGATTATTCGAGGTAGGAAAGGGCATTTAGCATATATCCTGGATCTCAGGACTCAGCCGGCATTGATGACCATGTATTATTGCATGAATAATAGTTGATTCATCTATTTCCATCTAATTAAGACTATTTCCTTCAAGCTGAAAAGCAGGACTGGTTCCGGTCTCAACCATGTTTCTTAGAATGAGAAAGTGGGTATATCCAGTGAGCAGCTGGAAATGCAGGTTGGGCTCTTGGGTGAAAAGTCTTAGCTAGACCTTGTTTCCAGAGTCATCGGTCATTGTGCAGGAACTGAAGCCACACACGTGGATGAAACAACCCAGTAAAATACAGAGAGAGAGAGTGAGGAAGAGGAAAGAGAGCTGAGGACAAATTCATAGGGAACACATGTAGGGAAGGTCAGGAAGAGCAAGGAGAAAGTGTGTATTTTCCCTGAAACAAAAGGAATGGAGCTCAGATTGGGGTCAGACACAGCCAAAAATTTTAGCTTGGAAGAGGGTAAGGAATTGACATATTTAATGATCTCTACTTTCACTGATGTGGGTTTTGAGATAATTAGAAAAAAGGGAAGAATAGAAGTAGGAACAGTCAATGGACCCGCTTCAGGGATGCAAGGAATTCACATATGAGAATAGAAGGCAAGGTTAGGAGACATGGGGTCAGTTGGGAAGGATCTTAGCTGTTAGCATAACATTTATCTTCCCACTGAGGGAAATGATAAGATTTAGAATCTCAAATTGCTCATAGAGAGCAGGATACATGTTGAAGAACCTCAAGTCTCACTTTTCCAGGGTTGCTCTCCTTGACATCTGTTCCGACCTTAATATCCCTCCTCAGTATTTCCAGAACACCCTATCAAGAAACTCATATCACCCGGGCTCATCTACCTGTCTTTCCCCCCCACTAAACTGCAAATGTCCTAAAGGCAGAACCCATGTCTTCTTATTCCCTGGCATCGAGCACATAACCTAGAAGGTTGTTAAAATTCAGGGAAGGTAAATGAAGGTGAATAAATGAATGAACAGTTACATATATACAGAAGCTAACTAGGTACTACTGATGTAAATAACAAAATCAGAAATGAAACATGGACATAGCATATTTGTAACAAGCTGTGTGAAAACGGGCGTTCTAAGAAATGAAGGATAATTAATGAGCACTTTTTGCAGCAAAGGTCAATATATTCTTATTAAGCCATTGTAGCCAAAATTTGCATTTATACAATATGTGTACTCCTTGTGATTGCTTCCAAGTTATTCTGCAAAGCACTTAACAGATGCGCTAAGCCTTCCCCCCGCTGTCAGCCAAGAGCCATGGAGGTGAGAAAATATCAAAAGTGCTTTTCTTCCCATGAGTTCTTGAACAGGCTTTTCTGGTATAGATCCGAATCAGCCTGACCTTCCCTGCAACTAGTGATGTCTCCACAGTATTTGAGAAAATGCCACACGAAGGCCATGCCTTTTATATGGTGAGGCTCTGCCTGTAGTCACACCGACTCAGTGATTGTATGGAACTGGCGCGCTAGTGACGTGTTGCGGCTTGGATATGATCTGCCAGAGTGATTAGGGGGGGAATCTCTCGTGCCTTTTATGGAGGCCTAGAAGAAATTAAATCTCCTAACTCTGAGAGCATAATTTATTGTAGCATCCTTCTATACACTGATTAGCAAGCCTTTTTAACATGTACCCGTGTGGTTATGACTTAGTCATCTCTACGTGCGGACGTGTACCAGAAGCTTTGTGAATTTTCCTCTTTTCCCTCTCGCTTCACTCCACTGCTTTTCAGTTAATCGTTGGAAAGTCCCCCAGAACCCACACACTGAGTTCCCAGCCATCAGGGTTCTCGGTCACAGCATGGCAGGCGTGGCTCTGATAATCACCCTGTGCTGGCACGCCGTGGAAGTGGGAAAACCATGGGCTCCAGATGACACTCTTGTGTCCCACCTTTATACTGGCTTTAACTCTCTTCCCTAATTTCGTTAACCCAGCTGATCGGCTCAGTCACATTCGGGCTCGTCTCTTCTGTGATTAATTTTATCTGTCAACTAACTCTTTATTTTTTTTCCGTTTTGTCGTTTCATTTTGTTTGTGGTGGGAGCGAGTGAAGAGAGAGAGAGAGAGGAATGAAGGACCACGTGAGCTTCGTCTTGGGGTAAAAAGTAAACTCTGGGAGTCGTGGAAGGTAACTGGGACTTGAGCGTGGTCCACCTTCACCTGTTTGGACTTTCACCTTGATTTCTGACTCATTCACACATCCATTCAACAGAGATTTTGTGGCACTCAGTGTCTGTCAAGTTCTGTGCCAGGCCATAGCGAGTCAAAGATGACATCCAGCTTTCTGCCACCAATATGCTCATAATCTGGGAAGGAGAGTGAGGTGGGGATAATTAGGGAGTCCTTATTTTGAAAAGTCAACCTGTTGTTTACCTGTCAGTTTCCCCATCTGAGTGAAACATACGTCAGTTCAACAAACCACCGTAAAGCATGTTGCGGTGATGCTTAGATTCTAGTCGATTGAAAAATTCATTTCTGGGTCCCGTAGTTGCACTATCTTTGTGGCGAAGAGGTGATTTGAGCTGACGCTGTCCCCACCCCGAACTAGTCAAGGCTTCCTTCAAACTGCTTTTTCCTTCTTACTTTCAGACCCTCCCCACTCTGGAGGGACCATTTGAGATTCTTCTCAGGGATACTCAGTGCACTGGGGCGGGAGAGGATGGGAGGAAGGTCTCGATACCTTAATAAATCCATTCTGCTGATCTTTGCGCCCCGACTGCTCTGCTCGGGCGCTGGTAGCTGCCTCGCGTTGTTAAATAAGCCTAATGCGTGAAAGATTTAAGAAAGCCAAGGTGTAGGGGACTTCTAAGTAGTGGCATTCAGTACATATTTACTTTCCTCCTGCGGCTAGCTCGAGGAGATTATCTTGCGTCTGATAGCATTTGCTAATAGTGATATAAAAATGCATGTCAGAAGAAAGAAATCCAAAAAGCATGAATAAGCCCTTAATTATTTTCAAGAAAAATAATGTATAAATAGACTGCTTGCTGGGAAAAGATTTACATTTTACCTTATAAGTCATTTTAATGGCTTATGTTTGAACTGAAACGTGATATCTGAACTAGTGACTAAAAATACACAGAAAGTCCCAACCAGAACAGGAAAATATTGTAGGGAGAGGAGGAAGAGATGAGAATAGGTTATAAAGCATGGTCTGGTTTGCATTTGCTTTGCAAGTCAGAGGCAGCCAAACCGAGGCATGTGTGACGTTCTTAACGGCAGCTTTCAACTCTGTGCTCAGTGCTCCGTGCTCTGAGGTTGCCCTCGGTCGTGCTGCCCCTGACCCCAGACTCCTCAACAAGCCATGCTCCGTTTCTCAGGCCCAGGCTCCTCCTCCGCCACGTGTGAGGTTTTCACGCCCACCCCGCCCCATTCTGCTGATAATCACATGAGGTCCTGTAAGTCCCGGGGTGCGGTGTGAACCAGAATGGCGGTGGCGTTCCATCTGAATCTGAATTTGTTCTTTCTATCTCTTTTCCTTGAATATACCATCCGGTCCCAAGACTCCCCCTATTGTCTTTATAGGTAGATTGCCAAATCCTTTCCCCGCGGCCCTGAATTCCCACCGGTTGCATGGCTTGCTGAATATTTTCTCTTGGGTAGGTCACCTTCCCTTCCAAGTCTGTGTGTTTAAACTATTGCATTTACTTTCCAACCAGCTTCATGCCCCAGCGTCTCTTCCTCTAAATGATAGAACGGTCGTGTTTAGTCGCCTAAGGTCAAAATAGTGGTTTATCTTCACCTCTGTCCTTCTGTTCATCAGTTCCACACCTACTGGTTCAGACCCCATCGTCTTCATTCGTTTCCTCCACTATGGCCCAGTCAGCTCAACTTTCCCGTTCTCTTTCCCTGCCATCACCTTAGCTCAAGCCCTCAAGCACAGTAGTAGTTAAACCTGCCTTCCCACCCTTTTGTGTGGTCCCCAAACTCCAGCCAGGCTGTGGTGTGAGCACCACACCCTCATACAGGACTTCCACAGGACCTCTCACCTCTAGCAGGTGCCTACACTCCTTAGCGCTCTGATATGGGACCTAAGTACCTTTCCCATCCTCCCCAGCATAGATCTTTGTTACTTTCCTGTTCTGGGACTCAATGAGAGCTTTTGTGCTGCTTTGTTCTGGCTTAAATCTCTTCTCTGACTCCTAAAACATGGAGGAACATTTTTGCCTCCACTCCTGGAAACTTAGCTCATCTTCAAGATAAGCTCTCCTATCTTTTTTCCCTAAAGACTTAGTAGAAGATTCTTAGCCAAGCTCTGATACACCCATTCATTCTGACCTTGCTTTATTTTATGGGAAGAATGGTTCAGAATTTTCTCAATTAAAGTTGAAAGTCCAGTAAGACCTTGGAGTGTGAGTAACTTGCTCTGTGAGTGTTCCTGCCACAAGACGAGAAAACATTTCTAATACATTTTAACTTGATAGCTTTCAGCCTGAGTACTGTGTGATGCCAAATGTCACATGATCACAAATAGCCAATGGTTCTTGGAATCCACTTTGATATACAAGTACTTGGGATTACAAGCATGTTTCTGGAAGGAATTATGCTCACAAAGGTTTTACTGTACATTTATTTTCCTTAGTCTCTCTGCAAATTTTTGAATAGACTGTGCACTGTTCCTACTGTTTATCTCTCTCTTCATATATATATGGAAATATAAATGAATATATTTATTTGTATATAAAGTGTATTTATATCTATATTTATTTTTTAAGAGATAGAATTCAGAGCATCATTCTGCTTATATGAAAAGCACAATATAATTTGGAAATTTCATATTAGGTTTGCATGTAAAGGATTATTTGTAAGTCTAAGTGGAAGTGATTCGCATCCATGGCCTTGAACAATATGCCACCAAAATGGCTGAGCTATGCATCGGACGGGTAGGACTCTAAAGAAATCTTGGATAAAAATGCCTTTAAGTCCTTGCTGTAGTGACCTCAGTTTTTAAGTTCCCTTTAGTTTCTTTTCTGTAGCTTGGTTGTGACTGACTGTTCTGAAACAAGTGTCAGTAGATCAGAGAATTAATTAAGGGAAACCTAAATGTTTCTCCTTCACGTCTTTCCCCTTCCTGTGCCTGTGGGGCAGGTGCACGCAGCCCCAGCAAGCAGGCTGTTGCTCCTTAGGGGTGCTGAAAATAGCAGATGTTCTGATTAACACGCCAAAGGGGTTTATATTGAGAAAAGGCTGGGGCACCTGGGTGGCTCAGTCAGTTAAGTGTCCGACTCTTGATTTTGGCTCAGATCATGATCTCAAGGTTCAAGAGTTTGAGCCCCGCAGCTGGCTCTGCGTTGACAGTGCAGAACTTGCTTGGGATTCTCTCTCTCCCTCTCTCTCTGCCCCTCCCCTGCTCTCTCGCTCTCTCTCAAAAATTAAATAAATAGGGGCACCTGGGTGGCTCAGTTGGTTGGGTGGCCGACTTCAGGTCATGATCTCATGGCTCAAAGGCTCCTGAGTTCAAACCCCATGTGGGGCTCTGTGCTGACAGCTCAGAGCCTAGAGTCTGCTCAGGATTCTGTGTATCCCTCTCTCTGCCCCTCCCCTGGTCTGTCTCTCTCTCTCTCTGTCTCTCTCTCTCTCTCTCTCAAACATAGATGAACATTAAAAAATTTTTTTAATAATTGAAACATTTTAAAAATTAAATAAATAAACTTTAAAATATTTTTTTAAAAAGGCTCAGTTATGACCTAACAACTAAAGACTATTCAAAGAAATCAATTGCAGTTTATCTTCCTAATAGGCGAACAAATATGCACTAAATTAAAAAAACCAAATTTTTAAAAATAGGGAACCAAACTAATATATAGTCTGAAAAAAGTGATTTCATAAAGTGAACGCATTTGGAGTTACAAATTTATAATTTCACATGAGATAAATTACCCTCTGGTCTTTTCATGCATTTCTTTGAAGTAGATTTATTACCAAAAAAGTTTGCACTGCAAATATTTATACATTGAAATATAGTCTTAAATGCTCTGAGACACTAGTACAAGGTCGTTTTGGGGAGCGAGACAGATTCTAAAGTATAGTGATTTTTTTTGCCATTTGCATAGTGCACCTTAATTTATACATGGGGGATGTAAGTCTGTGGTCACTTGTTTCCTGCTGCTTAGAAACAAATGAAAAACTTTTTACTTTTTAAAATGTTTAAAACTGCTTTTTAAACTTTTGAAATGTGAGTTCTAAAAATCCTTCCTTGAATGCAACCTCCACTTCCCTTTAACCACTGCATGTACAGACCATTGTTCTGTCCTGCCCAACTCCCTCCCTGTCTCAATCCATCATTACCTTATTTGCTGGCTTATTTCCCACACAGAAGAGCTTGTGATTTGGTTAACACCTATTTCTATCAGTGTGTAGTGATTTTAGGTTGTGTGGACTGATTGCCCAGCCTTGAGGTCGAATCTGAGCCTGTGCTTCCAGTCAAAGTTCAAAGTTCAGGGCACCTGGGTGGCTCAGTCAGTTGAGCGTCCAACTTCAGCTCAGGTCATGATCTCACGGTTTGTGGGTTCGAGCCCTGCGTCAGGCTCTGTGCTGACAGCTCAGAGCCTGGAGTCTGTCTTCAGATTCCGTGTCTCCTTCTCTCTCTGACCCTTCTCTGCTCACGTTGTCTCTCTCTCTCTCTCTCTCTTTCTCAAAAATAAATTTAAAAAAACATTAAAAAATGTTCAAAGTTCATGAAAGAAAAATTGGGACATCAAGGTCAAGGAAGCTTTCTCTTTGAGATAAAAACATCCCAGTGTTCTTCCCTACAGCCTGACCATGAGACAATATTTGAATATTTAATACTTGAATATTTAATGGCTTAATCCCCACTCACATCTGCCTTGACACCTCAGCACCTAGACTGGCTCCTGACATTAAACAAGAGCTCAAAAGAACTTTAAAAAAAATTTTTTTAATTATTTTTTGAGAGACAGAGAGAGACAGCATGAGTAGGAGAAGGGAGAGAGAGACAGACAGACAGAATCCAAAGCAGGCTCCAGGCTCTGAGCTGTCAGCACAGAGCCCAATGCAGCACTCAAACTCACAAACGTGAGATCATGACCTGAGCCGAAGTTGGACGCTAAACCAGCTGAGCCACCCAGGCACCCCTCAAAAGAACTTTTTGAATGAAATAATAAATTAATGCATGTGTGGATGGATAAAGTCATCAATGAATGTCTCTCTGAGCCCACCATGGATTTTATGGCACTGTTCTCTTTACCGTGAGTGACCTTCCTGCCCCTGATGCAGTTCTTCTGAGTGTAGACAGGCTTTGAATGTGGAAAGAAGGGGTGGTTTGTTGATCCCCATTCTGGAAAACTTCCTGCATGAGTGCAGACTCTTGCAGCTGTGAATTTGGTGTAACAACAGAGGAGCATATAGACTAAGAGGTCAGAGGACCTCAGGAGTTATATTCTGCGGGGCCTTCCCAACCATATAGGAAAGGCTCTTGTGTTTTGTTGATTCCTGAATAAAAGCCAGTTTCCCTTGCTTTCTTCTTAAACAAAAGTTATACTTAGGACACATCTTTATCCTTGCTTGATAATCTCCATGGTGGAGGTAGGGAGCTGAAAGAGAAGCTTATGCCCTTGTGTCTTTCAGATAGCCCTCTGCACAGAGGTTCTTAACATTTTGGACTGTCCAGGTATCATTTCCAAAATGTTAAAAGTATGTTCTGTGTACACATACAGAATGAAGGTGTTCAAGCGTTTCATTCAGCTCCTTAATTAGTGAAGGAATCAGGAAGGTGATAAATCCGGATCCAAGAACATCTGAGGAAGGGGGGTCTGAATACAGCCTCCAGAGATGCATTAATAAAGCTGATATTACAATGAGATATGGGTAAGTCAAATATAAAACTGATTAATATACCATAGGGCAAAAAAGAGCAAAATCTGTTGGGATTATTTTCTTCTTACTGAACAGAAATCTACAATTAACATGTAACTTCATGGTGCCCACCCTGTAGTCAAAGAGCAAACAACCAAGTCAAACATGTTGAATAACTATTGGGTGAACGTGATGAGCAATGACCCAATATGATATGGAAAGGGCCCACAATTCACTTTTTTGCTTTAATTCCAAGTTTCAAATAATTGTTCTTGATAGCAGTGAGCCTCTTTGAGAATTGACAGAAGCTACAGATCACTCACTCCCCAGCATCATGTGTACTAATTGAGGAGGTTCAGGGTCTCCCTGAAGCCCCTCCATGGTTTGCATGGATAGCTTCCCACTCAAGTGGTCCATGACCCGAAATGTGGGAGCTCCCTCCCAGTCCTTATTCTTCATGGCTGAAGACTGTGCGCAAGACAGGAGACATTTGGTCACAACCAGGCTGACTATACACCTTGGTTTTCCTTTCAAGGAGAGCATGCACGGTACCCAGGACAAACAAAGTGGATTCAAACTCAAGTGGTTGGGTTGGCTAATTCCTCCTGTCTTCAGAGTAGCAGAGGAGTGCCTTACACTACTGTTTCAGCTTGCCAACTCCAAACAGCAGCCAGTTGTGAGGGGACACTGCCTTGTGCAATGAGGGTCACGAAGTCACTGAGCTGTAAATCAGTTGGCTCCACAGGACAAGTGAGACACTCTAGGCTATATAGACGTGAAAATATGAGTAAGAAAAAGGAGTTGAACTGTCATGAGATAGAGCAGATGGAGAGGAGTCTGTCTCCTTTAATGTACAGTGAAAAAATGCAGCTCTTTATTGTTGTTTTATGATGCTTTTCCTTAGTTTCCAATAAATACTTTGGATAACGAAATACTGAAATAATTTTCAAGGAATATCTGTCACTGAGTTTCCATTTTCTAAGAAAGTTGATGACGTGATTGCATAGATTGGGTTGTTTTTCAAAATTTACCATCCGCAGAGGGAGAGGAACAGGGCCCTAGTGATGCGTCAACCACTTCTGAAAGAGCCCTGGCATCTACTTTCAAAGGTGGTTTTTTATTTTTGAAATTTGACCCAAATAGTATTTAATAGCTTTAGAAAAGATCGTTTCTATATCAGTCTGTAAAGCATGATGTTTCATTTAGATCAATGACTCTTTCTATTAATTTCAATCATTTCTTTTTTCTTTTTTAAGTCATCTCTACACCCAACATGGGCCTCAAACTCACAACCCCAAGATCAAGAGTCTCATGCTCTACTGACTGAACCAGCCAGGAGACCCACACTCATTCTTTTTGTTTCTAGATTTCTGTATGCACCTACAAAAAGTGAAACCTTCTAGTGTGTTGGCTTCATTGGAGGAAGCATGTGTCAGTTAAATAAACAGTGCGAGTTTGGGGTGCCTGGGTGACTCAGTCAGTTGAACATCCAACTTCAGCTCAGGTCATCATCTCATGGTCTGTGAGTTCGAGCCCTGTCTTGGGTCTGTGCAGTCAGCTCAGAGCCTAGAGCCTGCTTCGGATTCTGTGTCTCCCTTTCTCTCCACCCCTCCCCCACTCATGCTGTATCTCCGACTCTCTGTCAAAAATAAATAGACGTTAAAAAAATAAATAAGCAAATAAATAAGTAAACAGTGCCAGTTTTATATGCATGCCATTGGGTGCTGCAAAGGGGAAAGAAGTTAGTCCCAATAAAGGTTCTCAGTTTTCATCCAGTTCACAGAATCAAAATAAGTCTCTTGGAAGTCTCCATCAAAGGTGAAAGGTGATTGTAAATGCTACTATAAAATCAAATGAAAAGTTCAACTTTGAAGATAAGACAGTGTGTTCTATTGTTGTTTTATTTATTTGCTTTGAATGATATATAAATTTTGGTCAAGAAAAGCACTGGTAAAACATCATTGGTAAAACAATCCTTTTCCTAAGTTAAGAAACCTCGGAGTTTGCTTGTGGTATACACATAATTCATATTTGTATCCAAATAAGTTTTAATATTCTGTTAAATATAGAATGATTATAAACATTGTGATACCTTTATACTTAAAAACTACCTAGCATCAGTCAGATTTTGGAACATTCTGAGCCTTTGAAGAATTACAGTTTCATACTTAAAATAATACTGAATATTTGTTGCAATTCTGCTCAAAATCACCTGAAAATTTTTACTCACATATTTCATATATTGAGTATCCAAAGAAAGTCAACTTTAGGAAGCGTTTAGCAAATTGCAATAATTCAAAACAAAGCATCTGAATTGGAAGTTATTATAAATTGCTCCTAAAAGGCAAGGGATGAACCAAACAAATTAAGTGGTGAGAATTCAGAAGGTGTTCAAAATTTAAATGTGATCTTTTATAATTGCATTTTGAAATAAATTGATTCAGCGTAAATATCATTTGATGGAGCTCCTCTTTTTAATTGGGTAAAACAGTAATTTGTAGCAAATCGACATGAACTGAGAAGGGCTATAAATGTGCAAGATCTAAATTTAATTCTCCTAAAAAGCATTTAAAAAAACCTTGTGAAAATTATCTGTTGAATAAAAGTATCCAAAATGGAAGTACCCGAGAAAAGAGTTAATCTGAAATATTTACGTATTTTATTTTATTAAGTTTATTTATATTTATTTTGAGAGAGAGAGAGAGAGAAGGAGGAGGAGGAGGAGGAGGGACAGAGAGAGAGAGGGAGAAAGAGAATCCCAAGCAGGCTCCACACTGTCAGTGCAGAGCCAAACACAAGGCTCAATCTCACGAAGCGTGAGATCATGACCTGAACTGAAACCAAGAGTCAGACATTTAACCGACAGAGTAACCCAGGCGCCCCTGAAATATTTACATATTTTAATATGAAAACAAGTCAAAAAAGAGAACATTATCCATGTAGAAAAATTTGTTTTCAGATTACAAACAATCTCAGCTTCTATGAAAAGTGTATTTTCTCTTGTAAAACTATTGTGGTCATGCATGCATTTCCTTCCTCTGTCAGCTCGGGGACTGGAAGCAATGGCATGTCAGTAGCAACAAGGACACTTCATTACCAGGTCTTGGTTTCTAATGCTGTGCTCTAAGAAAGGAAACTGGGGCTCCAGGGAGAATTGGCTGAATTGAGACTGTGCGGCAGATATAGCTGGTGAGCCTGCAGCATCTGGCGGTACCAGAAACCAGGCAGTGGTCTACATTGATGCGGCATGTCAAGGGGACACAGGTGCCAACTAATGGAGCCCTCGATGGCCAAAACTGGAACAAGCCAAGCAACAGTATAAAGTAGTATTGGAATCTAACCCAAATTATAAAATACACATCTAAAGACCCATGAGATTATATAGTATTATAAGTAAATGACTGAATAAATAAATAAATAAATAAATAAATAGGAGACAATACACAAATCTCCCAGGCAGAATCATTTCAAGTAATTTATGTAGACATTCTTCCCTCAAGGAGGTAGAGCATAACTTCCTTCTGCTTAAGTATGGACTGTGCATGGACTTTCTCCCCAAAAGGGACAGTATGGAAAGCTGGGGCCAGTCAATTTCCGGGGAAGAACCTGACAAACACCATCTCGGTCATGTGATCCGTGTTGGAATCAACAGTGACAGTTCATGCTGAATGCATGTAACCTTGATATGAGACAAGAACGGGACTTTCTTTCTGTGGCCTTCCTCCCCAAAACACATTACCCCAGTCTGATCTTGAAAATAATAATAATAATACAAATAATAAAATATTAAAACTAGACGAATTCCAATAGAAAGGACATCCTACAAAATATATGACCAGTCCTCCTCAAAACTGTCAAGGGCATCAAAAACAAGTTTAGGAAACTTTCACAGCCAAGAGAAGCTTCAAGAGACATGATGGCTATGTGTCATGTGTTATCCTGAACAGAATCCTGGAATAGAAGAAGAACATCAGGATAAAACAGAGGAAATCTGAAAAGCGAAGGACTTTAGTTAATAATAATGTGCCAATATCAGTTCACTATTTCTAACAAACGTATCATACTAATGTGACGTAACAGGAAACTGGGTGAGGAGATATACCAGGACTCGCTGGCCTTTTTAATCATTCCGTAATTCTAAACCTGTGTCAAAAATGAGATCTATTTAAAAAAATAATAAAAGTATGTATACAAAGACACATTTTCTCTTTCACCTGGAGCTCCGATACAGTTCTGCTGACAATGGCCGTATCCCCAACTCATTCAACATGAAGGTCCCAATATTTGGAATATTCCTTTTAAGGTCGTTGATGTGTGGGGCACCTGGGTGGTTCAGTCGGTGAAGCGTCCAACTTTTGATCTCAGCTCAGGTCGTATCTTACTCACGACTCGTGAGTTTGAGCCCTGTATCAGGTTCTGTGCTAATGGTGCAGAGCCTGCTTGGGATTCTGTCTCTCTTTCTCTCTGTCCCTCCCCTGCCTGTGCTCTCCCTCTCTCTCAAAATAAATAAATAAATTAAAAAAAAATTAAAAAAACAAAGATTGTCATTGCGTTTCTGCTGAATTTGAGTCAAGATTTCTTTCAAGAAACAATCCTGAATCTAAAAATATTATAGCGGTCTATGATTTGGGGCAGTCAAACCCCTCAGCAAATGGATTTTTTTTAAAGCATCCAGTTGGCTAAAAGAGCCAATTTCAAATTCAGGAATCATAAAATGATGCTTTGAAAAAACTTGCTGGTAATTTTATTTTAAGAATTAAAAATAATAATGCGCTATCGAAAAAATGTCTTCAGAAAAACGTCATGCCATATATCAATGGTAAATGTCTGCAGTGTTTCCTCTCCTACAAATTACTTCTACCGAGTTTACTCTTGATTTTAAAGTCTCCACATCAGTGTGAGAGCATTCGCTTTCTACATATTCCTCATATAGAAATTTTTATATTTTGTGAATACTTCAGGAAAAAATCCCTTTGTATGCTTTCCTAGCATCTAATATGATGGATACTCAATAAAGAGTTTGCATTCACTTTGTTTCTATTAATCTATCTTGTCCGATGAATCTTTTTTAAAGTGTTTATTTATTTTTGAGAGACAGCATGAGTGGGGGAGGAGGAGAGAGAGAGAGAGAGAGACAGAGATATGAGATCCCAAAAGCAGGCTCTGCTATGACAGCAGAGAGCCCAATGTGGGGCTCGAACTCGTGGACCTTGAGATCATGACCTGAGCCAAAGTCAGACACTCAACTGACTGAGCCACCCAGGTGCCCCTTGTCTGATGCATCTTAACTCTTCACTCTCCAAGTGAAGATATTCCCATTTCTAATTTTTTTCCCACACTGAAGTATGCAAATATTTCATCCTAAGTATTTCTCACAGGCATCTTTATGCCTCCATTCAGAGTAGCCTTCTTTAACAAACATTTTTGTCACTAAATATTAGATGTTTATACTCTTCTGGTTGTACTTGTTCTCACAGCCCACTCTGGGTAATATTCTTTGGATCATGTAAAAAATCATCTTTCCACCTCAACATAATTTGATATTTGTTCATCTTTATAACCAGGGAAAGGTAACTCACAATAGAGCCGACTCCGGCCAAACTGATTATAGGAGGAACCGTAATTTGGACCAAAACCTGTCAGAACTGTTGCAACAGTACATTGAGGTTAATGACATGGTGCTTCCAGAACATGGATAAACCTCAGAAACATGATGCTAAGTGGGGGAAGTTCAGACAAAAAAGACTACGTGTTGTATGACTCCATTTACACAAAATATTCATAAAGACAAACATATAAAATATGTATATATAGGAGTGCCTGGGTGGCTCATTTGGTTAAGCATCTGGCTCTTGGCTTCGGTTCAGGTCATGATCTCATAGTTCGAGCCCCACATCAGGCTCTGCACTGACAGTAAGGAGCCTGCTTGGGATTCTCTCTCTCTCTCTCTGTGTCTCTGCCCCTCCCATGATTAGTGCTCTGTATGTCTCTCAAAATAAATAAATAAACTTAAAAATTTTTAATAATAAAACAAAATAAAATAAATATATATATAAAGACCCGTGATGCCCGAGGTCAAGGGGTAGAAATGGAGACTGACTGAAAATTAGCGCAGAGGATCTCTTTGGGTGATGGAAATGTTCTCAATCTGGATTATGGTAATGTTTGCATAATTATGCAAATTTACTGATGTTCTTTGAATTATACACTTAAAAGGGTCAATTTTGCAGTATGGAAATCATACCTCAATAAGTTACACCTCAGTAATTGAAACATGATGCTTGACAAGATGGCGGCACTGGCAGATAACTCAGCCAGTTTGACCTCATTGAGATGAATTTCTAAACTGCAGAATTATTATCGTTACTTCGCCTCTGCTTCTGCTCTGAATTTCACGAGGGGAGAATTGCACTCCTTGTGTGGGAACAAATGTGTTCAGGGCTGCTTAATACATGATAGAAACTACAAAGTACAATGAATCAGCCCTACAGAGAACTTCAGAAATTAATTATTCTGCATCCCGTAATTACTTTCTTTCTCATTCAGCCATTACCCCTTCACTTCTATCATTTCTGTTTGACAACTTTAAAAAAGAACCCTTATCTTGCTTCTTTTCATAGTTTAATGTTAGCTAGAGTTTTAGATGCCCCTTTTCTTTTCATTAATGCAAAATCCCTTTCTTTTTGTACATGAGAGGACTGAGTTCAAGCAATTAGTTGTAGAAAAAGCTATGAAAATTGTATATTTCCAAGTGAACCGAAGTTCTTAACCTGTGAATTGACGGGCTAGAAATCAATAAATAAAGAAAAACTACAAGGGAGGCTTTGTGGCAAGATCGGGGGCTCTGAGGCAGCCCTTAATTTCTGGACATTTGTGGAAAGTGTTCATGAATGTGGAACAGGGGCATTATCTGTGTCTTTGTATGATTGGGGAAAAGGACCAGGAAGGAGCCAGTTAATAAAAAATTAAAAAGTCCAGTGGTGAGAAATTGAACATATCAACCATGAAATTGTGTTAATTTGATAATTAAAGTGTCTTAGTTCAAATGTAGATCATGGACACTTAACAAAATGGTGACAAAATAATTAGGAATGAAGGCATGTTATCCACACATTAATAGCTGAAACGGATAAAGTGTAAGGCTCCCTTCAAGAAAATGCTTTTTGAACAGCACAGAGCAATTATGCATAGACCTTATATTATTTCATCATTCAAAGAGGATCTGGGAAGAAAGGCACGGAGTCTTTCTAGTTCGGGTAAGTTCTGAAGGGCACAATCAGAAACAGAGGAGAACTGGAGATGAAAGGGAGGAGCGAGGGATGTGGAAAAGTCACAAATGAAGAAAGATGAGCACCAAGTGACCTGACTCTCAGCTCCCAGCTCTCTGTCGTTGGACCCTCCCCTCTCCTCCCCTCCTTCCTCTGTCAATTGGTCCCTTTAAGATTTTCTCTAGTCTCTTCCTATATTACATCATCACTCCTTTCTTTCCTTTCTTCTCATAAAAACATGCATTAAGGCGAGAAAACTCTTGAGAAAGATGAAAATGAATGGTTTAATTTTTGTACTGAATGCAAGAGGTGGCAACGAGGAAAGGGAAGCAATGCATCACCTCTTTATAGCTCAGACGGGATGGCAAACTTCAGAGAAAATAGCAAACCGGGGGATAGAAACCGAGGGCTTTTCATGGAAGAAGGTGATTCATTACAATACCTATTGTTCTGCGGCTGGGTGTGCGAGCTGATATTTGTACAGTTTCAGCTGGGTAATTGGGTTCTCTTGGTTTGTCTCTTTCCCTTGAGGAGTTTAAATTTTTCCTTTAGAACCATAATAGAAAGATGAGTCAGTGGCCCAGTTTTTTACAAAGTAGATTTTTTTTTTAACATAGTTTACGGTATAGTTAGAAAAGAAATGGCCCCAATTCATGCGAGGGTCCCCTCTTGCATGTCAGGCATCAAGCTGACTCTGAACAAGGAGAAAAAGGTAACTAGATGCTGTGATATTATATGACCCATCAAACCAATATTCATCAAGTCATTTTATATTACCAAAGCTATCACGGCACTCCCTACCCAGCATGGGCCCCTGGTGTTCATCACTGCTATTCACTATTATTTTTAGGGTATGTTCATTATGATTTCCATTTTTTCTTTCTATTATGTAGATAAGGTAGTTGAGGTTAAAGAAGTTCGGCGGGGTCATTCACATTATGCATTTTTAGATGGAAAAGACCAATTCCCTCATCTTGCAAAGGGGAAGAGAGATTGCAGGGAAATTCAGGGCCTCGCCCAAGTTACGCTGCTAACAGGGAGGGGGGTTGGAACTACAACTCCGGCCTCCCGGAGTGCTCTGGCCACTAGATCAGGCTGCATTCTATTTAGTCTCACAATGATCCACGGACATGGAAACAGGGGTATTTTACACTTGTTTTCATCCCTTTCAACTAGACTTCGAAGCAGAGAATTCTCGTGTACAAACTAGTTTGGATGTGTTGGCCAGCACCAGAGCCGTCAGGTTATAAGACAGAGAAGGCAATTCGAGGCCAGCACCCCCAATATTCCAGGAATTGGAACATTTGTCAGGATAGCAATGAGTAACAGACACCGGGTAAGAAACCTGGGAGTCGGCCCCCTCTCTCCTGCCTTTCTCCCAGAGATTCCCGGATGCAGCCGGAGCCCCTTCATTTCATCTCTCATTCCCTATTTCAAGTCAGCTTTCCTTCAAAGCCTCCGTCACTAGGCTCTATATGTTCTGAATAAACAAGACTGCCTTCCCATCCATGGTCCTGTTAGTACACATGACTTTGAGGTAGGCAGTGGGTATCTGTCTGCTCCTTTAGCATTGACATTCCTGAACGCAGATGCACGTCACAGTCTGGCCCCAAAAAGAGAAAGGAGAAAATCCTTCTGAATATTCTTCATAATCAATCTTCATTTTCAGAGATGTTTCATTTGTACGACATTCCTCAGACAAAACTCAGGATACATTGCATTAAAGCTGATTTTCTAGGAAGGCAGCTCTTTATTACTTCCCTCTGGTGGCTTCAGGCTGGTGATCCCACCTCTCTATGCCTTCCTTTCCTCTTCTGGAAAGTGAAGCTCATCGTGCGTACCTCGAAGGCCAATTGGGAGGATCAAATGAGCTAAAATTCAAAGCCCTCAGAGTAAGGACTGGTCCCTGATCAGACCCAAGTAACGGCTGTTTACAACTTTTCCCTTGAAAAATACTAACGTAGATGAGCTATCACACAGCTTTTAGATTAGATTCCTTTGAGAATAATTGTACCTTGTTAGCTGAGGATGATGAACAAACAATGGCGAACAGTCCGTATTAATCAAAAGAAACCAGACAGCCTTCCGTACCCCCCGCTTTGCCATGCTCCAAACTCACGTCCAGTCTGACGTGCACAGAACTTCCTCCTCAGGAAGGAGGGTGTTTGAACTCAGATCTTGTTCCTTCCACCTCAGCACCCAATCCGAGACGCTAGGAGATTTATGGCTCTAATGTTTGTAGTGTTCCTTGGAAATAGTTAACATTTGGGGGGTTATCTTTATTATGGAAATTAATACTCTCACTGTTTTATTCATTAATATTTTAATATGTTTATGATGAGACTCAACCCAAACCAATTTCCAAATCAAATCTGTCCCTCAGTAATTTGATTTGTCGGAACAGAGAACAAAAGCATTACCAACAGAGTACTTTGAATGAAATTATAATTAATTAGGCATCTGAATGCACTAACTAATTTTAGAGGAGTAATTAGATGACTAATTATGCTGAAAACAGAAGCGTGTGCTTAATGAGATGACCATGGCCAATTCTACCCACAGAGAATTTTTTCTATTAGTTAAACTTCTGATTGCTTTCAATGATCCAGGGTCACCTGTTGCACAAAACGATACGTAGAGGTGTGAGGCTGAGCCTGTTTTGACTTGTACTTTCCACTACACACCCGCAATCAAAGGCCTCTTTCTGAAACGTGTGTTCCGTGACGATCTTCTGCAGGTTTATCAGTATTCCTTTTCTTCCACTTGACACCCTTCACACATACATGCCTTCCCACCGCCATTTACCTCCTAAAATAATTGCCTGAAGTTCCTAAATATAGCCACAGTTTATTATTTCTGCGTAAGTGCGGGATCTACACAATGATAAATTAAACAAGAAGAGAAATATCACATTGATTGGGCTACAGATAAATCTTAATCCATCCCGGGGAAGTATCTGGAGTGGCAGTTTCTCCTTTGAAAAGGCACTGCCTGCGACCAGATCAGATCACAGGCAACCTTGAAGCACTCAGCCGTTCCGCTTTAGACAGCTGGTTCTAACTAGCACCTACTTGGCAGAAAGCTACATTCAGGATTTCTGGTTTTAAGTTCAAACCAATATTTCATAGCAATTGTGTTGTCAGAATTCAGGTCAGGAAGATGGCAGATGTTAATTTAAACCAAAGGAGCAAAAACAAACTCTTTCCACTTTTTCTTTTTTTTATCACGGAACAGGCAGCACAAATTCCCAGCACAGAATAACTGCAAGTAGGTTAGAGACACGGAGCATTGAGGAGACTCTCTGAAGGTGTTTTGGTGTCTGAGAAATACAGGAGAGATTTCAACAGCAGGCAAATAATATAATGGTAGCAAAAGTGACCATCTTTGTATGTCAGAAAACAATTCTGTTGATTTGCTTTATTCTAGACAGTGAGCTGAACATCCTAATGACCCCAGCTTTTGTGAAAATGCTTTTCCTGGTCCATACTAACCAGTGAGCCAGATGGGAAGAGCAGTCCCCAGAGAAAGGCACTAGCCCTTGTCTCTTCCTGTGTCCCAGTCTTCCTTCAAAAAGACTCCCCTTTCAGAAAGCGCTGCATCTGCAAGAAAATGTGTAGTCATACCTGAAGTCCAGGTAGGGTCAAATCTACTTTCTGATGACAATTCAAGATTCCCCATCCTTTTAAGGTAAATGTAATGTTGTGGAAAGAGCCTATGACTTCACATGCATGTATCTGGATGTGGGCATGCGTGTATGGGTAACTCATGGTACATCTGCCCTTCTTTTCCATCTGTTGTTAGTTTCTAAGGCAAAGAAAGACCTACCTGAACATCTCCCTTTTCTATCTTGAGAGAGCACTAAACATCATAATTCCTCACATTCTTCAAGGTATTGAATGAAATGAATTCTTTTCACACCAAAGCAATTATTACAAATTATCCGTTGTCTTCTTCCAATCAGTTACCAGTTGTTTGACTAGTGTTTGAAGATTATCAAGTGGAATTACCTGTCTGATCAATAATGTGTTTCCATGAGACCAATAAACTATGCGCGCCCCCGATTCCTTTTACGGCTTGCTTGTTGACCAAACATTCCTACAGAGAGTGACCGTCACCACCGCACAGTTCTGTTAAGTGATAATCTTATCTGGTGTGCCATTTGATTTTGGTTATTTTTGCTGACCTGTTCCTTGCCCAAGAAAGCCGTCAGAAATCTGGGTTCTCTGCCTGAAGGTATCGAAACGTTATTTACTTTAGATTCGGCACTTTGGAAGGACTTGCTTAAGGACACACCTCAGGCTTCCACATCCTGCCCGGAAAAGATCACTTTAGATACCTCCGTCTGCACACTCCTTGTTTCCCTGCAGACAGTGTTGCACTTCAGGAAAAATCGGTCACCTTCTGCTTCTGCCAGTTTAGCCCAAAGAGCAAAAATAGAAGCCCACTTCGTAGTTTATTCCTCAATGAGAAAAAAAAAAAAAAAAAAAAAAAGGAAAGCTTTGAAAGAGAAACGTGACTCTATCAAGGTCCTTATGTGGGAATGTAGGCCAAATTTGGGAATTTGCACAACAGAATCCTAAGAATTGTTTCAGTGTGTCCTCTTTTTATGGTAATTTTTCCCAAGCTGGGCAAAATAATGCATTCCCCTTTAAGGTAACAGTTCCTCCGGCCTCAGGAGGTTCAGCTTTGTTTCCTTTCAGCATTGGAGACTTCCTAGAAAAACCGATACTGTGCCAAACAAGCTGCAAATATGAACAGACAAAGGAATTCAAAATAGTCACATGCTTTTGGTTTTTTAAAGGTATATTTTTAGGAGCCACCAATTGGCACACTTTCACAACCTGACAATATTCCGTCCACCGTTCTTGCATCTATGTCAGTGTTGAAGATGCTATGAGAGATGGCAAGAGGATTTGACAATAAAAAAACTGTTTCCGCAGTCCTGTCCCCGACTGCAAATTTAAGTGGTTTTCCATAAATCAGGGAGTCTATATGTAATTCTAAACTCATTCAATTCAAGAAATTCAAAGTTAACAAATATTTATTGGGTGTCCCTAATATGTGCCGAACATATGCGTGGCCTTATGGAAGGGAAGATACCAGTGGGGCACCTGGGTAGCTCAGGAGGTGAAGCGTCTGACTTCAGTCCAGGTCATGATCTCAAGGTTCATGAGTTCGAGCCCCACGTTAGGCTCTCTGCTGATTGTGCAGAGCCTGCTTCGGATCCTCTGTCTCCCTCTCTCTCTCTCTGCCCCTCCCTGGCTCATGCTCTTTCTTTCTCTCTCTCAAAAATAAATAAACATTAAAAAAAAAAAAGAAAATGCCAGCAATTCGGGAGAAAGAAAACTTGCAATTTATTACTGACCAAGAAGAGATAACTTAGTACTAATGTGTTGATGTGTCAGCGTACGCTGTATGTATATGTGTGTTTAGGTGTGTGTGCCTGCCTGTACGCACATGTACGTGTGTGCATGTGTGGATATGCACACTTGTTGTGCATGTGTGTTTTCTATGTTTGCGAAAAGCTTGAATTTTCTAAATTACATATAATTCAGGCCGGTGTCTCTTCTCCAATCTAAAGCAAAACTCTTCTTTTTCATTTTTATGTCTGATTAAACTACACTTAATTTCATGCATTGCTTCTTATGGAATTCTACTTAGTATTTGTATTGAGAAATGTTTCCCTAGCTCTAGGATACGGTAGAGTATGCATTTTTCCAAAGTAAATGAATCAAGCACATAGAACAGACTTAAAATTTTGTATTTAAGTTTTTTAATGTTTTTATTTGTTTTTGAGAGAAAGAGAGAGAGAGAGAGACAGAGTCTGTGCTGGGTAGGTGCAGAGAGAGAGAGAGAGAGAGAGAGATGCAGAACCCAAAGCAGGCTCCAGGCTCTGAGCTGTCATCACAGAGCCCGACGCAGAGCTCGAAGCTACGAACCATGAGATCGTGACCTGAGCCAAAGTTGAACGTTTAATCGACTAAGCTACCCAGGTGCGCCTAAATTTTGCATTTTAATGAACTAACTTTGCTGCCTATGTTTGTCTGATACATTAATATTTACCTTTTGGTCCTTTGTAGAAAGGAAATAAGTTTATATTCGCCACGGGAATTAGTGTTCCAAATAGTTCCTTCTGTATGTAACACTCCATGATTTGGAATGCAAAGTCTGTCTTCACTGCAGCTTATTTATATGGACATTCACTGAGGTCCATGTTCTAATGACGATGGAAATCCTTCAGCAAGTTACATTTCTATATATGTTTATAGAAGATATAAGCCTCGAGAAAATGAATCAAAGAAGTCAAGAGAAGGGTATCACACTTTGTTCTTTTAAAATTTCTGGCATAGTTGGTCGGTGAATTTTATTGTTTCTAAAATTATGTTTAAAAGATTAGATTGACTTTATTGTGTTTTATTGCTTTATAGATTGTGGGGATATGATAAAAGATGATCAGTACTGCACATGGGTTAATTCTTTCTGAGAATGTATTAGCTACTCCCCAACTAAGCTACCACCGACCTCAGAGGCTATGCCGTGGACACCAGGTGTTAGATCACCCTATCCTGCACAAGATCCAGAATCGTCACTTTAATGTCACGCACATGGTAGGTGGGTGCCAAATGGCCCTCGGGTGGATGTACCCAAAAAAGATGTTATGGTTTCTAAACGAAACAAAAGAAACAGTAAAAAATGGCTCTACACTATCAACAACTCATGGGTTGAAAAGTCAGAGAGTCCATTATGAATTCTAAGTTGAAAATGGAGAAATAGAGAAACGAATGTTAGACATAGTTTCTGTTTTTCATTCTTGGTTTCATATAGACCTTAACAAGCCACTTCCTGTCACGCGGTGTGCTTCATAGAAGGATTAGCATCATCGCTGCGATTTTGCTGGAGCATACCCTGTCTCTGTCCATGCGTAAGAGCCATTAAGAAGGACTTGGTCCAAGGTCAAGTGTAAACTCAGCTGTAGAGGCTCCTCCAAGAGGGTAAAATTATTATTATTTCAAGATGGCTTACGTGCCCCCATTAGCTGAGGTTGGGAGGTTCTGCAGCTGTGTCACAGCTGGGTGAGCACCTGGCTTCCCACCACGGAGGGGTGAGCGAGCCCGCACCCCACTCCAGAGCTTCCTACCCTTCCTAGCGTGTGAGGTGGAGACGAAGGCTGGGAACAGAGTTCAGAAGTTGAAGTCTTCCCTCCAGGTGGCTATGTAACAAATACCATCCTCTACAGATCTAAAGGATCCATTTGTCAACAGGAGTTCTTCAAAGCGGTGGTATGTAATGTTACTTCCAAATATTTTAAAAAATGCTATATATTGAGAATGTACTTAAAATAGTTAAAAAACCATTGATCTGTAAAAGTAAAATCTTACAATCCTTGTCACTTGAAATGCAAATAGTTAAATCCTATATTTTCAATAACCATTTTAATCATGTTTTGTAAAAGCAGGAACAATAGGAGGACATGAGGAAAACATTCATTTATTAACCTGAATGCACTCAACCAAGAAGTCTGAAAGAATCGTAAGAGCCAGAGCTATAGGGTAGAGTCGAAACCAGGCCACTGGGTGACGTTTCTCTACTGATGGTCAACTTGGACATTAAAGGAATTAAGTAAATTCTGAAGACATAAACCAAGGAAAAGTTTGAGATCAAGTACATACCAGCAGATACCGCAGGTGCATGTGGGAACTGAGCGTTCCAGGAAGACTCAGAATGGTGAGAAATATGTAGTTCTTTCCCTCAAAGAGGCAAACCGTAGGGGATGGGCAATATCAATGGATGTGAGTAATCTAACGGAAAGAGAGGAATTAGAGGTCAGGAAAGGGTTGTTTGAGCTGAGGATAATAGTAGCGGCACTACTACTAATGAATAATTGTATGACATAATAACTGAAATTGGAATATTGGCATTACCATACTTATGTCTTTAAAACGCAAGCATAGCAGACTCATTCAAACTGGTGTCCTTTATTGAATTGCCTGAAAATTCCACCACAAATCAACAGTGAGATAACAGAACAGCTATTCCTGTCCCTGGTTTACAGGTAAAGGTACTGAGAATGTGGCCATTAGAGTCACAGGTTTACAGGTAGAGATACTGAGAATGTGGCCATTAGAGTCACATGGGCGTTTGCCAGCTCAGTGGCCTCTCTCCCGATATTTATCATCATCAATGTCATTTATTCTTTGTGCCTATTTCCAAAGCTGCAAAATGGGACAACAGTGTTTGTTTCCCACATATGTTGGCAGGATTAAGGAAGTACACGTGCAATGCACTTAGTACAAAATAGACATTTCATAAATAGTTTCACTTACATAAATATTACGTAAGACCTAATGTCTTCTGATTTTTAGGTGAGAGCTCATTTCAGTACATTAAGCTTCTTATTTTTTTTTAACATGGATGGATTCCAGTTAGCTATATCATTTTAATAGGTATTTTATATATAAACCCACCACAGAGATACACACACTCATACACATAATAAACACATTATGAACTCCACGAACTCACATGCGCCTAATTTTGTGATATCTGTGAGAATTTAGCCACCTGGAATTTGCATAGTAATGTTTATTGAACATCAAAACTTTGTTGTTGCAATAGCTAAAGTATTATTCCATTTTTGGAGTAGTCTAAGTATGGGTTATATAAACTCTTGTCATTAAATTATCATCAAAAATAAAATTTTTAATATGCACCTGAATTAGTATGCAAAAAAAAATGTGTCTCCTTTCAGGACAATGTGATTTAGCTTTGTTTAGAACACTTCTTTAAGTTTGACATACTCCCTCTGAAGATAATTAAAGATAATAAAACAAAAAGTCATGCAAAATTTAACTTCCAATAAGAAAAAAAAAGAATCATTATCAGGGCAGGAAGAAGGGGGGAGTTTCACCTTTAAAATGTGGCTCTTAGCTTTGATAATATAAGGTTTCAATAAAATATCTTCCAAAAGAAGTTCAATCAAATGAAAAAGCACCCAAGATGTGTATGATTAAAAAGTATCAGCAGGCTAATCCATCAAGTGTATTCGGGATATTGCTAACAAACCCGTAAAGAAATCCTTTCCAGATTTTGTATGCTCTTCCCATTCGCTAAAGAGCAATGTATTTTTCATTCATTCATTTTTTTCCTTTATTCATATCTTCCTTTAGCCAGTCAACAAGGGTTAATTTAGCAACAATAATAATGATATGCACCATGGGGTGGATAAGATATGTCCTTGCTTTGGAGGAGTATACCATACATGTAAGTCAAGACACATAAATATCCAGAACCAAGATATGACATGGTGTCAAGAAGCATCAGAAAGAGAGTAAAACATTTCTAGCAGCCATGATCTAGAAAGCTTGGTGGAGACAGAGCAGCTGGACTGAGCAGGTCAGGGAGAGATGGGTGACAGGGCTTTCTAGGCACAGGAGACTATAAGTAATACAAAGGGAGCCGTACGGTAGGGAATCGAAAATAGAATTACAGAGGTTTTTGAGAGCAGATTTTATAAATATTTAGAAATATTTGCTATCAATCATTCATTCATTGGCGCAGTGAATAAAACGCATGCCAATGCCTTCCTTCATAGAATGTACATTCTACAGTGATACGGGGTGGGGGTGGGGGAGGCAGACAACAAAAGAAATACACAATATATGTTATATGTGTATATAGTGTATTGTGTGAGGGCTGAATGTTTTAAATAGGGTGTCAGGGATGGTCTTACTGAAGTGACGTTTGAGTAACAACCAAGCAGGAAGAAGTAAAGTAGCAAGCCCTAATCATATAGGAGGGAAGAACATTCCAGGTGAAAAAAAACAAAAAAACAGCCAGTGCAAAGGGTCTGAGCTGAGATCATACCCAGTGCGTCAGAAGAACAGGGAGGGACCCGTGTAGTTGGAAAGGAGTGAGCAAAAGCTGGGAGAAAAGGGGATGAGGGCAGCAATGTGGAGATACTGGAAGCAGACCTTGAAGAGGTGGGCTACTTTAAAGGCTCTGGCTCTTCCATGTGTCTGAGAAGTCTCAGAGAATGACTCCATCTCCTTAGGTAATTAAAGGACCATCTACTGAGCGTGTTATTCTAGAAGGCAGGGGTGGAAGCCAAGACATGAGCTGTGCGAGGCTGTATAATGTCCACAAAGGGGTAATGGCGGCCGGACCAGTGCACTGTGAATGGAGTGGTGAGAAGAGATCAGGCCCTGGATAATGTGAAGGTGAAGTTGACAGAATTTGCTGCTGAGGTGTGCAAGAAATGGCGAATCCAAGATAATTCCAGAGTTTTAGTCCTAAGCCATTGAAAAGAAGGAGTTGTCATTAACTGGAATGGAAAGACACTGGGAAGAGCAAGTCTGGGGTGGAGGGTGGTTGGGAATGTGGCTATTTTGGTGCCCGAGTGGTTCAATTTAGTCATTCATTATTTATCCATTATTTGTTAATTATGCTTATTAATTATGCTTGTTGTGTTGAGATAGTGGTCACACAAACCTACAGAATAAGGCTGCTCATCAACTGATAGTTAAGAGCTTTACCTCTTTAAAGAATCCAATATTGCCAAAGTCAAATATCATATTTTATTTGGGTTGGTTTCTTTTTAGCACAACACAGAAGTGAATAAAAGAGGTGAGGAGCAGAGATGTGGGAAAGCATTAAGACAAACTATTTCTGTGAAGCAGGCTCCAGAAATTCCATAATGCCAAAGCAATGAGAGGAGTTTCCAAAGGGTCTAGACAGAGACTGAAATAGACAAAATGCACCATCAAACTCCACACATCCAAAGCTACCCCAAACTGAAGAAAAGACAGTCTTTCCACGAGAACAGGGGACTAGCCATTCCTCTCTGCCCCACATCCAAGAATATCTTAAGTACTGACTCTGATTCCAATACTGCAAACTATGGGCACGTAAATTATGCTGGGTGACCCCAAGATTTAATAACCTGACATATTACAGAAAAGAACTGTCCTATCAATATCGATAACTGAGGACACACGAAGAAATCTGCCAAACATTTAGGGATCTGAAGAGCAAGACGTCTTATCAGACTTCCTGTGCTAATGTACACGAAATGATTTTAAATGCCTGTTTTTCAGTTTTATGAATGGTCAAGCATCTATTTTTTGGCATACAATTTGGCCAACTTGGCCTTCCATCAAGAAACATGCATGTGTGTTTTCTAGAAGAACTACTTACAATATTGGATGGTCACATCTTTTAAGGATGCAACTAAAACATTCATTTTGGAGACTTTAATTATGAACACTACAGTAACTATTCCCCGTGTCTCACGCATTCTCAGGTTTGTTCCATGAAAGGCCTGAAACAACACTTTTTAAAAACATTATATACCCTCGTTTCTAATTTGACATGCTGGTATTCTTTTATTCCTTAAACTTTCATCTTTTTAATAGGAAATCATTGTCTAATTTATATTGAATTTTCTGCATAGAGGGCTTTTTTTTCCCTACATTAAAAATAGAAAATTACAAATTAAGGTAAAGTTGGCTAAAGAGCTGCCCAAAGCCCATTTGCCATTAATGGGTTTAACCTGAGGAAAAACAAAAGCAAAGCAAATTTTAGTCCATTCATTGCCCATTGTTGATGCCAACAGCAGCTGAACTGAACAGTACAATGCTTCACAAAAGAGGAAGGAAAGAAGGAAGGAAGGAAGGAAGGAAGTGAGGAAGGAAGGAAGGAAGGAAGAAAGGAAGGAAGGGAATATGGAAGGAAAGAAGGAAGGAAGAAAGGGAGAGAGAGAAAGAGAGAGGGAGGGAAGGAAGAAAAGAAAACTAGAGAGGAAAAACTGGAAAGCAAAACAATAGAATTTTTAAATTAAAATGAAATAATACTGGGGGCACCTGGGTAGCTCAATCAGTTAAGCGTCCGATTTCAGCTCAGATCATGATCTCACAGTTCGTGAGTTCGAGCCCCACCTTGGGCTTGTTGCTGTCAGTGCAAAACTCTATCCCCATCTCTCTCTGCCTTTCCGCCACTCACTTTCTTTTCAAAATAAATGTTTTTAAAATAACAAATACATACATACATACATACATACATACGTACATAAACAACAAATAGAACGGAGCAATGCTGTGTATGAACAGACAGTGCCAAGTTCAGAGGTGCTCTGTTTCTTGCTTCTGGTCTTGCTTCTTGTTATGGACCGCATGTTCGTGTCTCCCCCAGACCCACATGTTCCCCTGCTTGGAATGGTGTTAGGAGGTGGCGCTTTGGGAGGTGACAGAAGAGGTGCCCTTATCACCATGGAGCACAAGGTGAGAAGGCCGCCATCTACAAGCCTGGGAGAGGACCCACCAGAGCCCCCAGGCTGGTGACATCCTGATCTCAGACTCCCAGCTTCCAGAACTGTGAGAAATAATTATCTGTCCTATGATACTCTGTGATTCTGGCCCGGGCTGACTGCACTACTTTTCCTTACCCCCCCATCTCCATCCAGGGTGTGGTCTCTGGCTACTCCTCCAGGGTCACCTGAAGCCCCAGTGCGCCATGTTGGTGCTCGCCATGCCCTGCACCCTGACCTCAGAGGCCCCAGACCCAGACACTGTGGGGAGCGAGTTTATTGGCTTTTTGCTGGTGCATCTGCTCAAATGCAGACGGGTACGCCCAAGTAACCTGATGTACAAGGTCAAAAAGGTCACAAAAAGCTACTTCATCCTACGTCCTTCCTGCAAATGTCAAACAATAGTCTGTTTAGTTTCCCAGTCTTTAGAGTGCTCTCCTGAAATGAACCACAAAAAGAACATTCTTCCCATTGTGCATTGCTGCCTGGAATACGCACTAATTTGCTTCTGACAAACGAAACTTGCCATGCAGTCTTGATTTTCACCATGCGGTCTACCCTGCGAGCGTGGGACTCGAAGGATTGACTTCCAGGTGCATTCTTAAGGAAAGTAGCTCACGTCTTTACCCTCCAATATTTTGCTGCCAACTTGTGCAGCTTTACCTTTAGAGGTTTGCATTTTAAACTAGTCACAAACATATTGCTTGTGTTAACTGACTGAGAGACACTTTCCTCCAATGATAAATTGGAGTGAATGTTATTACTTCACTGTGCAGTCTCGACACCATGAGAGGGACACTAGGTGGCCGCGAGATGTATAAGGTACTTTTTAATATTTAAGACATAGGCTGCTGTCTTTAACCGAGTGCTTTCTCAAAGATGAGAAAAAATAATTCATTGAATAGACTAAATTTATACTGTATTATACATAGCAACATCATGCTTAACGGTTTTCTTTTTTTAATGTTTATTTTTGAGAGAGAGAGAGAGAGAGAGAGAGAGAGAGAGAGAGAAAGAGTGTGAGCAGGGGGAGGGACAGAGAGAGAGGGAGACACAGAATCCGAGGCAAGGTCCAGGCTCCAAGCTGTCAGTGCAGAGTTCCACGCAGGTCGTGAACTCACGAATCGAGAGATCATGACCTGAGCCAACGTCAGACGCTCAACTGACTGAGCCACCCGGGCACGCTGCTTATTGATTTTCTTAAATACAAATGTTATGTCCATCAATCTCTTTTCACAAGTAATGACAAAGCTCAGAGGCTGATCTCAGTTCTGTAGAGCCTACAGCTTAACAAATTTTTGTGTCTTTTTTAACAGAAAGAAAACAAACAAGTAATACATTGCTAAGCACAGCCAATGGCTCACCGCAAGGCAGCCCATTCTCTTTCTTTCCATTTCTACATCCTCCCAAATTTCCACCTATCTCTGCCTCCTGTGCTGGCCTCATTGCCTCAATTTGTGTCTTATAAAGGGACGCTTTGGTTTAATCCACGACTTCTCATGCAAACTCCCTGACCCACCGGACTTCTCTTCTAAGGTCCAACCCCAACTGTGAAATGGAAAGTCTTCACTTACAAGTCACACAACTTTCCCAAGCCGGAGCCGTTACTCGGATCAGACTCGGAAGAGCTTCGACATTCCCTACCTTCACAGCTCCCCCCCTTTCCGATCGGCCACATAGTACTCTGTGGTCTCGACCTCCTCCGTGACTCTTGGGTTCACCCAAATTCTCTGTCTGCTGTATCTTCAGCAAACACACTAATCTGAGCGGTGACTGTCACGTTGACTGAGTCTTTGAAATGCAGTCTTGTTTGACTTTATCAAGTGTCCTTTTGCTTGTTTGCTGAATTTCAATAGAAATGGAAAGCTTTTCAAGGCCAAATGCTGTCTCTTATATTCTTCCCCATCGCTTGGATATGCTGCTCCTCATAATTAGCTCTGGACTCTCAGTAGACAACTTCATCATCTCCTAGATGGAAAATAAAAATATTAAGAAAGAGGTGAACTCTTTCAACATCCAAAGACCAGACCTGTTAATTTATAGGTATCTGAATCCATGTATGTTTCATTCCTGTTAGGATAGAAGTGAAGCCCTCTTGGAAACTCAGGCTCCCCCCGCTCTCCCCTCCCCCCACCCACCCCTTCACCAGGGAAGGATTCCACCCCTTTCTTTCTTCTTACTGCTTGTTCAGCATCTCCAACTCTACCAACACTTCCCGACGATGAGTCACCATAATTGTTTCCACCCTTAAAACCATTCACCCCTGGGGCACCTGGTGTCTCAATTGGTTAAGCATCTGCCTTCGGCTCAGGTCGTGATCTCACAGTTCATGAGTTCGGGCCCCGCATCAGGCTCGCTGCTTTCAGCACAGAAACTTCAGATCATCTGTCCCCCTCTCTCTCTGCCCCTGCTCCACTCACACACTCTCTCTTTCTCTTTCTTAAAAGATAAATAAACAAAAAGAATTTTAAAAAACATTCACCCCTTACTGGTTCTCCTGACCACTTCAATCCTAAAATTTCCTGAAATAAGGTCCACATTCACTACTTCTTTGGTCTAAGTATGAAAACAGTGAGAAGGGCTGGAACGGAGACCGACAGGAGAGAGAGCTTATAGAAGAGGTAGACCAGATATCGAGGAAGGCCTCTGAGCGCTTCCCTCAAATTTTTAAATTTTAAGAGAAAACACTGCAATAAAAATAGGTACCGTTGGGAAAGATAGAGAACATCAAGTGACTTCACAAATCCATCAGGATCATCTATCACATTGAATAATTAATTAACTTTTCCTCAGAAAGCATTCATTTTTATAGGAGCTACCTAAGGTGTAAATCACACTGGCTCTGAGAGAGAAGTCAGACAACCTGAAATTTGAAACTGCATTGGTGAATTCATATTAAAGAATAAAATAGAGGATGTGGTGGGACCTTACAGGAAGCTTTATCTCTCTGAAGTTGCAATTAATGTTACATGAGTAAAAAAAAAAAAGAAAGAAAAGGAGGGGCTGAACTGTATACACTTGAGTCCTATAAATTGTAATAGTTAGAATCCACATTATAGAGACCAGCACTTAAGACTCACATTTGGATTCTCACAATTGTTACTTGTCTGGGTTTAACTGTGAATCGAACTAAAAGAACTTTCTGACACCGTGTCTCTTAGAAGAGATTGCCACAGCTCTGCCTTTTGAATGTGTCAGTGTGAAACACAGGGACAAACATATGCATGTTTATTCTTGTGCTCTGCCCCCAATACATTGTACACTTCACTGATAGGAATTAGCTGTTTTAGAACGTAAATACCCAGAGGTGAAGGACTAACTCCAACTTTTACGTATCACGAGGCACACAGGAGGACACTTCATTGATACTATTGATGATAAAAATGATCAGCATCAGGGGCTTTGAACTGAGCACTGCTGATGCTGTGGGCTGCAGGATGCACTGTGCAGGGGCTGGCCTGCGCACTGCAAGATATTAGCAGCATCCTTGGCCTCCACCCTCTGGATGCCGGTTCCGCACCCCCCCTGTTGTGGCACCCCAAAATGTCTTTGGACATTGCCAACTGTCTCGTTGGGGAGGCAACATTGCCTCCAATTGAGAACCACAGCTCTGAAGATGTGCGGGGACAATGACTCATCAAAAAGGTAACGTAGCACAAGGCTGAGGAAGGACGAGGGCCCCTGCCACATTCCAGCCATATCATGTTGGTGTGCCGGACCAGGGCAGAAAGAAGTATATGCAAGCCATGGATTCTACCTAGAATGAAATAACATTGCCCACCGGATTCAAAACTAGTAGACAACATTCTGTTTTTAAAACATTTTCTATGAAGGGCGATCGAGAATTGGTGTCCCAGTGGTAGTAGGCATAAAAATGCCATGTGGGGTCATAGGTAGATTAAGCTTTCTATAAATCAACAGTGCCATGTGACTGACTGCCAGACTCTCTCCAATGTGATCGATTTGATCTTCAGCTGCATTAAGAGTTGCATAATTTATTTAACCGAGAACTTAATGCTCTGTACTTCCAGATAATTTCTGGAATGTTCTGAGACTACATTTGAAGAATATTTAGGCATATACTGGGAAATTCAAGGAATTGCAAACTGTCAGAGAAATCACCCATCTCAATACAGAAGAAACAGTCTTAGGAGATATGACAGGGTTTAATACTACTTAAACTCAAGCACACACCAAAAGACCATCGATGAGGATATTATAGGAGGGTCTTAAGTTCCACATGAGCAATTAAACTTGAGTTCTGAGGCCCCTTCTAATCCTGACAGACTGTGGTTCCTTAAAAGGATCATTCATTTTTTTTCTCTCTGGCCCATTTAAGACCAGAATCAGAAGGGTCCCCGGGATGCGTGTTCCCAGCCCTTTGTATCTTGATTTCACGTGAATTTGAATAACTCAATACTCCTTTACCAGCGTCTTCTCATGGTCTTCTTTTCTTAAGAACAGGATAAATATCAAGTCCCCGGTTAACCCTACTTGGCTTCTTCAGATATGCAGAATGTGTTTCAGACCAAATAAATTATTGACGCTTCTGTTCTAATACAACAGAGTTTATCTTTTCTAAATAGCTTTAATCTTTATTACCTAGTGCATCATTATTTATACAGCTTGGGTTTATCCATGAAAGGACACCACTGAGGGTATGATCAGATGCAATGGAAGTTTCCCACCAATAAAGCTGTTCTGATTCAGCGGGTTTGTGAAGACGTCCTCATAGACAAACTTCCAGAATTGCCTGGTATTCCCCATACATTGCATGCCCTATTTCCTGGGAAATAAACAGGGTCTTCTTGTTCACTAAGGTCCCAAGTATTAGGTTTGAGTCACTAGTGAGCCCAAAGTGACTCAATGCCATAGCATGAGTGGGTCCCCATTGTACAGTATTCTTCCAGAATATGACGTGCTCTTACTTAATGATGTAAATTTTCATTTGTTTCCCATTCAACCTGAAGATAGCCAGCCTGCACTAGTCTTATTATTTCTTGCAGAAAACACAGTATTTTATTTTTAAAATGTAGCGTTCTCTCTCCAGCTAGAAAACATTCCAAAATCGTTGGATTAAACAAGAAACTCTCCTGTTTAAATATCACTCACACTGTTTTGTGTAATCCCAATCTTTAAATTCTAAATCAGGTTAATCCTCTACCAAGTAAAATACCAAGTTTCCTTTCACTGCAAAGTCAAATGTAACATAAGGGCAAAAGTAGTCTACAAATAAAATCATCTGACAAATATCTGCCACAAAGGGGCCACCCATGTTTCAGAGGACTCCATTCTTGTCAAAATTTTCATTGGCCCTTTTCAGCAAGTTTCCTCACGTTGTCTTACATTCACAAATTAGCTTGCTTGACTCAGGACTGTTGTTGAATTTAGTTGATGGTGTGAAAAGTCAGGAAATTTGTTTTTCTCATAATCAGGAATCAGGAATCCTTTCATTTCTGTGTCTGATATTTCCTACCTGTAAGGCGAACTCTGGTCCAAGGGGGGTGTGATTAGCATTAGTAAATAAATACCTAAGGGTTTTCAAAGATCTTAGACAGATTATGACACGGAATTTTATACTAGTTCTACAACTTCATAAGTGATCCCAGGGGTCTGATAGTTATGAATATGGGAACTTATAAAGCCTGTGAAAATGTAAAACATGCAAGCATGCCCTTGTAAGGTCTTTGAGGAAAGATGTCCCATTCATTCCTCCTGTCTCAGGAATGCATGCATATGCAGTCGTCAATATGCTTGGGGCTCTGTGTTTTCTTACCCTATGACCCTCTAGAGAGGTTGCTGTCATGTCAGCCTTGGGGGAGACAAGAGACCACCGGATGCATCCAGGAAATGTATCCCTCTATGTTCATCACAGGATGGTAGTTGGACGTAGCCTGCCCATCTGCCCACAACCTTCTCCAGGCTTCTCTCTCACTCATCCCATGGTTTGTCCATTCAACAAGCTCTTGTTGGGAGTTGAGCAGACACTAGCACACTCCACGCCACACCTCCTCTGCCCACCTCTGGCTTCAGCTGCAGCTGGATGGACAGATCCCTGCTTTCCGACAGCTTCCCTCCATATTCAGCCCTGGGTGACTCTTAGGTTTTTTGTTTGTTTGTTTGTTTGTTTGTTTTTGTCTCTATGCTTCCTCCAAAGCCCTAGGAACTCGCCCAGTCTGGGCATCCAAGAAATTGGGGGTGTGGTTTCCCGGGACAACCATTACTGGTGGATGGAAGGATGGGTAGATAGATGCCCCAACTTGCTTTCCTTCAGAGGACAATTCTGGGCTCCACGAGATGCTGCTTCTTGGTGGGTCTCCAGGGGATCTGAGCCCCCTTGCTCACAGAGATAACCACTTTTTACTTGCTTCTTCAATGACACACACTTTATTGGCTTTTTCCTTCCCCAGGCCCTCACTCTTGGAGTCATCTTCCAAATAGATCACTTGCACCCAAGATCTTATCTTAGGCTCCCTTTCTGAGTGAACCCAAACCAGGACATTTCCCAGATCATTTCAGTTCAATAAACTTTATTCAGCTATTACCCCTATTCTAGGAAATGTGCTCCGGTTCGAAGATGAACAACGCAATAGTGCATTCTGATCCCAGACATTAGGTGCTTTCTTTGATGGAGCAACATCAACAGATGCATCAGCACAACACAATACTATAATTGCTGTAAGGATGGCATGTCCAAAGGTTTACGGCAGCTCAAAAGAGGGAATAACAAATTCTTTGTGCAGTAGGGGCAGTGGAAGAAGGGATTCTGTTTGGGAATGCTTCCAGAAAATGTGTTTAAATGAATGCTAGATGTATCAAATAATAGTGCGCTGCATGGGGAAAAAAAAGAAAAGAAGAGAAAACAGAAGAAAAGGAAAGAAAAGCAGAAGTAATCTGAATAAAGACTAAAATCATGGACTATTGATTCCTTCAATGTAAGTTACAGAGCACTTACTACGTGCCAAGTTTCCCACTAACCCCTGGAACCACATCAGTGAAGAAGACAGCATTCTGAAATGCTGAAATTCTCTCAGGGCCCACTGTTCTGTGCCCCAAGAATTCCACTGACTTTCTGCTATGCTGTGAACATTGTCACATCAGGGACAATGTTTTCTTATTTTTCTTTCTTTTTTAATTTCATGCAGAATTTATCAAACTGTCCCCTCTCTAAAGTCTTCCTCCACTTATCCATCATTTTGAGGCAACCAAATGTCTTGAGCCATTTTGAGGAGTGATCTGACGCAGAGGTGAAGGCACCCACAATGACGTGTCTGAGGAGCTTAGAGATGTTTGGCTTCCTTGGACACGAATTTCTAAAATAAAACCATTTTCTTGGTCCAACACTTCCCTTAGCTTCTCAACCCACGCTACTCTCTCTGGAAGCTACAGTTTGTGAAACAGGCAGCAGATCGAGGACCTCACCCAGTGATATTCACTCAGGAAATTCTGATCTGTAAACCCGACCCAGAGTCATTCAGAAACCAGCTCTGAGACCTTCATCTGGGAAGCTCTGTCCGTGTGGTGGAATCAAAAGAGGAAATGCAGGTGAAGGGGGCTCCCAACCTAATGGAATGCACCGCCGTCCAGGTCTGCAGGACAGATTTGTTTCCTGCTAACACATGTATTTCCTGTCTCCTAAACACAACTCGAGCACACCTTTTCACACACCCAAGGAGGGACGGAGCCCAGGGGGCAGACGGAGCGAGCAATGGGGCTGAGGCACACTGGGCTTGTCTTCAGCCATGGAAGGTCATGCTTTTGTGTTCTAAAGTCAGCATGCCCGCCCCACCCGCAGCTCTGCACCCGGTCCCAGTTTTTAAATGATGATCCCCGTTTCTCAGTTCAGTAAACTGCCTTGTTTAAATATTCCTCTCATCTATTTTTTTCCTCCTCGGGGGAGCAAAGTATTTCCTGACATCTGTTTTGAATTTGTTTTTCTTTTAATTTCTGTGTAGGTCTCTTTTTCCTATCATCTGCCCTGAATTGAAAATAACATATGGGGCTGAAGGGGTGCTTGCCGATTCTCGAATAATAGGATCTCTCACCTCAGGGTATGTGTGCTCCCTGTACGTGGATCACCTGGCCAGTGCAATGTAGCCACCTCGGTGTTCTGGGACTGGGACAAAGCTGTGGGTCCCTAAAAACCCCCACTAAGTATTTCATAATCCAGGAATCCTTACTGGAAAAGAATGATGGATGGTCTCTGTTATGGACTGAATGCGCGTGTCCTCCCCCAAAACTCTTATGATGAAGCCTTAACCCCCTACGTGATGGTAGTTGGAGATGGGGGTCTTGGGGAAGCAATTAAGGTTAGATGAGGTCAGAGGTCAGGGGGTGGAGTGCTCATGACAGGATTAGGGCCTTTCCAAGAAGAGACACCAGAGCATTCTCTTGGGATCTCTGTCTCCGCCATTGTGAGGACACAGCAAAAAAGTGGCTGTCTGCAAGCCAGGAGGAGATCTCACACCAGAACCCGACCCTGCTCAAGCCTTAACCTTCTGCTTCCGGTCTCCGGAACTGGAGAGAAAATCACAGTTGCTTAACTAAAACCACAATCCGTCAGTCACGGTTGTTTAAGCCACCCTGTGGTGTAAATAGTTAATTAGGGCAGCCCCAGTAGACACAGACACTGCTGCTGCAGAGACCGTCTCTGTTGCCTCTGTATATCCCACAATGTCCTCTAGAGACGCGTTAGGGGACACTTCCCACATTTGGGGCTCTACTGACTCGATTGATCATATTGATAAATTCCTCTGGATTCCCTGAACTCTGGGGACGCATGTCTAGGACAAAGACTTTGCCTCTGCCATGGGCAATAATGCTATTTGGGGCATGTTTTTTAATGTATTCATTATAGACTTTTTGGAGAGTTCATTGAAATGGAAATTACATTATCTATGATTCCACCGTCCTAAGATAAATAACAAGTATGTGTTGCTAAGATTTCTTCCAGTCTTTTTTCCTATGCTTTTCTATGCTTAAACTGAAGCACATATATGCATATCTTGCTGCGTGTGTATTTATGCATGTGTTATCATTCTATATTCATGGTTATTATATATGTGTGAGTCTAGCAGATACTCACGTGTATGTGTATTTCTGTATATGTATGTATGTGTATTCACTCTGAGCGATACATCTGCATGTGTATTTTATATGAACACACATATTTGCACCCACAGAGGCATACACATTGCATCTATGATGTCAGCAAAGGATTCTGCCAACCTAGATTCTTTGTGATTCGGAATCTGGAGAAGGAGTAAACAATTGGAAGATGGAGAAAAGGAATTTATGAGAAGTGTTGCCAAAACTTGCAAAATGAAGTCCTTTTAATGTTCTTTGAAAAATGAAAGTAAAAATTAAGATTCCTTTTTATTTACTCCTCCACCATGCGACTCCTTCTCCAACACCATCCATGCAAAGACTATGCCATGTGGCTCCTTGTCTGTATTTAGGATAAAACCTGCCACCAAACGGTGATGACAAGGTCAGTTTCATTCCAGCATGTGTCTCTTTCCAAAGGACATCGTCATTTTCTCTACTGAACAACTCTTTAAATGAAATTTTTATGATAAGCACTTTTAATTTTTTTTAATTTTTAATGTATATTTACTTTATTTTTGAGAGAGGGAAAGTCAAAACGCGAGTGGGGGAGGGGCAGAGAGAGAGAGAGACACAGAATCCGAAGGAGGCCCCAGGCTCAAGCTGTCAGCACAGAGCCCGATGCGGGGCTCGAACCCACAAACCATGAGATCATGACGTGAGCTGAAGTCAGATGCTTAACCAACTGAGTCATCCAGGCACCCCCAAATAGGCACTTTTTAAACAGGAAAGTGGTATGTAAATATGAAACAGTGGAGGGAATGGAGGGAAAACTCAGAAATCAAAGTAAAACATGGATACGGGGGAAAGCATGATGAAGATCTAGCTGTTTTCATCACTTCTGCCAAGACCGCAGTGAGGTCGGCACTAAGGGGATACGGCAGGGTGAACGTGGACCCGAGGGCACCGCCTGCCCAGTGCAGCTGGGCCCCGGGTCATAGGGCGGCTAGACCGTCTCTGAGTGACACTGGCAGCCCTTCTGCATCCCCTCGTCCATTGCCCATGGCCATCTGTAGTTTGAGATGTCCACCAAAGAGTGGGAAAATACTTTCCTCTCATTTCCAGCAGGAAATAATTTCTGTGAGTGACTGACTACTCTAAACAGTCTTCATTCTAGCGTCCACATTTACTTAGACGAGCATCTCCGTTTATAAAATGGAGTATCTGTTCAGACTGCCCCTCAGTCCAGTTCTCATGGTCTCCCGTGACCTTGGAAAGGAGAGAACAGGCCTGGGGGAGCCTGCTGGGATATGGTGTTCCTTAACTGTCGATTATGAACTTCTAAAATTACGAAGCTGAAGAGAATCTTGGAATATTTCCTGAAGGTACTTATTCTGTGCTTTTGTCAAATTCAGTTCAAACTGTGGCCTTGTGATGCAATGTGAAGACATCAGTAATGACTTTTAAACATCATAAGAGCTTTTTTCCAAATTAAATGATTACATGACTCTTTTTAAAAAAATGGATACAGGTGTTCAGTTTCTTTACAGTTACCTGAAAAATGATTTCCTGAAGCTGACCGGGTAAATGGTTCCATTATGATTTTGCATCAATTCTAAAGGATGTGGGGCGTCCAAATTGGGTGAGGAAGGGGGGAAAAAAAGAGCAGGAGAATATGAGATCAAAGCATGTACACGATAGGAGAAAATGCCTTTTCTCTGTGGCTTTGAAAATCTCCTTTTCAAGGGATCCCCTCCCCACCTACTTGGGGGTTTGGCATGTGGTGTGGGCTACAGATGGATCCGCGGTGATACAGCTGTTAAGTGGCGGGCTCTCTTGCTCTGCGCGCCCCGTGCCAGCTGGCCAGCAGCAACTGCGCTTGGAGAAGGAGCTGATTCCTGCCAGCTGTTCCGCACAAGAAAGCAGAGAACTGTGGTTGCTCCCCAGTATTCCCTCTAAGCCAATTTAGCTTAAGCTCCATCCCAACAAAATAACCCCCCCCCCCGACGGCTACTTCCTGCCACGCGCGCGCTCCATCCACTTTACGCGTGGCCACGAACAGAGCTACCACTGGAGAAGGTTTGGAAACGGTGAAAGCAAAACTCAGGGCAGCAGAGCCGGGAACAGGGCAGGAAAGGAGGGATCTCAGCCTGGTGCGGGGAGTGGGTCAGGGGTCCCCGGGGCTGTCTGCATGGACAGGCGGCCAGGAGACGCGTCTGGTCTGCAGACCCAGAGGACGCAACGCGAGGACATCACCTTGCTCGGTAGCTTGTTTTTGGCAGATGATGCATCAAACAAGAGCTCTGAATTGGAAATGAAATTCAGAAAGGAGCCTGCACCTTTCAAAGCCTGAAGAGCAAATCCTGTCCGGAAGGCTGGGGTGCAGGGGAAGGGTCATGTGACCAGGTGTCCGGGGAAGTCATCAGACCACTTCTCTGAGACAGTGCTGGGCCACATGCCTTTTAGAAATGTGGGGTAGAGGTCTCGGAATTTTATATTTTCCTGAAGAACAGGAGTGCATTTTGTCCATCACGCAGTACTGTGTTTTGAATTTACACTTTTTAAGGCTGGTTTGTTATCTAAATCTGAAGGTATGCTAGAAGAGAAAACTCCAGTCCCTCACCAGTCTCTCCAACCCCCCCCCCCATTCCGTCTCCAACCCCAGCCCCACCTATTCTCCTGTTTCCTCACAGGCCACTTGATCTGTGTGCCTCCTTGATCCTGGCAGCTCTGTGAGGTAGGAAGGAGAAGGGCAGAGACTGATTCACTGGGAGACGAGAGGGTTGCAAGATTCTCTGAAGGGATTCGCACCATCGCAGGTGCTGCGGAGGCCTAGAGATGAGCTGACACCTTGACCCCTGGGCAGAAGTGAAGGAGAAAACGACAACACACAGAGGTTCTGCCTTTCCCAGAAAGGCACGGACCACCAAGCAAGGCTCATGTTTGCTTCCTGTAATTGCTTGCTTGAATCATTGCTTTCCTATAATTGCATGGACTCCCAAACCCAACATGCATGGCGAAACCTACAAATCACTGGTTATGAGTACGTTCATCTGACACAGTGGACGGCAATGCAACAGGGTTTGCCATCCCAGAGAACCCTGCAGGGGTTCTAATAAGACACCATCCTTCCGACCTGCCTCATAACTATATCGTGATTCATTGGCCCTCCATCTCTTGAGATCTGATGGGCACTTTTATTTTTCCCCAAGTGCAACAAAAAGTCATCAGAAAACTTAGTTGTGCTGCCCATGACTGGGGAGAAGACAGAGTAACCAGTGGTGTAATTACTGTAGAACATGGAACAGAAAACAGATTTAAAAAACCCCAAATTTATAATTTACAAACATCAGAGACCAGTTGTTGAAAGGTAGGAGAATAAATAAATGAAGGCTCATTTCCCTCAGTACATAATCATGAAATATTTTAATTAAACAGAATTGGGGGAAAGATAACAAATATTTTAAATAATATTTTTTAAGTTTATTTACTTTGAGAGAGAGAGTGAAAGAGTGAGAGAGAGAGAGGGAATGAGTGGGGGAGGAGCAGAGAGAGAGGGAAAGAGAGAATTCCAAGCAGGCTCCATGCTGTCAGCACAGAGCCCGATACAGGGCTCGAACTCATAAATGGTGAGATCATGACCTGATCCAAAACCAGATGCTTAACTGACTGAGCCATTCAGGCACTCCTTAAAAAACACTATGCAAGGAGAGCCTGGGCGGCTCAGTTGGTTGAGTGTCCAACTTGATTTCGGCTCAGGTCATAATCCCAAGGTCATGGGATTGAGCTCCACTCTCAGCGAGGAGTCTGCTTAAGATTTTCTCTCCCCCTGCTTCTCTCTCTCAAAATAAAAATATAGTATTTTTTAAGACATTAAAGTTGAAATTAAAGAATGGAATTTCTCATGTAAAATACACTATATTTCTGCAATTCATCTAGGACCTGTGGATAAAACCCTTTCAAATACTCTTTTTATCTGGCCGCCAATTTTATCACAAGTAGAAGCAGAACATTGACTTTAGGAAATCACAGAACATTGACTAATAAACACTGTCTGATTCAGTGATTTATTTTCTTCAAAAGTTATAGCTGTGTTCAAAATGATCCCCAGTGAAGGGTCACACATTAATTTAAAAATATTTCAACAGGAAAATTTATCTGTGAACTGTGATGTCACCACATTACTGTAAAACACCTTCTCATTTTCTTCCCCTCCACAGGCAGCAATCAGACCAACATATCTCTCCAACCCACTACATACTCAACAAAATGAATATGTTAATCACCTTCTGTGCGTAGAATGCTATACAAGGCAATATGGTGGGGCAAGGGATGGGAAGGGAAGGAAGAAGACAGGAAAGGAAAAGTCTGTTTTAAGGAGCAGATTTTCTACTACTTATGATCCTAGTGAACTAAATTCTTTCAATGCCAGAGAAACTATTGATGGAAGTAGAGTTTCTGGGGGCAAGGAGAGAGGGGAACAACCCCCATGAAGTTTTTCAGAGCAGATAAGCTTAGATGAAGAGGAGTCAAGAAGGTGTAAAAGTGAATAGCAGCAAATTATATCTGTTATGCCTCACAGTTAATATATTTATGAAAAGATTGGAATAAATAGTTACTATTTTAGTGAGAAGAAAAAAGTCATGGGTCATCCAAAGAACTCTTCCGAAAATTGAGTGACGTGGTCCTAAGATATTGTTTCTCATCCCTATATACAGGATATTGGACCAGATTATATTATTTTGATTACATTGGTGGATTTAAGGTTTATGATAAAGAATCAAAGGTCAGCTATTAATTTCCCAACTTCACCAGTATAATGCTCCCTCCCTTGAGATTTGTTGGGTAGTTTCTCTTTCTCTATTGCTGAAACTCAAGGACAATTTGCCACACTCTTACCCAAGAACAGTGGCCCTGGAAATTAACCTTGTAATGTAGGAGACACTGGGAACATAAGTGGAAGAGAGACCCAAGTAATGTCCGGGGCAGCAGGGAAATCTGAGCTGCAGACAAAGCCTGTTGCCACGCTAAATCCACCTTTCTTTCCAAACTCAGTCTTCCTTACTTTGAAAAACAAATTCTTAGTGCTAACTAAAGCTAATCAGTATTCACCAAACTCATCGTGAACGTCTCTACATTCATATTCTCACTCATGCCAATTTCTTATGAGGTCATAGGGAACATTAAATGAGATTATACAAGTATGGTTCTTGCCCCAAGTCCTGGTACTTAACTAGCTGTCGATGAAGGTTACCATTTAATGATAAACCTTTTGTGGTCCAATTCACACCCCAACTTTGCTGTGTATCTTTTCTGAACATTTGAAACTACTGCGATCTATTCATAGGAAAAGAGGGCAGTTCTTCCAACCAATCATTTGCCTTTTTTTCAATAATTACATACTCAGTTCAGGAGCCTCTCTCTATACCTTAAGTATAGAGAGAGTATCATATATGACAAGAAAGTTAAAATACTAGAACATTATGGCAAAGCATTGTTAGCATTACACTAAAGAATAAATACATGCGGAAAGAGTCATAAAAAATGATCAGCCACTAATGAAATCCTCAGTCTTCAGAATGTCTTTCCTCTTCTTTTCGTTTGACTATTAGTTCTCGGGAGTCTTGTGACTTGGCCAAATTCCTTAATAAGGGTGGATGTGTTAATCACAGAGGGTATTCAGTCTGTCTTCCATCTCAAAGTTGTCTTCAAATTATATTAATTTCACCCACTGAATTTCTGTCATCTCAGCACTCTCCTTCTAATTCCTGTTCCATGTATCCTTGAAGTGCCAGAAAAACTAATCTCTCCTAATAGTAATGTCCTCTAGGGGGAAAAAAAAACACCTGTTGAAAAAAATGTGATAAAATAGGTGAGGGAAATGTTACAGAATTCTCTGGTTTGGGCAGAGACAGAATAATTCGTTAGTGGAGGATGAAGTAGAAGAATACCCAAAGTAAAGTCTTTCATTCTCTGATTGTTACTGTTGTTTTCTACATCTCAGCAGCGTTAGCGATCCCCTTTCCCACTGCGGGGTCTGGGGTTAAAAGAGATAACTCTGCTACTTCACTGGGATCTGTCTATTTAACTGTGTTAATCTCACTTAAATTTAGTAAAGGCTATCTTCTATATAATTATTGCCCATTCATTCACTTTTTAAATTTTTTTTAAGTTTATGTATTTATTTTGAGATAGTGTGTGATCAGGTGAGGGGCAGAGAGAGAGGGAGAAAGGGAAAATCCCAAGCAGGCACAGAGCCCAACGCAGGGTTCGAACCTCACAAACTGCGAGACCATGACTGGAGCTGAAACCAAGAGTTGAATGCTCAACACACTGAGCCACCCAGGCGCCTCATTCATTCACTTTTCAGATAAACTTATCTGGCCTCTAGTCTGCATCAGGCACAGCCCTTAGCCTAGGAATATGGTAGTAAACAAAACGGACAAGCATCTCACTCTGATAAAATTTTATTTGACTAGAGGGAGTAGGCTATTGGATGAAAAGTAACTATGTTAGTACTCTTAAATACTCAGAAGTAAAAATAAATAGGAAATACAAGGATGAGGGTTGGGATAACATTTTATTTTTTTATTTTTTAATGTTTATTTATTTTTGAGAGAGAGAGAGAGAGAGAGAGAGCACAAGTGGGGAGGGGCAGAGAGAGAGAGACACACAGAATCTAAAACAGGCTCCAGGCTCTGAGCTGTCAGCACACAGCCCGACATGGAGCTCGAACTCCCGAATGATGAGATCGCGACCTGAGCTGAAGTCGCACGCTTAACCGACTGAGCCACCCAGGCACCCCTGAGATTACATTTTAGATAGGATGGCCCAAGGAATGGGAAAAGAGAGAAAGAGGGAGATGTCAAGGCTGACACCAGGGCATTTGGTATGAGCACCTGGAAGAATAGAGTCCATTACTTGGAAGGAGATGGGTTCAGAGTGGGTTCAAGTATCAAGAAATAACAGATTTTGTGCCCATTAGTCATTTTCAGTAAGAGAGTCAAATGGGAATGTCAGGAAGATAGTGGGACACTTGGATGTAGAGGGAGAGGAGGTCTGGATTCAAAATACCAACTTGGGAAACAACCTCCAGTTGCTGGTTAACATCATGTGTCTGGATAAGAGGCCCCAGGGCATGAACAGCTGGGAGAGCAGAGGGTCTGCACCCTACAGAAGTCAGGGAGATGGAGAAATCTCCAGGGGAGCCCGGGAGCCAGGAGGAAACCCAGACAATGTGATTTCCTGAAAATGAAGAAAAGAAAACACCTGAAGGCAGAATGTCATCTCTGTCACATGCTCCTGAGGGACTCAGGGCCACTGGATTTGCAACATGGAAGCCAATGATGACTGAGATGGATGGTGGCGTTAAGGAAACTAAATTGTGATTGACGCAAGCCAAAAGAGAAGAGAGAAGTTGGCTTCTTAAGCATCGGGCACTTTCCCCAAAACCTTTCTTTATTGAGTGGATTGGCAATAAGAACTATTTTTTTTAGCCAAAGAAATAAATGGGTTGTTTTCTTGAAAAAAATATTTGAAAGACACAGGGACACTTGTTTAGTGAAAGTGTTACTTGAGCAGCTTGGCAAACGCAGTCTCATTTCCAGCAATACCAGTGGCAAAATTCCTTCAATAAGGATGTTCCAAAACAACACTCAAGTTAGCTTTCAATCCAAAAAGCTTGAGGCATTTTTTTTTTCTTGAACATTGTAGGCTAGAGTATGATTACTAAAAAATCCTGGAAAGCTGGCATTTTCTTTTTTTAGGAATAATCTCTTAAAAGCTTTTTCTCATGTACAAGTACCAAAATACCAAAGTCAACATCATTTTTCTTTTAGTTTCCATAGCCCTTCATGGAAAATATTTCTCAACCTGGGAGCTACTCAAATTTGCACTCTGGAAAAATAAAAGCTACATCAACCTCAAGTACTGCAGAGGAAAGAGCCAGAAGACAAATCTTAAAGTGGTTGATAGGGGGCTCAATTATTAGCTTCTGTGACAACAGGAACATAAGCGTGTTTTTTTGTTCTACCTGGAAAGGTGGAAGTGCAAAGGGACTCTCATCTTGACCATGGTAGACAATTAAAGGAATTATGTTGCAGTAGAAAGTATTACCGAAATCTCACTAATGATAGCTACCACTTGGCTTTCTAATAATAACTCACTCCCTGTTCAGTGAATAAGAAGCACATGGGTGTATGCCAACGTGCCCTGCAATCAATTTCTGACTACTGAAAGGTTCTTTTACATGGGAGGAAAGATAAAAACCTGAGCTTTGCCGTAGAATTTTGATACACTTAAGAAATCATAGCGCTGATGGTTAACTCCTGAAATGCCAACCAATGTTAGAAGTTCTGCATCAATATGGAACAGGGTCCTCTATTCAATCATCATTTGAAATCCACGTGGGCAACACCTTTGGCACTTGGATTGTCATCCATCAGCTCGCCTGTGATCAAGGAGCCCCGATTCAACGTGGAGTTTCTGAAGTCTAATATTTACCAAATGTGCAGTCTTGATCCCATGCAATCCCCTTTACAAGGTAGAAAATGGAGCCCACTGGCTTCCTCGAGGCCCGCAGCGACTTGTGATTCCAACCAATGCACATCTCCAAGTTCACACCGTTGCCATTTTTCTCGTTCTACAAAGCTGTATCCTGTTGGAGACCTCTTTCGGCAAACTTAAGTCAGTCTGCTCATCTAACATGGTGGCACTTGCCTTAATTTAGGGATAAGCTTTTTTATAAATTTTTTAATCCTTATTTATTTTGGGGGGTAACCATCTTTTAAAGGCACTTAAGGAATATAATTAGACCCCATCATCAACTAAAAGTGATCACCCCATGCTTGCAGCATTATTATTTAAAATACAAAATGACCTGAAATTTTATTTACACTTTCGGAAATTATGGAAATTTTAATATGGGCATAGACTATACATATTTTGCCATTAAAAGGGTAATTTGCTTAATTAAGGAAGGACAAACAAACAAAGCAAGTCATGAACTTACTTTTCACGACTCAATGTAGGGTTTCCAAATTTAACAAATTTATCCATGGGATATACTTACACTGAAAAAGCCATTAGCTGCTTATCTTACAGTCAAATTTAACTAGGTGTTCTGTATTTTATCTGGCAACCTAGAACAGCGTCACAAAAACAAAATACCTGGACAGCATTTATGTGACTCCTTTGGGGAAGGACAAAAGGAAAAATCTTCCTTTACGATAGCACTACTGTTTTTAAAGCACGATACAAAACTGTTTCTAAGCTGAACGCAGAAGTCATAGTTAAGAAGAGTGATTCCCAAATGTGGTCCTAGGGTCCACACATTACTGTCACCTGCGCACTGCTAGTCATGAAAACTCTCAGGTCCCCCCACCCCGCCCCCCACACCTACCGAATCAGAGATTCTGATACACATTCAGGTCTGGGATCCGCTAACTCGCAAACTGTTTTGCTGGCATTGACATCTCAAACCAACCAGAAAACACTTATAAACTTAAGAACCTAAGTTTTCATCGTTGTTCGTTGTGCTTTTGTTTTCTGGGTTTTGTTTCTTATTATAGATGCAGAGAAATGGAATCCGCCCTTACTTAAACAATGAGGAGATGGGTGGGGAAAAAGGGAAGGGGCAAAGAGAGAGTAAGTTTTGACATCTTGTTTTGTACAGCCCTTCATCCCAGGGCTGGCCTGAGATAGTTTCCTAAGCAGCGAGATTATTTATTGACTACAACTTTAAAGCCATTTAATCAAATCAGCTCCATTGTAAGGTCAGTTTCTCAGATAGCAGGGCCACTTTATCTAAACAAAGCTTTATAATGGCTCTTAAGTAATAGCAGGTAATGAACATTTTGAAGCTGCTGGGTAAAATGCTAGATACAATGCTTTTGCTCTTTGCATAGATGTCTGGATCCAAGATGTAAATAAAGAGGTGTTGTAACAAAGAACTTCTAAAGCATTGGATGATCTGTCAACTACAGTTCTAGGCTTAAGGACATTTTCACTTTGGAAGAGTTTAGTTGGATAATACATTATCTTAATTGTGTAAATAGGGAATTAAATATCCATGGGCTCAATATACATATTTCATGTATCCTGATGATATGAAATTAGAATTATATCACGTGATGACAGAAAGCTATCATCTAGCTGGGATCAATGATCTTTTATACCTTTTTTTGTTTGTTTCCTTTAAATTTTGGCATAGTCTAAGGGTTTTGATCAAATAAGTATATCTTAGCTAGAGGAATCAACATAAATTAGCTTTGAAGTTATTAACCGCTTTGTCACTATTCTTTTCTGAGTTTTCTGTCCTTGCTTCTGAATGTAGGAAATAACTACTGTTTATATATGATGTAATTGTCACCCTTTCCAATTTAACATTATATCCTCATTCAAAGAGGTCTGATTAAATGTTTCATTAAATATTTATGATGTTGAACGCATAATACAAATAAATACAGATGTGTATAACTATTTATAATATAGATGTGTAAATATATATGTTATATAGATGTTACGTCTGTCAATGTTTACACAAGATTATAATCATGTAGATGAAGTTGTGGTTTGTCTATGCTAAGTACATACCATGACCATATAGAACTGCTCAGTGAATACACTGGCTGCCAATGCAGAAAGTCTCAAGAAAATGGGATAAGAACTATGGTGTTAAGGGGCGCCTGGGTGGCTCAGTCGGTGAAGCATCCGACTTTGGCTCAGGTCACGATCTTGTGGTTTGTGAGTTTAAGTCCCTCATTAGGCTCTATGCTGACAGCTCAGAGCCTGAAGCATGCTTCAGATTCTGTGTCTCCCTCTCTCTCTGCCCCTTCCCCTCTTGTGCTCTGTCTCTCTCTCAAAAATAAATATTAAAAACAATTTTTTTAAAGAACTATGATGTCAGAAAAGTTGCCTTGCCTGATCCTGATGACAAACAGAGAGATTATAACTGAAGAGTGAGCGAATCACACGCTTGAAGATTTTTCCTAAAACAAAGGACGGTAAAACATTACCCATCATGATTGGACTTAATAACCAATTTCCTACACAAAGTCTTGAATGAAAATTCAAAGGATATGATATTGACCCTTGACAAGTAGGTAAGGGCATGAATTAGAAAATAATCAGTCCTCCTAGAATTTGTTCACCTCTCCAGGACAAATGCAGTCCTAACCCAAATGCCACAAATCCTATCTGGCCTGGTGGCCTGAAGAGTGTGACACACAATAAAACTTGGTTAGTGGCACAGATCATCAAGAAGTTGACATTTGCTCATGGAGGCCTCGAATAAGCTAACCAGGTGCTCATGTATTTGCAGAAAGAGGTGTTTGGGTTCATCTTATTGTGAAACTTGAGAAATCTTTAAAAAAGAGAAGAGTTGCTACTGTGAGTAAACCTGTTAACTTCACTCAGAAGAAAGAAGGAGAAAGGAGGAAAGGAAGGAAGGTAGGAAGGGAGGGAGGGAGGGAGGAAGGAAGAAAGAAAGAAAGGGAGGGAGGGAGGAAGGAAGGAAGGAAAGAAGGAAGGAAGGAAGGAAGGAAGGAGGAGGAAAGAAGGAAGGAAGGAGGAAGGAAGGAAGAAAGAAAGAAAGGGAGGGAGGGAGGGAGGAAGGAAGGAAGGAAGGAAGGAAAAGAAAGAAAGGGAGGGAGGGAGGGAGGAAGGAAGGAGGAAGGGAAGAAGAAGGAAGGAAGGAGGGAGGGAGGAAGGAAGAAAGGCAGGAAGAAGGAAGGAAAGAAGGAAGGAAGGAAGGAGAAGGGAGGAAGAAGGAAGGAAGGACGGAAGGAAGGAAGGAAGGAAGGAGGAAGAAGGAAAGTAGGAAGGAAAAAGGAAGGAAGGAAGAAAAAGAAAGAAAGGGAGGGAGGGATGGAGGGAGGAAGGAAGGAAGAAAAAGAAAGAAAGGGAGGGAGGGATGGAGGGAGGGAGGAAGGAAGGAAGGAGGAAGGGAGGAAGAAGGAAGGAAGGAAGGAAAAGAAAAAAGAAAGGAAAAGAAAAGAAAAAGAAAGAAAACAAAATATTCCCCTTTTGTTATACACTGACTTTAGCTTAAGCTAATGTGAACTGTAATAAACTGCATCTGTTGGAAAATACAGTCCCCGAATTCTATCATTCCCCAAGGCAGAAACAGCTATGACAAATAATTATCTTTGCGCCACTCAAGCATGAAGAGCCCAATGCTATTTTGAAACCTTACTCCAGCTGTCTTCAAGGAGAGTCCTCTAAATTCCCTGGATTATGAATATGTTACTCTCTCTTCTAAAGCAGAGGAGAAGGTATTGTAGAAGGTTCAAGTCACATTTGTTCCCTACAACTCATTTCTTTATGAAAAAGATTTCATCTGTTTGACAAATCCCAAATTCATTAATATTTTTTATGGCCCAACAAGTCAGGACATGCTTTTGTAGGTAACGTCAAAGCAAAGGAACTTGTTTTATTTTGTCAAATGCCCCAATATTTGCGAAAAATTATTAGACCTAAAAATGCTTCCATTGAACAAGTAAAGTTACGGAAAAACAAGAGGAAAAAAATCATAAAAAAGGAATGATTACAGTAATAGTCTTAATGTTTGATTTGTACCTAAAAACTATTTCAGCTGAAATGTTCCGATGATGTAAATTGCTTTCTTGCTAAAGGGAACTGAAAAGCATACAATGCACTTATTTAATGATATAAAGTTTCTGTAGATTTTCTCATAGCCCAGTTTTTATAACTAGTGTTCACAGACTATGGAGATAGTTTGATTAAAAATGCTCACATGACTAAATTCTTCTGTTTTACATGGCTAAGTACATTCTGGGTAGTGAGTCGTTTTATTTTTGTTCAAGAGAAGATAGTTTGAATATGGAGGCTGAGCAGAAAATTTAATCTTGAGTTGTAAAATGTGGCATGAAATGCTATGAAATTAAGATGTAAAATCCTGCCAAAACAGGCTTTCAGAGAAAGAAGAAGGGAAAATGTTCCACTGGACCGAGCTCCTGTCTTATTAATGTTTATATGCCAGAGGATCACTCACGAGAGATGTGTGTCCAGGACAGACGGCGATGTTTGGGATGAGGAGGAAGTCTGGCAGGGATAACAGTGGACCTGAGCATTCCCAGATGCCCAGCTCTCTGGACCAAACCAAATTCACACTGCTGAGCACTCGGGTTCCATTCAGTGCACCAAACACGCCTTCGTGCTGGCACTCCAAGCAGGCGAAAGTCCCAGGCACGATCAGGATTTCGAAGAAGAGGTAAATGCTCTTGGATTTCAGCCTCTAGGAAAAGGAGAGAGAGAAACCAGAGAAAGTCACTTGGGGACTTGGTATGGGAGATGAGAAAAGCCATTGTTAGGAATTGGTATTGACTTCATTTGATGGTCACTGAGGAGGACCAGAAGTTATCTCAGTGGCGTGCAGAGAATTTGTCAGCCGGGGCGAGAAGCTGGAGGAAGAAGGATGTGGGAGACAGTGGAGCGCTTTAGGGGAAAGATTAGTGTTGTTCGATTCACCTATAAGTAACACGCTCCAAACGTCTCCCATTTTCACTCCTTGCTTAAGGAGCTTACACAATGACAGAGTGGGTATCCGGTGAGTAGCCAACTGCCATTTATGTATATAGGGAGATGTCTTTACAAGTTATCCGTAGAATTTTAACCGGAACCCATTTTTCCCATGGGAAGGCTGAAGATCAAGCGATTAAATCTGATTCCAGTCTTAATACATGTCCCACACCCCTGTGCTGCCCCTTGAGGTATTATTAGCAGCCTGTGCGATCAAACCCATGCTTCTCAAGTGTTAAGAGTCACATGGAGATCTTGTTAAAATGTGCTCAGCTGGGGCGGGGACTGAGACGCTGGATCTCAACCTGTTCCCAGGTATTGACAATGCTGATGGTCCACAGACCACACCTTGAGTGCAGAATGAAGTATCAGAATACTTTCTGTTCGCATCATGCAGCACAGGGAATATGGTTGCAAGCTGGACAGAACTAGATCCATGACACATGAAAGTAGGCTCTTCGTTAAAAATGGTAAGGATAAGAACACTGGCTCACATTTATTTAGCGCGGTATAGTGTGCAAAGGTCTTTTAGGACATTATCTCACGTGCCACTCTCCAAATTACCAATGTATTCAACCACTGTCCTCTAACGTGTGTGTATAAAACTGAGTTCATTTATTCCTTTACTTTGCTTAAAATTTTATAGTCAGGATGACACCCAGCGATGACTAAAATTTTCAAAGTGATGACTAGAAAAATTTTAGTTTCTTTTGGGTTAAACAGAAAGCAAGTAGAATTGCATTGACAATGGCCATGTTACCTTAAAATCAGAACTCCAACAAAAAGGATGTGAATTCAAAGCCTTTTGCCTATGTCTATCCGCCAAAGTGTATGGGTTTTTCCACAGGCATATGTCTCGGTGGGGACACATTGGTTGCAATAATAGAAATTGCCATTTAAGAATTTTTCCCCTCAGAGCATTTACATCGGTTATTCCCATACAGAGTTTTCCAGGAGTCATGTCCAAAATACAAAGTATGGAAGAAGAGAATTGGGAGTTTTCTTTATAATTGTATACCAGATTTATCTCCTGTAAGATGGGTCAAGAAATACGTTGTAAGAGTCGGACTAGCCAACAGGAAGATTCAACATAATTTTTTTTTTAAAGTCAAGTCTACCTAAGGAATAAGAAAGCGTGAAGAAGGGCCAACATTTCAAACCCTTTTTGCAAAAGTAAGCATGATAAATCCCTTTCTTTAGCTACTTCCGCTGAGTCCATGAAATTCGGGCAGCCTGGGGTGGGGAAAATGGAGGGTCAGCCACACAGTCTCTGCCAAGTGAGAACACTTCTCTGGTACTGGAGGACCCTTCGAGCCAGGGGTGGGGTCGTGGTGATGAGGGTTTCCCAACTAGTCCAACTTTCATCCACTTCCTTTCTTCTCTGATCATAGTAAACAGGATTCCAGAGCATTGGTACTCACTTTGGTTATTTAAAACACCATAAACGAACATTTTGAACTCTTCCTTCCCTTATTGGGTCAATTCTAATTCCACCACAGATTCAATGGAAAATACAAAAATGGGACAAGAAGCAGGCTCAGCAAAAATGGAAGGGACAGGTCCCGGGGAGATGGATCTATCTCTCTGTTGTAAATGTGTCCACTGAGAGGTCCCCCCTTACCAGGTTCATAAACTGACTGAAGGACCCTTTCCGTTTCTCCTGATCTTCTAAGCCCTTTGGTTCTTGGGTGTCTGCCCCAAATACTGTTGGGCCAACTTTCTGTCTATGTGGGCATGTTCCAAAGTTGAAATTCATTTTATGAAAAAAAAAATCTTGGTCAAAATCTAGAAGATACTGGGATATCATTTGTGTATTTGTGTAAATACATGAAAGAGAAAACTTTCATATGGAACTTCTTGGATTTGTGCAAAATGCGTCCAAGGCAGGTAGATAAACTGGCACCTTCCTGGCTTGTACTTGAAGAGGCTGTTGATGCCATGTGCTTGTCCAGGGATATAGTTCCATGCCTTCTGACATTCCTAAAGTCCCAAAGAATAGCAAAACAGCCAGTTTAAATATTACATAACTTATTTTTTAATGTGGACAGGGGACCTTGAAAATCACTAAGACATTCAAAATGTGGGTGTGTCAGCATGCCAGGGAACACGGGAAGAGCTCACAACCGAGATCCCGTGGGTTGTTGCTTTGTGCCTTCCCCAAATCTACAGGCAACTTCTGGGAGAGCATCGTTTTCTCATTTCTGCTGGAGAGTATGCCCCTTGGGCCTGTGACACACAGTCAGCTCTTTTTATAAGGAGAAAGCAGACCAGACGTAAAGCTCCCCCATCCCACTCCTGATGGTTGTAAACTGGGACAAAGAAAGGGAACCAGAAAGTATGAAAGGTCCACCTCCACTATCCAGTGAATGGTCACACAGGCTAAGGTGAATAATAGCAAAACAGCCAAAAGGACCAATACAGCCCCTTTTGTAAGGATTTTGAATGTTTTATAGATATATTGGCCCATGTGTTATACGCTGTAATCTTTCTGGTTGCTTCACATTCCCCGCTTCCTGTATGTGTAAGCATAGTGTCATCAGACGTTAGGGGCTCCTGGCTCAGTCAGTTAAGCGACCAACTCCTGATTTCTGCTCAGGTCATGATCTCACGGTTCGTGGGATTGGGCCCCATGTTGGGCTCTGGTCTGACAGTGCGGAGCCTTTTTGGGATTCTCTCTCTCTTTCTCTCTCTCTGTCTCTGTCTCTGCCCCTCCCCTGCTCAGTCTCTCTCTCTCTCTCTCTCTCTCTCTCTCTCTCTCTCAAAATAAATAAACAAACTTAAAAAGAAAATAAATATTAAAGTTATGTCATATCCCCTGCCCCCAAGAAAAAGGTTAAGAATTAACCAAGGTAGTAATTTATCAAGAACAAGTTAATGAAGGGGCGCCTGGATGGCTCAGTCGGAAGATCATGTGACTCTTGACCTCGGGGTCGTGAGTTCAAGCTCCACATTGGGTGTAAATAAATAAATATATAAAAAAAGAACTGATGAATGAAAATCTTCAATAGGGATTACACAGGGGTGGTGGATATTTTCTGTTCCAAAAAAGTTATTAGGAAACCAAAGCACATTTTTCCATAAGATCTTTTTACTCATGATGGAATCCTGAGAAGCCCAGTGGGTTAGAGCTCTCTGAGTACCAGGCCATGTGACCAGCATCTGAGAGGAGCACTCAGATTTCGGACCTGGCGCTGCAGGGACAGGAGCTGACCCGGTGAGCGCCACGCAGGAGCGAGGGAAGCTGGGCCTGAGGGACCAGACGGTGGGGCTTGGGGAGTGCATCTCAGCTGACCCCACAGCTCAGTTTTACCATCACAGAGTTTCTCTTCCTCCTTTTCCCACTCCCCGTCATCCCTTCTACACGGGGAATCCCTGGGGACACTGTCCTGTGCCATTTGCACACTCGCTTCTCAGCCCTCTAGTAACCTGACCCTCTCCTAAGCTCAACGCTCCACTAAAATCACTCAGGACCACTTCCTTGTTGGATTCCACCGGCTCTGTTCAAGCCTCACTGCTTTGCTCTTCCTTCTGAAAGTTCGGCACTGGCCACCTGCACACGAGTCCCCTAAACCTGCCTCTCAGCTTGGCCTGTGCCTTCCAGTTTCCTCTGTTCGCCCTCCTCCCCATGTTTGCCCATTAAATGTTGGGTTTCCTTAGCTCCTCTGTTTCTGAGCCTACACGCTCTTCCTTCCTGCACCATGGCACCCAACCTGGGCCTACCTTGCACCTGCCCGATGGCCCCCAACGTGGAGCCCTGCCCTCTTCCTGCACCAGGAAATCTAACCTGGGGCCTTCCTCTTCCTGATTGATAGCCCCCACCCTGGGGCCCCACCCTCTTCCCGTGGGGATAGCCCCCACCCTGGGGCCCCTGCCTCCTCCCTGTGCCACGGCATCCACCCTGAGGCTCACCTTCCTCCTAGTAATAATAGTCTCTATAAAATGGAAACCAAGAACAAAATACTATCCAATAAATAGTAGTTGTTATGGACATTCCTTTTCAAATAAGTAATTTGTTACTTCCTATCTTTTGTCATTTTAAGCATCTCTTCCATGTTTTATTAAAGGCAAACAAACATGTTCCCAAATTGAGTCAGCTTAACCTTCCAATGGTCCTAACTTGGAGAAAAATTAGATAAACTAAATCTAGCTTTGTCACCTGGGCCTGACAGGCGTCCTATGCAGTGTTTCTCGTATTCTCCTTAACCCCGAAATAAAGATTCTAATAGCTTCACCTCGCGTTCCCCAGTGCCTTTGTCCCCAGCCATCCCAGCACCTCCTTCTTGTATAGGTATAGATGCCTCCATAAAACTGCAATTAGTTATGTATCTGTTGACACAACTGTTAATTGTGTTGATAGAAACTCTATTCTTGCATGCTTAGTCTGTCTCTCTCAGTAAAATACTGGATCCTCAAGAACAGAGAGGTCATTTTCTGACACCATGAAACTTCTGACAGCCATAGTACAGACCTTTGTGTGGAAAGGCTTACTGCTGCCTGACTAGCTGGTTTGGAGGTCAAGGCAAGGTCCCCAAAGATGGTGGAGGACTCTGGCCAAGTATGAGTTGTTGTTCAGCTCCTGATGAAGTGAGAGACTCCTGGATTCCACTCTATACCAACACAGCTCCACACACTCATAGCGATGTGTCTGGACATTTGCAACGTTTGCCTTTTACTTCGTAGGATTATTCACACACACACAACCTCTATTTTTAAAGATTTGCCCTTTTCTTATTTCCAAGAGCATGTGAAGTTACAAAGATGCATGCAACATGACAAAATAAAATAATTAATGTAGGTAATGAAAATCTAAGAGTGACATGAAAGGTTAAGAAGTAAAATGGAATCTGGAGTGAAGTCAGCCTGCAAAATGCCCCCCTAAATCCCCTGCACCTGCCTGGGGCTGCACCATGAACCAGGACTCAGGTGTTCTAATGGTCACACGGATGGGAGTGACCAAGCCGATGCAGGAATCACCGTGCTCTGAAGTTACAAACCAAGCAAGGACCACGGCTCTTTCTATTATTAAAAGCAGAAGAAATTTCTCTTGTGGGTTCCATGCGATGAACATAATTCTATCAGTAACAATGATTTTAGGGACAACATCTTTGACATCCTTCCAAGACTGGTCTTCATTAACTCATTTGAGAAATGCACTAGCATGCCACCGTAAAGGTGACAGCCTAAAGAAACACAGCATCCATGTTTATCATCTCCCGCTTTCCCGAGTACAATGATCGGTCATGCACCTCTTTGAAAATGTACACCACACTCTATGATGTATGAATGAGAGACGTCTGACTTGCAGAAATAAATGCAACTGAATTATATTTTCCACATGCTACATTCCTGCGTTCCCCTTTTCTGATACAATGAAAAACAGAATGCAAAGGCCAACCTATAGCATGTGGAACACGTAATTCAATTGCATGTATTTTCTGCAAGCAAAATGTCTCTCATTCATACATCACAAAAGTAATCTTGGAAGCACTCTATCTTAATTTTGCTTTTCCTTAAAAACATTTTATCCATCAATAGATTCGATTTTGAAAACATCTTCCATTGAAAACGATTGCATTGATTTCTTTTCCCTTTAACATATGAAGATATTTATAACAGATACTATCAAATTGACCTCGTGCTTGCCTTACTAGATTCACGGCGGCACAATAAGACACGAATTCAAGGAGCAGATTCTAAATTAATTGCCAATTTGAACTTTGAATGATCACTGCTTTGTGCCTGTTTGGGAAACATGATTGCTGGATTTAGAGATGGATAAAGACAAACTGCTCTGCTCTGACAAACCATTCTTCTGAGAAAATTGAACTGTTCTTTTTCCAACGGGGTAATGATACCTAATCCATCGAGATGTAAAAACTCTATAAAAAGGCCTCTTTACGGAGCACTCGGTCAGCTGGTTAAAGAAAGTGAGCAGTGTTCTTAATGGAAGATAAACTGTTGCCCCGTGGGGTTTTATCTGTCATACTAATCTCAAAAAGCATCTCATATGGAACTGGAGTTAAAAAGACCGTCAAGGCGAGCTGCACCACTCCGTCAGCCAGTACCCAGAGCCCAGCTCCTGAGCCCTGCACATGTGAAATGTTTAAAATATCTGCAAGAAAGCTTTTCCCTCCACATTAGTCTAGGCATACTCAGTGAACCCGATGTGAGATAATCCAAAACAATTCAGGTTCAACAAAGGTTGGGAAAATATTGTAGTAGACATAAAGCTTTGATGGAGAGCTTCTTTGATCTAAAGATTATAAAATACACAGTTTCTAATCTGACAAATTTTGAGCAGCAAAAGCACAGTTTCTAAACATTCCTCTTTTGTCATAACAGTTTAATCCCTTAAGAATGTGATTTAAACCACTGGGGAGCAAAGGTTACCGTGAGATTTGTATGGAAGAGGAAAACTACCTCAGACACCTTGATAGAAGTATGTGAGGGTCACTAAATTATATAACAATTGGCCCCGCCGGGTCACCTTCAGTTCAGGGCACACCAAATGCTCCTTTCTTTTCTTGCAATTAGGTAAAAGATGAAATAAGTCTCTTCTCTCTCCCTCCCTCCCCTCTCTCTGGTTTTACCTTTATCTCTACCTTCCCACTTCTGGTTTTTTTTAGTTGAAGATTAAATTTCCTTGGTGGCACAAACCAAGTGTCTGTAGACTCCTCAACAGTGACAACGACATTCTTTATAAACACTCTACTGACATGCAATCACATGCTTTCCGTACATATACGTCCCCCCAAAAATGCATAGATAGTATTTTAACCAGTCATACCAAATGTTAAGCATAGGGATGACCATCGATGGTGACAAAATGAATACAGGTGCTTTTTTATGTGGGGCCAAATGATTACAGATGCTGGCGAGGATGTGGAGAAACGGGCACCCTCCTACACTGTTGGTGGGAATGTAAACTGGTGCAGCTGCTCTGGAAAACAGTGTGGAGGTTCCTCAAAAAACTATCAATAAAACTCCCCTATGACCCAGCAATCGCACTGTTGGGGATCTACCCAAGGGATACAGAAAAGCTGATGCACAGGGGCACATGTACCCCAATGTTCGTAGCGGCACTTTCAACAATAGCCAAATCGTGGAAAGAGCCTAAATGTCCATCAACTGATGAATGGATTACGAAGATGTGGTTCATCTACACAATGGAATACTCCATGGCCATGGGAAAGAACGAAATCTGGCCATTCGTAGCAACGTGGATGGACCTTGAGGGTGTCATGCTAAGTGAAATAAGTCAGGCAGAGAAGGACAGATACCATATGTTTTCACTCATAAGTCTAACAGGAGAAACTTAACAGAGGACCATGGGGAGGGGAGGGGGGGAAAGAGTTAGGGAGAGGGAGGGAGGCAAATCATGAGAGACTTTTGAATACTGAAAACAAACTGAGGGCTGAAGGGAGAGGGCAAAAGGGGAAGGGGGGTGATGGTCACTTGTGGGGAAGAGCACCGGGTGTTATATGGAAACCAACTTGACAATAAACTATTTAAAAAAATGAAATTTAAAATACTCAAGACTGGGTGGCTCAGTCGGTTGAGCGTCCGACTTTGGCTCAGGTCATGATCTCGTGCGGTCCATGAGTTCATGCCCCGAATCAGGCTCTGTGTTGATGGCTCGGAGCCTGGAGCCTGCTTTGGTTTCTATGTCTCCCTCTCTTTGCCCATCCCCTGCTCACACTCTGTCTCTGTCTCAAAAATAAATAAAAGATTTAAAGAAATTTTTGAAAAGAAAATAAAATACTAAGGGTGACCAAATGTGCTTCCTAGTTACCTCTGAAGGATGAAAGTTTATGCTTCCGAGAACATGAAGAGAAAAACATGTTAACCACAGTGAATCCTAACTTTCTGACATTACTAAGAGATAGATTGATAGATAGATAGGGCTGTGGTCTAAGTATGCTAGATATATGACTGCCTGTCCATTGATCACTAGGAACTTGGGTATAATTGATGCATCCCACGTGTTAAGCATCCTCTTTGGGATTTGAATAGAAATAGATTATCGATGATGTGCTTGCTCGGGAGGCAGAAACATTGTAGGCGTGGTGTTCGGTATTTATTTAAATTAAACATGTGTGTTGCACCTCTACTCCACCTATCCCTTTTTTGCTTTGAGAAGGGGGAGAGAAGGCTGGCTTGAGCAGAAAGATTTAGAGCTTCATTCAGTATAGGCTGCCTCCCAGCCCCCCAACTCCAGATGGTTTGGAGAGCCTAGAAAACATGCATTCTATTTCTCCCAGAAGTGCAGAGTTAAGAGGAATCTTGCAAAACTCATCTGCTCCAAGTAGCCAGATTTATGTATGTAAATGTCTGTATGCTTCAGGAAACAGATATTCTTTTCTTAAATATTTTATAAGCAAATTAACCCGTAACCCGAGCTTTGCCAGATGACTAATTTGACATCTATTTTTCAGGAATAGGTACCAGAAGACAGAGAGGCACGAAACTGAACCTGAGGTCTCTGTGCTTCAGGTTCTTGTCAGTGCAGAGATGACAAATGGCCTTGACATGATGTGTAAATACAACAGGCTTCCTCCCTCAGGGTCCAAGCCCTTCATCAGGTTTACGCCGAGACCTTGATGGAAATCCAGGAAGAATCCTGTACTAATTCCCGTCGCCACAGTGAATGAGGACACAGAGTTGTTCTCGGGAAGGAGCACCTGAGAGCAACCCAGCACAGGCTAGGAAGAGCCTGCACCTTGCAGGAGAGAAGATCAGACCATGGGGGCACACGGCCCGACCCCCGCAGAGGTCCTGTCCAACAATGCTTGGCCAGCCGTTGCCTTGGGCCTCTCGCCAAAGCAAGCTCTCTGCCCACAAAGAGCTCCCGGGCCCTTCCCTGCCACCTAAATATCAGTTCTAGATCTGATGGGCTGGACCAGCTCTTTCCAAGGGCCTAGACTTCTCCATGGGCCACTTGGATTTGCAATTCTGATTAGAACTTTGATAAGAGTAACAAGGGCTAATGTGGAATTCAAGAAACTTAACAGATAGGCATGGGGGAAGGGAAGGAAAAAGAAGATAAAAACAGAGAGGGGGAAAACCAGAAGAGACTTTTAAATACAGAGGACAAACTGAGGGTTGATGGGGGGTGGAAGAAGGCAAAATGGGTGATGGGCATGGAGGAGGGCACTGGGGATAAGTTCTGGGTGTTGTATTTATGAGATGAATCGCTGGGTTCTACTCCTGAAGCCAAGACTACACTGTATGTTAACTAACTTGAAAATAAATAAATAAAATAAAATAAAAATAAAAAAATTAAAAGATTAAAAAAAAGAGGAACAAGTGCTATTCTTTTTTTGCACCTGTGGTAGGAGGGGCCTAAAATTAACAGGTCACTCTTTGAACCCAATGTTGTATTTGTATAAGAAAAAACAGAAATCGCCCTGAATGGTCCTTTCCCATCAAAGGCTCCTGTCCATAAATGGTTTTCTACCTTTGTCTTGTTAGTTGTGCCATCTTTGGCTTCCTTCTACTTAAAAAAAAATTAAAGCATAGGGGCGCCTGGGTGGCTCTGTCGATTGGGCATCCGACTTCGGCTCAGGTCATGATCTCACAGTCCGTGGGTTCGAGCCCCATCTCAGGCTCTGTGCTGACAGCTCGGAGCCTGGAGCCTGCTTCAAATTCTGTGTCTCCCTCTCTCACTCCCCCTCTTGCTTCTGCTTCTCTCTCTCAAAATAAAATAAAGACATAAAAAAATTTTTTTTTCATTAAAGCATAGATTTTTTTTTCAAATGCCCGGGACTAACCTCTTAGCATGTCAGAGGACTCGGCTGAAATATCTAGCAGCTTACCAGCTCTTTTTGTCAGAACTCATGGAGGACAGTCGAGGACTGGAAAAGGGCAAATGTGGTGTCTATATTTAAAAATGGGATGAACAATGACCCCGAACTCCAGGCCTCAGCTTATTTTCCTTACCTGGGAAAACCGGAACAAATCATCCAAAAATCAATTTGCAAGTACTGAAAACTGCACATAGTGCTGGATAATAATTCACAGGCCGTCGTGAGGCAAAAGGTTGTCAAAGTTTTATAATTTCTTCCTACAATAGTGATAGCCTGGTAAATTAGAGGGCAGAAATGGCATCATATTTCTTCCCTAATAAAGTTTATTGTCTCTTATAATGTTCCCATATAATCTGAGAACATATGAACTAGGGCTGGAGGTCATGATAAAGTTACATGGGCACAGACATAATTGTGGTGTTTCACTGAAATATTAATCAATGAAGAATTCCATTTCAATGTTACAGCTTAATAAAGTGGGATTTTGTAAGAGGTCCAGTTGGGACCCAGTCCTATTTAATATTTTCAATTTTACCATGTACAAAATAGACTCTACACTTGTTAAACGAACCGGTGATAGTTTGAGAGGTGTAATTACCACCTTTAGCCACAGAGTTAGAATTCAAAATAACATTGAAATAATAACTGGAGTGTGATTTAGCAGCAAAGGGAAAGATATGGGATATTTTTCTTGTGGAACAAAGAGGAATCTGTGAAGAAAGGATCATCAAGGAATGTTCAAGTGTGAGTCGCAAACAAAAAGGAAGACTTAGGGTTTCAACTAGATAACTGGTCAAGCCCAACAAAAAATCATCATAGAAACAGAAATTTGGACATAAGAAAGCATTTTTAAGTGATCAAAGTAATTATTTTACATTTAAGTGTAACTGGTTTTTATAATTTTTTTTTCAAAGTTTATTTATTTATCTTGAGAAAGAGAGAGAGAAAAAGCACGAGCGGGGGGAGGGCAGAGAGAGGGAAGGTGAGAGAGAATCCCAAGTAGGCTCCACATTGTCAGCGCAGAGCCCGACTCAGGGCTTGAACGCACAAACCGTGAGATCATGACCTGAGCTGAAATCAAGAGTTGGATGCCTAACCCATGGAGTCACCCAGGTGCCCCTGAATATAACTGTTTTAAAAAGGGGCTTCCAACAAAATTATGCAGGGTTGAGTTGACTAGCATCTAATCTGCCTGAAATGTAGCATCAAACTGTGAGCCCTTTACGGGTGGGATATGACTCTGACTCATCCGGAAAACCGCGGCAGCAGGGACCATGGGCTGCTTTCCTCAACAGGCCCCTGGTGAGTGTTCAGGGTCAGACTCAGACCCCCTTGCTTAGAACGTGTAAATATAAGCCTCAGTGCTACAATGCTGGTCCAAAACTGCTCCCTGTCCTTCACCAGACAGATATTGGAATTGAGAGCAACCACTTAGAAACATCTAGAACATTTTGACAGAGTTACGCCTGTTGAATCCATGAATACGAAAATTGAGGTTTATATTTTGCATACAGAGTTTTTGTTTTTCCTAGTTTTTCGCTTCTTTTGTAGGTTACATATGTGTGGTTTTGCAAAGAGTTAGGATTTTAAAACCTGGCTTCTTACCACAGATAGTTTGAGAAAAATTGATGGAGAGCACATGGAAAAAAATGTTAATTCTGTCAATATATTAACATTAGTTTGGTTGATTTGAGACCACTTCCAGAAAACAGATTGCAACATGTGAAAAAAAAATCAAAAAGTTTCAGAATTACAAATATGGTTCCAAAGTAAGAAATGAGATCCGTGTATTCTCAACCTATGGACATAAAATGATCTCTTTAAATATCTCTGTTTTGTGACCTCATCTTTCTAGCCTTTCGGGGGTCATTTTTAAGTGTCTTTCTGTTTTCCAGAACACTTAAAGCAAGCATGTTTATCTTAGTATCAATGGCCGTGCTAATAATGTTTTTCAAATTCTTCATTAGAATAGTTTATTACACTATGTAGCAATTCTGGCCCTGTCACTGTTTATGTCTAGAGTCAGTGCGGGATCAGTTGCTAGGTGCTATCCATGATCAAAAGCCTAAAATCCGCACCGATTATCTGTTTCCCCTTATCTCTCTTTCTATCACTCCCCAAGGAGCACAGTGGAGCCATCTTTCACACTTGATTTCTCTGGGTTCAGACCCAATTGGCATCTCCTTTTATCTGTCAAGGAAACACTTTCCATCAAAACTCACATCTTGTAATGTCGCTTTACAGTGATATGTAATGGAAGGTCTTTCAAATGTAAAGATAACAAGAAGAACTGTATGAACAAAAACCCCACATCTTAATAGCCTGATGGGCAAAAGTTTACCTCATTTTTCCGTCTACTATTTTCATAATACTCCATCCTTTGAGATTCTCAGGGAATGACAAGAGTGAGTTCCCATAAAAATTATACTGGTGTCGCTAACTGAAATATACACATACAACCCAAATGAACCCCGTGGATGGCCAGGCACTTGCCTACAGTAGGACCCTGTTTGTAACTCTCTTTTAGAGACTCTGTCAATGTGGGTGACTTCTCCTGTTAAGACCAGTCTTGAGTTTCTCAGAGGCCGCCCAAGAAGGAATCAGGGAGACCATCTGAAGAACGGAACACTATCCTCATCAAGAAGGCAGGGCCTAATTAGTATTTGTCTCCTGCTCACCTACTTCAGAGGAACCCATTCAGTTCCTCCTCAAAGGCTCAAGACCAGAAGATTTACCCAAACCCTGCAGTCTAGCATTCAAGGATGTGGCCACAGTAGGGCAGTGGCATCCGGGCCTCGCCCTCCAATCCACCCACATGCCTCAAGTCCGTTGTGCCCTAAAACCATCTGGAATACCCTCCACTCTTATACCTTCCTCCAACTGCATCATATCCACCTCTCCGGGATCACCAGCCTCATGTCTTCTATGAAGCCAGTCCCCCTCTATGTGCCCCTGTAACATCCTGCTTACACGGTCCTTTCCCTCCATGGTCCCACACAGGCGGCTCCTTCACAGCCTAGATCATAGTCCCTTGTCTTGGTCTTCACGGTGCTGATGAGGGCACGTGACTTACCCTTCCTGAGCATGGCCTCCTTACATCCTGGACCTGGATGCACCAGATGGAGCAGTCAACTGGGAACCAACTAAGCATTCCATATCCGGTGTCCTTATCATCCCTTCCTACTCCCAAATATGGCATTCTTCAATACATCAAATATATATATATATATATATATATATATATTTATTTATTTATTTATCATAAATGTGTTTTTATCATTTTAAATTTAAAAAAAGGAAATCAGACTTAACGTTTCCTGATGTCCCTCTCAGCTCTAAGGTTCTGGGATTTTGTTTCCTGTGAGTCAGCCTCCTCTCTTCTCCAGTACTTGCAAATATTAAAAATTACCCATGAACAGGGCAGCTCCACAAATGGACAGAGTTGTCTCTAGAAAGGAATTCGCTATAAGAAGCTTATGGGTAGAATTGTGTCACCAGAAAAAGACACGCCTAAGTCCTATCCTCAGTAGCTCAAAATGTGACGTGATTTGGCAATAAGCTCCTTGCAGATGTAATTAGGTTAACAGGAAGTCTTACTGCTGGATTAAGGTGGGTCCCTAGTCCATTATGACTGGTGTCCTTGTAAGAAGAGGAGAGAGACCAGAGAGAAGCATCCATGCGAAGACCCAGAGATACAGGGGATGGCCACGTGAGGACCAAGTAGAGATGGAAGTGATGTGGCAACAGGCTGTGGAGCGCCAAGGAGATGGCCACCACCAGAGGCTGGGAAGACGTGAGGAAGGACTCAACTCAGAGCCCTCAGAAGGAACTGACTCAGAGGCACCTGTATGGCTCAAGTCGGTTAAGCATCTCGTGGTTCATGAGTTTAAGACCCGCATCGGGCTCTGTGCTGTCAGCTCAGAGCCTGGAATCTGCTTCAGATTCTGTGTCTCCCTCTCTGTCTCTGCCCCTCCCCTGCTCATGCTCTGCCTTTCTCTCTCTCAAAAATAAATAAACATTAAAAAAAAATTTTTTTAAAGAAGGAACCGACTTCACCAACACCCGATTCAGACCTCCAGCCTCCAGAACTGTAAGAAAACAAAAACCTCTGTTGTTTTAACCCACCCAGCGTGTGGTACCCTGTCACAGCAACCCCTCTCAGTAAGGCAGATCTTTCCATCTTTACTATTCCCCACATGGCTGCCCACCCTGCCCACCCGCTGAACACCTGTCAGACCCTATAAAGAAGACACAGTAAGTGGTATTTTGTATTCAGTGACCCCTGGATTCAAATTCAGGAAGAAGAGTTCAGCTCAAGGGTCTAATGATTTTATGTCTGGTTTTGAACTGTGTGATGTATGATAATATAACAACTGGAATATAATAATATTCCCACAAATGGAATAAGAGTCATCACATTGCTTTATTTGAGATCCAACTGAATCTACAGTACATTATGATTATATTTCCCCTCAACTGTCAGTAAAGACATGGAATTGAACCATGATTATTTTACATCAAGAAACCATCAATTCGGAAGGAGCCATCAAATTTACATACATAACAAGGATCTGGGGTTAATCCTCATGAGACAAAGTGTATTAGATTAATTTTAATTTTAAAATGTTGTCTGTATAATTCTTAGGCACCATTCTTTTTCCACTATAATAAATTTCTAGGATTGGGCTATATTCTATTCCAATTTGTCACTGAGAATAAAATCACACACTTCAGATGTGAGAGGAAATGGTGAGGATAACTTCACGTGCAACAGAGACACCCACACAGCTGACCTAGAAAACATCCTAAAGTTGTTACAATAGCTGTCTTTGAACTTAGCCAAAAAAAAACCTCATAATTTCCTGTCAAAAAAAAAAAAAATCTCAACTTGGCCTCTGGAACCTATAATTAGCCAGTTTTCAGATTTAATATTTTTCTATTTTGTTTGAAGCTTCCCTTTCTAGAAAAATTACAATCTCCTGATGAAAAGCGTTTGATGTCAAATGGCCTTTGACCCAAACAAAGGTATTCACGATGTATTAACGTGCTCCTTCTGTATACCAAATATTTTAGTCTTCATGGTTCAAGATACAAAAGCAAAAAATGAATGATGCCTTATTTTATTAAAGTTTACCCATTAATAATTCATCAATTACACAAATAGAAGAATAAACATATCAATAAATCCAAAAATAAATAAAAGTTAGGTCCTGCCCTAGCCGTGGACTCATTCTGAGCTCCCTTTGGGTGTTCATATCGGAAGTCTACTCTTCCTCTGGAACCATTAAGAGGTGAGGTGTCAGTTGAACATCAGTCACTCTTAATACCTGGTCAACTTTCAACCCTGCTTAACATGGATGAGCGTGCCAGGCATGCCCGTGTTGATGAACAGCATGCCCTTGTTCCAGACCAACATGGGTTCAGTCACCTCCTCTGCCCCACTGCTATTTTCACCTGCAAGGTGCCCCCCTGCTGTCTGCACATGATGGGGAGCTGAGGAGGAAGGAGAAGAAAATGGAGAAGTGCAATGAAAAAGTGAAAGTAGAAAAAGTAGTTGAGAAACAAGTCAGAAAAGGCATTGGATGCCAGCGGAGAAGGAATCATAAGGTCAGATCTTTCTTTTAAAATAATTGCTCACATTCTGGATGCTTCTCACCTGTGGGCCACCATTTTCTTTTTTATTTTGTAGTTGTTTTAATCTGGGATAGGTTGTGAGCCACCCGTTCATGTTAAGGTGTCCCAAGTGCCAAACTTCGTAGATGACTTGTTTGCCATAGAAATTAAAGTGTAATCAATATTATTTCCATAATAATAGAGTTTCTCAAACTTGAATTGTACATGCACACACACACACACACACACATTATAGTTATTATGGCAGGCTGAAAACGCACCCCCTCTCAATGATCAAATCTTATTTTCTGGAAATGCTACCTTCTATAACGAAGAAAAGGGAAGGTAGTTTGGAGACATGATTAAATTGAGCATCGGAAGTAGGCAGGTTATCTTCGGTTATCTTGATGGGCCCTAAATGCAATCATGAGTATCCCCATGGGAAGGAGGCACGGGGCAATTTCACACACACAGAGGAGAAGGTGATATGAAGGCAGAAGACAGAAAGGTTTGAAGATGCAACCACAAGCCGAGGAATGCTGGTCACCATCAAAATCTGGAAGAGACAAGGAACAGATTCTCCCCTGGAGTTTCCAGAAAGAGGGTGGCCTTGCTCTTACCTTGATATGGGCCCAGTGTTAGTGACTTGAGACTTCTTGTCCCCAAAACAGTGAAAGAATACATTTCTTTTGTTTTAAGTCACCAAGTTTGCGACCAAATGTTTAAGTCACCAAATTTGTTGTAGCAGCCTTAGGAAATAAATACAGCTATCAATAATTTCTATTACAAATTTTATTTTTTTAATGTTTATTTATTTTGGAGAGAGAGAGACAGACAGAGCATGAACAGGGGAGGGGCAGATAGAGAGGGACACAGAATCCAAAGCAGGCTCCAGGCTCTGAGCTGTCAGCACAGAGATCGACGCGGGGCTCGAACTCATGGATGGTGAGATCATGACCTGAGCCAAAGTCCAACGTGTAGAGTCACCCAGGTGCCCTAATTATTTCTATTATGAAGTTGATGTACAAACATCAAGGAATGGATAAGCTTCTTATTCGTATGCAAAATCCCAGTTAATTTATAAATTAAATAAAAAAGAAAGCTAGCCAATAAAACTCAATAACTACAGGACTGTAACATGCACGATGATTGCAAAATTTTAGTCACTGTTTGCACCAGGAATACGAGTCTTGTAGCCACGGCCCAAGTTCTCCTAAATTTTCCCTGCCTGAAATACCAGGTGCCATGTGCAGACTTAAATCTCTCGTTACTTTTCCCTGGTTGAACTACTAAAAGTCCTTAAGGAAACCCAACACGCTAAATATTTAATTTTTACCGATACAGGATGTCTCTGTCCTTTTCCTAATTAGCCTTTGAAATTCAAATAGCACTAATTGGCAGCAAAGAAAGAGTGAATGCGGACACCAGCAGGAGGCGGTAATGCTTACAGGTGATCTAAATCCGTGCTTCTTGCACTTGAGTGTGCAGCGAGGAACCTTCTGGGCATCTTTTATAGAAGATCAGATTCACAGGCCCGTGCAGGGTCTGAAAGCCTTGCAAGTCCCCACCCCGCGTGACCACAATGTTGCCGGACCACAATGTGAGAAAAAAAATCTAGATGACTTACCTGAAATGTGCTTATTTTACATTTCTTTATATCTTGATAGAAATCTTTAAAAATTTTTTAAGTGTTTATTTTTTTTGAGAAAGAGAGAGAGAGAGAGAGAGACAGAGTGCGAGCAGGAGAGGGACAGAGAGAGAGACACACACACACAGAATCCAAAGAAGTTTCCAGGCTCTGAGCCCGACACAGGGCTTGAACCCACGATCACTGAGATCATGACCTGAGCCGAAGTCAGACGCTCAACCAACTGAGCCACTCAGCTGCCCACTTGATAGAAATCTTTTAAAAACCTTTAGTGAGTGCATGGAGCCCCCACACCCATCCCAGGAGGTACATTAGCCTGTGTCACACTCACATTGGTTGAGACAGCTGTGTCCGCAGGCATTCCTGGAATATCAGTGTTACTTCTTTACCTGCCAAGCCCACGGCCCTGTGAATTCACATGCGTTCAGTGGCTTCTCTCCATCAGCAGCTCCCAAGCTCAGGGACCCACACGTGTAAAATCTCACCTACCACATGTGGCCAGACGTGTGGGGCCACAGAGAGGGCCACAGAGAGTGCCGGGCACCAGCCTTGGTTCAGAAGTGAACTCGTTGCGGGGCACCTGGCTGGCTCAGTCAGTTGAGCAACCAACTCTTGATTTCAGCTCAGGTCATAGCCTCGTGGTTTGTTAAGTTCAAGCCCCGCACTGGGCTCTCTGCTGACAGCATGGAGCCTGCTTGGGATTCTCTGTCTCCCTTTCTCTCTGCCCCTCCTCTCTCTCTCTCTCTCTCTCTCTTAAATAAATAAAGCATTAAAAAAAAGTTACCACATTGCGCTTCTGCTCATCACCAAGCCCCTAGAACTGGTCACTTGCCCTGCATCACTGTAAAAGGGCGGGAAATTTGGGAGATCTCGTGGATATTCGGGGAACACTCAATATCTCTGACAAAGCATTCACCTATAATAATGTCTCTCTCGGTCACTTCCTTCAAAGTATGTAATGTAAAGGAGGAGCAGACAGAACAGAGCGAACGCACAGAGCCGGTCCTGCTCGGTCAGCTCGTCTACGAATTGGCTGTAGTAACACACGTGCACTATTGTGCTCTGAGTCCTAACACTGATATAAACTCACCCTAGTTAGGCTATCGCCCAATTATAAACTATAGATACTCTAGGAAGACAAAAAAGGGTTTTAAATGTCCATTCAAAGGACACTCACTTCTGCGTTGCACCTGGGTTAGATTAATTCTACAAATATACCATTTACTCGAACAAAATCAGGGACAGACAAAGTCACTATGTGTGTGAGATTGGCAATATTATATTTATATTACAAATAATATGTTAAAATTATGTAAATTCTATTATTTATGTTTTTAAATAAAATAAGACTTTTTGTGTAGTTACCGCTTAATAGTATATGCTTGTTTTTTAAAAAATTTATATAATGCATGTGATTGAGATCTGGAAAAAGCTCAAGTACAGTTACTGTGTAATTGTACACGCTTACTTTTTTAAAAAATTTTTAACGTTTATTTATTTTTGAGAGACAGAGACAGAGCAGGAGCAGGGGAAGGGCAGAGAGAAAGGAAGACACAGAATCCGAAGCAGGCTCCAGACTCTAAGCTGTCAGCACAGAGGCTGACACAGGGCTTGAACTCACAAACTGTGAGATCATGACCTGAGCCGAAACTGGGTCAGACGCTTAACCAACTGAGTCACCCAGGCCCCCCAGTATATGCTTACTTTTTAAAAATTTATATATAATGCATGTGATTGAGATCTAGAAAGAGCTCAAAATCGTGTTTTTTTGGTTCTTATTAAAATGTATTTGTTTGTGGGGGGAAGGGGCAGAGAGAGGGAGAGACAGAATCCCAAGCAGGCTCTGTGCTGTCAGCACATTACAAATCAATGGAAATATGATGGGCTACTCAAAGAAATACTAGGATCATAGACCATATATGAACTAATGAAAATAGATACTTAACCATTGAGTGCATGCACATTTTCATTTGGATTAAGATTTTGGATTAAGATTTTGTAGACAAAATAAAGTAAAAAATTTTGGAAGAAAATATCAGATTATGTTATCATCAAGCAGCTTTTCTTATGTTAAGCTCACACACACTAACCAAATGAAACACTAAAGATGAATAAAGTTGGCTATATTAAATTAGAATACCGAATAGGTTACAAGTTAATTTAAAAAGAGAGAGAGAGAAACAAGCCAATAAAAGAGTGGGCAAATATTGTGAATATTTTGGCATTCACAAAAAAAAATGAGATTAGCCAGTAAACATATGAACATATTCCTGCAACATCATTAAGAATCAAGGAAATGCTGGGGCTTCTGGGTGGCTCGGTCAGTTGGGCATCTGACTCTTGATCTCGGCTCCGATCATGAGCTCACAGTTCATGGGATGGAGCCCCGCATCAGGCTCTGCGCTGACAGCACAGAGCCTGCTTGGGATTCTCTCTCTCCTTCTCTCTCTGCCCCACCCTTACTTGCTCTCTCTCTCTCTCTCTCAAAATAAATGAGTAAACTTAAAAAAAAAAGGAATCTGGCAAATGCAAATTAAAACAATGATGAAATTGTATTTCAATTCATCAGATGGGAAAAACCATTAATGGCTCTGCGTGTGACAATGAGGAAGGACAGAACGGTCGGACGATGCTCGTGGGTGAGCAAGCCAGGAATACCTAGTAATGCTGAAAATGTGTATTCCTTAAATTTGGGAGATCTGCTTCTAGAGAGCAAGCTTTCTACTCTAGGACTAGAATGTCTCCCATATGTGCTCAAGGACACTCAGAAGGATTTTTGCAAGAGTATTTCTAACAGTGAAAGAAGGAGAGAGCCGTAACAAAATATCCATCCCTCAGTAAGGGAATATATAAACAAAAGAGTTGATTCAGATAGTGGGATCCCACAAGACAATTGATTGAATAAACTACATCAACACGTATCCACATCTGTTGATGACAAAGAGTAGGGTTCGAAAGGACAAATATAGTGTGATACAATTTAAGTAAAAATATAAACAGAACAATAATATAGGTTGCTTACCAGTATAAACACACCCAGTAAGACAAACATCTGCACAGCAATGATACACAGAACGTCAGTCTCTAGGGAGGAAAAGAAGCAAAATAGACAGGAGGCCAGTTTTACTGTATCTCGACGGTTATTTTTTCCCTTTAAAACAAAGAAGAGAACGCTGAAGCCAATGGAGCAAAATGGTAACATCTGTTAACTCTGGGTGGTCGATGCATGGTTAACTGTTCTATTATTTTCATTGCTTTATGGTATGTTTGAATTATTTCATATAAAAATAAAAATGCTTGAAATCAAAATTGTGATTTATTTATTTTTCCAGTGACATGGCAGTTTTTATATCCTCAAATGGCTGATTTCGTTACTTGCATGCTTTTAAAATATTTTAATGACGGTCACACCAAAAAAAAAAAATGTGGCCGTGTTTGCTTTATTTCTGCATACAGGGTGTGGGGACAGAGGGGAGTTGCCGTCCGTATCCATGTGAGTGTGCTGCTTACGCTATAGTCAGAGCTCCTAGAAGACTGAGAGCTTTTTGGCATTGGACCTAAGTGGGTAGCAGGATCCTGGAAGGAAAGAAAGAGGCCAGAAGCAGAGGGCAACTGGGCAACTGCAATAGACCCAGCAAAGCTTTGAAGATCTGGTAGGCAGAGTGTAAAGTTAGAGATTTTTAAAAATCTATTTTAATGGCAAATTCAACAAGATTCGACATTAAATCAATGTCAAGTGAAGTTGAGGTTTTAGATCTCAAAGGCGGCGAACACATTAAGGTAGGGGAACACAGTGCTTTTAAATGGAGAAGACATGGAGCCCTGTTCTCGACATAATGGATTTCTTGAGACTTACTTGAAAGTACAAAATGGTCTTCTAATGTGCCCAGACGTCACCAGAATGACCTGGAATTTAGGTTGCCAGGGGGTTGTGGATATGCTGTCTCCCGTAGGAAGCTGAAGATGCCGGTTCACAAACACAGGGGAGGTCGAGCATAGTTAAGTGCAGGAGGTAGGGGCTCCCCCAAAGCTCTTTCACTTGATCTCCACTCCTTTCCATACATTTGTTTTCCTCTCTCTCCAGTTCCCTTTCTCCCCTGTCTTACTAAATATATGTATTTTTGTACATAGATCTTTTTTCTGGGGGTTATTGCCCTATAAGAATGAACCGAGGGGTACCTGGGGGGCTCAGTCTGTTGAGCGTCCAACTTCGGCTCAGGTCACGATGTCGCAGTTTGTGAGTTTGAGCCCTGGCTCGGACTTCTTGCTGTCAGTGCGGAGCCCACTTCAGATCGTCTGCCGCCTTCTCTCTCTGCCCTTTCCTCGCTTGTACAGTCTCTCAAAAATAAATAAACATTAAAAAAGTGAACGCAAACCTCCCTAAATGTTTCCGTATCATCGCCACCAACAAGGTGCGCCTCCCCGGAGTCTAAGGATGGCAGGTATGTAACCGTTGGTCTACACAGCCCAACCTGCTTTGGCCCTCCCCAAACACCCACGTCCACCAATTTTCTGGAACAAGTCTAGGATGGAGCATTCCGTTCTGCAGAAGGTCAGTTGTCTCATAACATGCTCGTTCTTTGCCTGAAATGTCCAGAACATCAATTGCTTTCATGTCACGTCGTTATCATTTCTCATATCCTTCTAGCTTAAATTCACCTACCTTATGAGCCTATGTATGGCTCATAAAGAGAAAAGCATGGAAACAATATTGTGGCCCAAAATTATTTATTCAATAAGCTCCAGGCAAAAATCTAAACACTAAGATATAGCAATAAATTTTAAAAAGATAAAAAATTATGTCCTTATAGAGTTTATATTTTTTGGAGTATAGTGCATTAAAAGTAAGAAAATATCAAGGAAATCACTAAACTAAAGCAAAAAAAGAAAAGAGGTGTTCAGGAGGGTTTACAGTTTTATTTTTTTTTTAATTTTTAATGTTTATTTGTTTTTGAGAAAAAAGAGAGAGAATGTGAGCAGGGGAGGAGCAGAGAGAGAGGGAGACACCGAATCCAAAGCAGGCTCCAGGCACTGAGCTGTCAGCACAGAGTCCGATGTGGAGCTCGAACTCATGAACTGTGAGATCATGACCTGAGCCGAAGTCGGATGCTTAACCGACTGAGCCACCCAGGTGCCCCAGGAAGGTTACAGTTTTGAATGGAATTTGCCAGGCAAGGACTCATATAACATATAATTAGAACATGTAATTGAGCAAAGATCTCTGAAAAGAGATTTTATGTGCAGCTAAATTAGGAGATGAGTGTCTGTGCCAGAAGCACAGCACATGCAAAGGCCCTGGGGTACGGCTTCTTGGTGTGTCAAAGGGCCAGCAACGAGGCTGAAATAACTGGAAATAGAGTGAACAAGAGGGAGACTCTTGATCAAGGCACTGTTAGAGGGTGGGTGTAGACCTACAGAGTCATTCGGACCAAGGTACAGACTTTGCCTTTGACTCAGAGTGAAATGGGAAGGCACTAGAGGACTTGACCAGAATGACACGCTTGGGCTGCTGTGTTAGGAACATACTGTGGAGTCGAGCACAGAAGCCGGGGGACATATTGAAACAGCACACGGGAAAGATGATGGTAAATTAGACTTCGATATTAGCAATAGAGCGGCAGTACTTTGAGGCCAAATCGATTGAATGCAAACTATGAGCGAAAGAGAAAAATTAAAGTTTTTTGTCGCCTGAGCAGCCCGAGAGAACACAGGTGCCTTTTACGGTGACCCGGGAGGTTCTGAAGCTCACCGCACGCTTCTGCCTAGCACAAATGACGAGTTCCCCCAAGACAAACTGTTGCTCACACCTCAAGTGTGAAGAAAGTGCTTACAGTTACACTAGCTTAAGAATTTTCTACCTGAACCAATTTTAAGTCTTACGCTACGTCAAGGACTCTTTAGATTAACGACAAAGCATTTTTCAAAACACAACCTAACTAGTGCATTCAGTACCATAACTTACAGTTAATAGTAACTGAGAAAAGGCATTTTTGAACACTCTAGAATCACCGCGGAGCCCAGCAGCGCAACGGCCTTGAGGCTTATTATTCGAAACCTTGTCTGTAAGAGAGACTTTACAGGAACTTCAGATTTCCTGCCTCCTTGAAATTCTCTTCTTGCCGTCGGTCAGGACAAGGTGGCTTCTTCCTGCTCTGGGGTCTTCTTTCCCTCTTTTTCAGATAAGACGGACGATCAGGTCTCCGCGTCTCTCCATTCTTAGGGATTATTTTCAGTTCGGGTTTCTTAATCTCTCTTCTAATGCTACTTCTAATTCCTTCTAAAAAGATAATGAGAGGAAAAAAAGCCTTTCAAATTTTCTACACAATAAAGAACGCTGTTATTCGTGTGTAACTTTTTTTTTTTTTTTTGCTGCCGAAACGATTTCCATTATCCTCGTGTGAGTGGGAGATACTCAAAGGGACTAACGGGACGCCTTCTTAATGCGGTCACGAAGCTAACCCTGTCACACACACGTTCTCTGCTTACCCTTGAAGGGGACCCTTTCGTATTGCTGTGTGCAAGGAGGTACACGGAATGGTCACTTTCTTGATGGGGTTCAGAGTCTGGTGGTGCGGATATACACATGTATGGAAATAAACGCGTCCTTTGAAAAATACGTGGGTAAAAATACGGAATATGGAATTAGAGAAAAGTCAAACAGCGTCCAGGAAAAGTCGACAGTTGGGTGCAATGTCTGTGGCAAGATTGCTCGGGTAGGTAAGAGGCCCCAGGGGGAGGGAGGGAAAGCCTCTCAGGCAGACGGAAGAGCACAGTGCAAAGGCAGAGGGGTGGATTAACATGTCCCTTCAGCCAAGTTCAGCGACCTGGTGGTAACAGAGATAGGGTAAGGTCCGGAGGGAGGAGATAGAAACCAGCCGCGTATTCAGCGGATGAGAAGCTTTGTGGGCTCAGCCAAGCACCCCAGAGTTTATCCACCTGTCAAAGGAAGCTTGAGAATATTTAAATCAGGAAGTATGAGGAGGGTCACCCTGGATGGGCTGACGTCAGCGAGGGGCGACGCTGTCTCTAACATACCACAGGTGCATGAGGCTTTGCACCCTTTCCCCAGGCCGTTTAGCTCTCAAGGTTGACCTTGATTTTCTTTATTCTATTACCTTTTCAGTAATATGTTTTTCAGGGAATTTCCTTTCATTAAGACCAGACAAAATAAAACGGAGGACACCTTCTATTCTATTTAAATATCCTTTGGAAATTAATCGATAATAATTGACAAATCAGTGTCTTATAAATGTCTTGACAAGATTTATCTGATTTTAGTGTCAATCAAGGATGTGTCTCGTGTTGGGTATAAGTTTTCATTCTTTCTTGTAGGGTTAGACGGGGTTGGTCTGACAGAATCTCATTTCACCGTAAGGTGTGGTCAGTGGAAAGCATTTTATGGGTACAAGACTTGGGGAAAAGAGAGAAGAGGAAAGAGGAGTATGTGAGTGTGTGTATATATATAAACACACACACAGATTTATTTTAAGGACGTAGCTCACACAATTCTGGAGCGTGGCATGTCCGAAGTCTGCAGGGTGGGCCAGCAAGCTGGAGCCCTAAGGAAGAGCTGATGTTGCAGTTCAAGTCCAAAGGCCATCAGAATGGAGAATTTCCTCTTTGCTGGAGAGAGGTCAGTCTTTCGCTATATTCAGGCCTTCAACTGATTGGATGAGGCCCACCAGCATTATAAAGGCCCCTCTACACTTTGAAGGGCAATCTGTTTTACTCAAAGTTTCACTGGTTTAAATGATAATCTCACCCCCAAAACACCCTCACAGAAACATCCAAAAGAACGCCTTACCAAATAGCTGGGCACTGTGGCCAGCCCAGATGATACATGAAATCAGCCATCCCAAGAAGGGATGGTAAATGACAGAAGGACAGATGGCACGTGGAATGCATCCCTATGCAGTAGAAACTGTGTCCTGTTGCTGAGCGTGGGCTGGGCCTGGCGCGCTGGGGACAGACATGACGCACGACCGATATCCCAAAATAGGCGATGCATCAAAAAGCACAATATCGGGGCGCCTGGGTGGCTCAGTCGGTGGAGCATCCAGCTTCAGCTCAGGTCATGATCTCACAGTTCATGGATTCGAGCCCTGCGCCGGGCTCTGTGCTGACCGCTCAGAGCCTGGAGCCTGTCTTCGGATTCTGTGTCTCCCTCTCTCTCTGACCCTCCCTTGCTCAGGTTGTCTCTCTCTCTCTCTTTCTCAAAATAAAAAAATAAAATAAATAAAATAAAAAACAAAAAGCACAATATTATTTTAGGTTTTAAGTTCAAGATCGAGACACAACCACACTTTCTCCACTTGATTCTCTGCAGATTCGGTAGAAATGCACGATTGCTGGGCCAACTTGCCACAGCACCTAGAGATACCATTTCGGGGGGCTTTCTATATCCATGCAAAGTAAGCTATGTTCGCGACCTTAACCGATCGTCAAAATCACCACGGGAAGGATTCAGCAATGACATCGGCCAGGCCCCCCTCCAGGACCCTGTCAGGTACCGGCATGGCCATGTGGCCCGGAAACTCTTTTCAAGCTATATTTAGAGCTTCTCGGGGATATAAAAATTTGATCACACGTTCCTTTATTTTTATGCTCAATTTCCCACTTCATCCCGTGTCACTTACTTTCCACTTCAAGTAATACCTCCTGTCAGAGTCTGTTGTGTCTGAAGTGTTCCTCCCTGGCTCCCCGAGGCAGCGAGTGGCCTCCCATCTCAGACCATCCTTCCTTCCCATCAGGCTGTCTGACCCACACGAACTCAAGCTCCCACAAGGAGGAGAGAAGTTCACAGCTTGCGCGGTAGTTTCCATACTCCTGGGACTCCCTGGGAGCAAAGAGGCCACAAGAGAACCGAATGGCCACCTCCCCCCAGAGCCAACGAAGCCATGTGGACATTTTTCAAGAGAAGCCTGGGAGAGAGTTTCCTCCACCCAGACTGACACGCCGTGGGCCGGGACGTCTCAGAGAGGCACATGTGGTAGAAGAATCTTCTGGAAACAGGAAGTTATTTAAGATAAGAAGTGAAGTGAGGGCACATGCTGCAGCCCGGGCCTGACACGCTCATCATCTTGATTAAGACAATGCGTATCCAACCTTCAAAAGGATCAAGGGTGCGGTGTCCTCACCTTGCTTTACGGCTTTAAACTCGGAGGCAGATTTCATCTTTCCTTGACTCGAGACTGTGTGATAGTCAATTAGCAGGAAACATGAAAGTGAAATTAAAGCGGTTTAGAGGGATTTTTTTTTTTTTCACAATGGCCTGAGAAAAAAGACCTGTGAGGAGATAGATAACCGTCAGACAGCGAAGGAGAAAACGACTCCCGTTACTTTAGCAATGTCTTTCCTGACTGATGAGAAAAGGCATTCTGCCAGCTTCTACTTGAGACCGTGGGGGACAATGATTTTTCTTATTCACTATACTCATTCTCGAGACTCCTTGACTATGAGGAAATGTTTCTAAAGGATTTTTAAAACTAGAGACCTTTAAAAAATATATAAAAGGTGAATTGATGGCTGAATTGTTCCTCGCCCCTCCTCTTTCATTTTTCTGGAAGCTGTGCCAACACGGAAGGTGAATAAATATATCTATCTGCCGGGAAAAAGTGCCAAGAAATTGCCATCAAATTCCTGGAGTTTTAATTTAAAAGAGAATTAAGGGACGATGACTTGTCTGGTGTTTCTACCTTTGATATCTTCTCATATTTTAGCTTGGCCCCTTTAAATGGAATTACATAAAGATTACTGAGATTCAGAACTGTTTTGCTAAATTCATAAAAATCAGATAAAATCATCAACACTCATGACATCTGACCCCATGATAATTGCAGAACCAATAGCAAATGATCCTCGGGTAAGGAAATTTTAAAAATGAGGGGCACCTGGATGGCTCAGTAGTCAAGCGTCCAACTTCAGCTCAGGTCATGATCTCACAGTTCGTGAGTTCGAGCCCTTTGCGGGGCTCTGTGGTGTCAACATGTAGCCTTCTTGGGATCCTCTATCTCCCTCACTCTCTGCCCCTCCCCTACTTGTTGTTTCTCTCTCTCTCCTTCTCAAAAATAAATAAACATTTAAAAATGAATGACCGTGAATGATAACATGCCTTCTGCCGGATTTGGTCCCTGCCGCAAAGTTGGGCAGTGAGGACCCAGGGCCATGTTTGGAAGAGCACATGGGTATTTCCCCATCACCTTCTTTGTCCGGCCAAGGCGAGTCATAGCTCCCTGTACATTCATTCTATAGTTTTCTTCATGGATGGGCTGGGATTAATAGCTATATCACCTTTATCTTCACTCATTTCTGAATTGTTTAACTGAAGGAAAAAGAGCTTCTCTCCGTTGCATCAAAGGTAGCCCCCAGTCCTACAGGCAAGAAATGACATAAAGTGACGAAGAAATCATTTTTGCAAACTTCAGTAGATCCTTCCCTGCTAATGATCAGATCAAAGCAATATAGTCTTCCCCCCACCCACACCACTTCTCTCTCTCTCTCAGTCTCCCCCACCCCACCTCACTCATGTTTCTGAGTGAGCACTGGGCTCAGCCTTTGTCCTTATGCAAGAAAGAAATCACTACTCAGCTAATAAATAGCAACTGAGAGCAATGTCCTTCCATGAGAGGGAACGTTCTCCTAAACCAAAACCTAAGGGGAAATTGGAACCTGGTGTTGCAATTAACCTGAGTTCCTGTGATGGTCTCCTTTTGACATAAATCCACGTATCACAAATGCTTTTCTAGATTCCTAGCTCAGCTCCTGCTTTCTAATTTTATGAAAATAGGAAATATGAAAATTTTACTAACATCCTAACCTTATTCCAAGGACTCTTCACTCCGTCCGTCACTTCCAGAAGGAAAAGGAAATTATTTTAAATGGAGAGTATTCTTTAAGGAAACTAATCAGTGAGATAGTGAAGAGATTTAAAAGCAAATTTGAAGACTTAGAAAGCAATAAAAAAAAGAAGAAGAAATCGTTAGAAATAGGTATTGCATCCGTAATGTTTTAAGGCGTCTCAGTTGAGTAGAGGAAATGGATTAATCAGTAGGGTGCATTAAACGGGATCAACTAACATGATTTCGAGTCTGAGGATAAATGCGAAAAAAAAAAAAAAAGGCTGCAAGGCCAAGCTTTGTTTGTTTGGAGAGTTTCGCTAAGAAAGGACAACTGTAAAAACATCTGTGTTCAGCTGGAACTACATTTCCATCACCACAGGGCGGCTGAGATCCATCCAACCGTCTCTTCTAGGACATCAAAAAAAGATGAGCCTAATTGCTTGAGCCTTGGCTGGTTAAATAGTTAAGTGCAGGGCTGTGCCTCACGGTGTGCGAGGGGAAATGAATGAACTCGGGGTGAGATGGAAGAAGAGCATCTTGATGGAACCTCCCTGCCCAGAAAGCTTTCCCGAGCGTGCGGCGTGAAACCCAGGGTCAGCTCGAGGTGCTCGCTAGGACTCTGCGGGCTCACGGCAAATAGGAGATGCTTTTCGGTCAGACGCTTTTCAAGACTGTGCATAAGAAATTTATTTTTCCGAATGGGAAACCTAATCCTTTTGGGAGGAAAATGAAGCTTCTGGACTGAAGCTAGCGAGGCAGAGTTCTTTTGAATTTAAGCTGAACAAAGTATGGTCTTAGGAGACAAAGTAGGCTCACGATCATAAGTGCAAAATGGACTGAACTTACTTATTTTGATAGAAATTAGCTGCTACGATTCATGGTCTTTTTCATTCTATTTTTTTCCCCTCGATGTTCTCGGGGTTGTAAATGTAGTTGTAGCCACACAGATCATTCCTTTCTCACCGCTTATGCCTCTTAGCGTTCTCACTGGCTGCCCCTCCACCATTCCTTCCCCAGTGCAGTGGCCAATTTGAACAGACAGCTCTGGGGACATCCGTGAGACATCTGGGGAAGCTACCACCACTGAAGAGGTCACACTTGACCCCGGACTTTCCATTTTCTCAAACTTGTCACCCCGCTCAAAGGTGAAGTCACGCTTTTGTATAACACTGTTACCCTATCCCTTTAAACGATGTAGCGTGCAACGGTTCCATGTAACTTGGAACTCTCTGCCTTCCTACAATTGTGTCTTACTAATGCTTCCTTTCCATGTGGGGGTGTGTGTGTGTGTGGTGTGTGTGTGTGTGTGTCTGTGCAGTCACTTATTTCCATTATTGTACCATCCCAATGTTCCTAAAAGGGGCAGAAAAGAAAGAAACCATCATTTGTTCATTTCACATACATGTTTCTTATCACAGACGGAATTGACTATAAGAACTTAACTCCTTTCCTCGGACACAGAGATAAAGTCCATTGTGAAGGATCCTGAATGAATCCAGGAGACAGAAGGAAAAAAAATTCCATTTTCCGTTAATGGGAAACAAAGTGATACGTGACTACCATCTCCAAAGCAGAAGATGCCTGGACCCATGAATGACTTCAGGACCCCCGAAATCCCGAAAGTGGAAGGTAAAATCCACTAGTCGTGTACATTTTCTACAAAAGCGTTGCATCAGACTTTCAAACGACCCAAAAAGCTTCAAAGTAACTGTAAGGGGAGAAACCGACCCCAACTATTATTTCGAAGAACTTCGAGTTAACCCTGAACAGGATCTGAGAAGAGGTTAGGATTTGAGTATATCCCACAATTCTCCAAGACATACAGACATACCGTTACTTGCAAGCACAGGGTTTGGGGTGCAAAAGGCCCCTGGTGTGAATCTCCCATGAAAAAGTTGCCAGAGACCTATCTGCGTGTTGACCCACTCAGCTTCCCGGGAGAAAAGCAAAGATGCCGTGGAAACTGTAGTCATCATGTTGTATGTTACGTCCCTTATAACTGGAAGTTCGGGCCTTTGGGCCACCTTCCTCCAATATCTCCCTCTCCCCACACAGATACACATTCCCTGCGCCTTCTCATAAGCTAATGTCTGACCTTTTTTTTCTTTTCTTTTTATGAGTTTAGCTTTTTTCTTTTTAGGTTCCACATGTAAGTGAGATGATACAGTATTTGTATTTCTCTGTCGGATTTATTTCACGTAACATAATGCCTTCAAGGTTCATCCATGTTGTAAGCGGTAGGATATCCTCCTTTTTCATGGCTGGATTATATCCCATTACATATATGCCGTGACTTCCTTACACACTCATCCACTGATGGGCACCTAGGTCGTTTCCATGTCCTGGCTATTGTCAGTAATGCTGCTATGAACATGGCGGTCCATGTACCTTTTTGAATCAGTGTTTTCCTTTCCTTTGGAAAAATGTGCAGAAACGGAATTACTGGATCATACGGTAGTTCTGTTTTTCACTTTTTAAGGAACTTCCGTAGTGTTTCCCATCAATTTACATTCCACCAATTTACATTTCCACCAACAGCGCGCAAGGGTTCTCTTTTTTTCTCCACCTCCGCGCCAAAATTTCTCTCTTGTCTCTTTGATAATTGCCATCATGACAGGAGAGAGGGGGTATCTTATTAAGGCTTTAATTTGCATGTCCCTAATGACTAGTGATGGTGAGCATCTTTTAGGTACCTATTGGCCTTTCATATATTTTCTTTGGAGAAATGTCTAATCAGGCCTTTCACCTATTGTTAATTAGATGATGATGATGATGATGATGATTGCTATTGAGTTGTATAGGTTCTTTATATGTTTTCAATGTTAACCCTTTATCAGATATGGTTTGCAAATATTTTTTTCCACTCCATAGTTTGTCTTTTCACTTTGTTGATGGTTTCTTTTTCTATGTAGATTTTTAGTTTGATTTAGTCCTACTTGTTTATTTTTTATATTGTTGCTTATGCTTTAAGTGTTATATCCAAAAACTCTTTAGTAAGACCCATAACAAGAAGTTTTGTTCCTATGTTTTCTTGTAGGAATCTCATGGTCTCAGGTCTTACATTTAAATCTTTTTTTAATTTTTTAAGTTTTTTATTATTTTTTTATTTTTAATATAATTTATTGTCATATTGACTAACACACAGTGTGTAAAGTGTGCCCTTGGTTTTGGAGGTAGATTCCTATGCTTCTTCGCTTACATACAACACCCAGTGCTCATCCCAACAAGTGTCCCCCTCAATGCCCATCTATTTTCCCCTCTCCCCCATGCTCCCATTAACCTTCAGTTTGTTCTCTGTATTTACGAGTCTCTTATGGTTTGCCTCCCGCCCTCTCTGTTTGTAACTATTTTCTTCCCTTTCCCTTCCCCCATGGTCTTCTCTTAAGTTTCTCAATTTCCACATGAGTGAAAACATATGATATCTGTCTTTCTCTGACTGACTTATTTCACTCAGCATGATACCCTCCAGTTCCATCTACCTTGCTGCAAATGACACGATTTCATTCTTTCTCATTGCCAAGTTCTTTCCATTGTGTATATAAACCACATCTTCTTTATCCATTCATCAGTTGATGGACATTTAGGCTCTTTCCATAATTCGGCTATTGTTGAAAGCACTGCTATAAACACTGGGGTACATGTGGCCCTATGCATCAGCACTCTTGCGTTCTTTGGATAGATTCCTAATAGTACTATTGCTAGGTCATAAGGTAGTTCTATATTTATTTTTGTGAGCAGCTGCACCAGTTTGCATTCCCACCAACAGTGCACGAGGGTTCCGTTTCTCCATGTCCTTGCCAATATCTCTTGTTTCCTGAGTTGTTAATTTTAGCCACTCTGACTGGTGTGAGGTGGTATCTCAGTGTGGGTTTGATTTGTATTTCCTTGATGATGAGTGATGTTGAGCATCTTTTCATGTGTCTATTGGCCATCTGGCTATCTTCTTTGGAAAAGTGTCTATTCATGTCTTCGGCCCATTTCTTCACTAGATTATTTGTTTTTCAGGTGTTGAGTTTGGTAAGTTCTTTATAGATTTTGGATACTAACCCTTTATCTGATATATCATTTGCAAATATCTTTTCCCATTCCCATTCCCATTCCCATTCCAGGTTGGTTGCCTTTTAGTTTTGTTGATTGTTTCCTTTGCAGTGCAGAAGCTTTTTATCTTGATGAGGTCCCAACGGTTCATTTTCGCTTTTAATCATGGAACCAGTTTCACTCTTTTACATGTGAACATCCAAACACCCCAGCGCCATTTATTGAAGAGACTATCTTTTCTCCATTCAATATTTTTGCTCCCTCATCAAATATCAGTGGACTGTGTATACTTGGGTGCATTCCTGGGCTCTTGATTCTGTTCCTGTGGTTTATTTGTCTGTTTTCATGCCAGCCCATACTGTTTTGATGACTACAGCTTTGTAGTACAGCTTGAAATTAGGAAGTGTTTCACTTCCTGCATTCTTCTTCTTTTTCACAGTTTCTTTTGGGTATTTGGGGCCTTTTGTGGTTCCACAGAGAATTTAGGAGTGTTTTTCTACTTTTGTAAAATATGCCATTAGAATCGTGATAGGGAGTACATTGAACCTATCGATGGCTTTTGGTAGTAATGACATTTCAACAACATTAATTCTTCAAGTCCGTGAACACAGAATGCCTTTCTATTTATTTGTATTTTCTTCCGTTTCTTTCACTGGTGTCTTGTGGTTTTCAGTGTAGAGCTCTTTCACCTCTTTAGTTAAATTTAGTTCTAAGTATTTTATTGTTTTTGGTGCTATGGTAAAAAGAATCAATTTCTTTATTTCCTTGTCAGAAATTTTATTGCTAGTACATAGAAACATTACTGATTTTTGTTTATTAGTTTTGTATCCTGCAACTTTACTGAGTTCATGGATTAGATCTAATAGGTTTTTTGTTTTTTTTTTTTTTTTGGCTTGATCTAATAATCTTTAGGATTTTCTCTATGGAAATTATGTCATCTGCAAATAAAGACAATTTTCATTCTTCTTTTTTAATTCTGACTCCTTTGATTTCTTTTTCTTGCCTGATTGCTCCAGCCAGGACTTCCTGTTCTATGTTGAATAGTAGTGGTGAGAGCAGGCACCCTTGTCTTGTTCCCGATTTTAGAGGAAAAGCTTTCAATCTTTCACCATTGAGTATGATGTTAGCTGTAGACTTGTCCTATATGACCTTCATCATGTTGAGAAATGTTCTTTCTATGCCTAAATTGCTAAGAGTTTTTATCATAAGTCATTGATGAATTTTGTCAAATACTTTTTCTGCACCTATTGAGATGATTTTAAGATTCTTTTCTTTCATTCCATTAATGGGATGTACCACACTGATTGATTTGTGTATTGACTTGTGTTGAACTATCCATTTACCCCAGGGATAAATCCCACTTGATCATGGTGGATAATTCTTTAAATGTGCTGAAAATTGGGTATGCTAAGATTTTATGTTATTTTCTTAAGTTTATTTATTTATTTTGAGAGAGAGAGAGAGAGAGATCAGAGGAGGGGCAGAGTGAGAGGGAGAGAAAGAATCCCAAGCAGGCTCCGTGCCATCAGCACAGAGCCTGACACGGGGCTCCATCTCGCAAACCATGAGAGCATGACCTGAACCCAAGCCAAGAGTCGGACGCTTAACCAACCAAGCTATCCAGGCACCCCTGGTATCCAAGTATTTTAATGAGAACTTTCTCATCTATAGTCATCAAGGATATTGGCCTGTAGCAGTAGTGCCCTTTTCTGGGTTTGGTATCAAGCTAGTGCTGACCTTATAAAATTAGCTTTAGAGTGTTTCCTGCTTTTTGGTTTTTCAGGACAGTGGTGTTTAATGGCTAGTATTTCCCTGCCAAACTTCTTGTTTTGTTCATGTATTGTTTTCCTATTTCATGTAGTTGCCTGTCTGTGTTTTCTTATAGTCCACTAAGTTTCTAAAAAAGGATTATTCTGAATTCTTTGTCTGGCAGTTCATAGACATTTTTTTTAGGGCCAGTTATTAGAACTTTATTAGTTTCCTCTGGTGGTATCATATTTACCTGATTTTTTGTGATCTTTGATCCCTACATTGGTATCTGTGCATTTGAGTAATGAGCCTCCTCTTTCAGACTTTAAAGGTTTGCTTTGGCAGAGACAGTTCTTCACCAATCAGCTCACTTTGGGTTTCTGGGTGTTTCCGTTGGTAATGGCTTTGGGCAGGTGGGGCCTGCTGGTATGGTCTATCTGAGTCGAGGCAACTGTTTGAACTCTCAGGATGGGGATGAGGGGTGTGTGCTGCTGGCAGAGGACACTTGTGTGGGCCCACTGGCTTGATTCTCTACCCAACTGAGGCTGTAGGATGGGCTCCATGGTTGCATGAATTCTCTGGTGAGGCTTCAAGATGGTCAGGGCTGGGTACTCTATTCAGTAGTATGTGGACCTCTGAATTAGCTCACCTGCCCTGGCAGGGAGGCAGGCCGGGACTCAGGGCCTGTACAGTTCATCATTTGGGTACCTGAATCAGGCCTGAGTATGTACTGAATTCCCCAGCTGGGTGAGGGCACTGGTTTTGCTCTGCAGACAGGGGAAGCCACACGCTCTCTGTTCAAGTGCCCTGTGCAGGGAGCTGTTGAATGAGCTCCTTGGCATCCTATGTGCTCTGGTGAGCTCCCTTGGTCAGACAGAGTGAAGGCTGTGTTCAGTGATGAGTAGGGCTACATATTAGATTCCCTACCTGGGTGCTGAGGGAGACACAGATCGAAAACGAGTGAGGCTCTTGGTTTATGGTCTTAACTCAAGCTGGTCTGCAGCCTAAGCTTTCTGACCAAACAGGGCCGCTAGCTGTGCTCTGCAAAGAATTGGCTCTGCCTGCCCACCTCTTGGCTTGATCACCTCTGGGCCACACAGCATCCAGGAGTTGTCACCGGCCTTTCTGGTCAGATGGGACTGGAAGACACTCTCCATAGCAGGTGGGGCTGCGACTCAGCACCTTGCCTGGACCTAGAAAACAAGGACCTAAGGGCTGCAAAATTCTTTGTTTGATGACCCAAATAATGCAGATGTGCACCCTGATGCGTTCTCTGGTCAGAAGATGTCCCTGACGTGGTTCTGCAGATGAGCAAAATTGCTGGTTGGGATTACTACTTGGGCCCTGCAGGAGTGACCTGTCTCCCAAGATCCGTGTGCAGATTGCCCTCTCCCTCTCCCATCACACTCAGATTCCCAGTGGCTGGGCCCTGAGATTCCCCTGTAACCTCCACGCTGCCAGCTCGGAGTACCGGCACCCGAGGAGTGACCCATAGTGCTGGGGATGAGCTGGCTGTCTTCCCCTCCCCTACCTTCCCGTGCTTCCCACTGGGGGAACCACTGGAGGCTCAGGGCTTCCCTGTCCACGTGGTACGGGGCTGTCCTGGGGGAGGGGCAATGTGGTCCACATGCAGCCTCCTCTCTTACTCTTCCAGTGCAACAGTCTTGATTCCTGAGATGCAAGGGTGCTGCAGCCTAACCCCCGTGTTCCAGGATTCTCTCAATGTCTTGTTCTTGAATAGATGCTTGTTGATCTTGTGAAGGGGAGCAAAGTCAGGAAGCATCTATGTCGTCACCTTGGTGACACCATTCAACCGAGATATATAATCCACTAGGTAAAATATACACTTACAGAATCAAATGCAAATACATTTGCATGTATGTAAACAGAAATAAATAAGCAGTTACAGTTATGACTTGGCCTATTTGTAGTTGAAATTTATGAGATGCACATTGTGAATGAAGAAACTAGTTGATGGCAACTGGAGACTAAGAATAGATTTACATAGCTTCTCAAAAACGAAATTTGTGTTGCTTTCATGTACAACAATCAGAAGACACAGTGGAGGAAGAGTTTGGAACACAGACAAATGGCACCACTAGTGAAAATAACCAAGGAAGACTTGTAAGGATGTGAAAGGATGGATGTAAAAGATTGCCTAATTTTCATGGGACCAGAGTTGGACGCAGAAAGACTCATGTCTAGAAATCTCTATGGGGCTGATCCCTGCGAGGTGTCTAGCCAGGAGGTGACAGTTGGCCCTGGTGAGCACAGGAGAGGCTAGCCATGTCTTCTGGTGTGAAAAGAGACAGGGTGACTCTGATCCTGAAGAACTGAAGGGAAACATGGCAACAAATCAGAAGAAGTTCACATCACTCTGCAGGGAGATCTCATCAAAGCCTGAGGCGACTCTGCCTTCATCCCCTAACATGGAACAGATTGGAAGGGTTGGACTTTTGGTTAAATTTATTGAGGGTTTTAACTTCCTGAAGTTTTAATTTGGTCTACTCTTAGCATCTAAGAGTTCTTGGGCGGGAGTGGATCTATACACATTGGTGTGAACCACTGTGCTGATTGTTTATCCCCTTACACAGTCTAGAATGGAAAACACCCCCAAAGCTGCAAAATACCCTGATGGTGCCTAACACACTCCCCTAAAGGCTCACCTGGTTGGCTGTGTATTGTCACTCACACTCATAGTATCTCTTTTGAACACCGACTAGTGAATGTGAAAACTTAACATTTGGGTCTGAGGGAAATGAGGCAACAGTGTCTGAATATTTGGATGCAAATGACAGAGTCATATCAGCTTGTTAAAAAGGTGACAGGCTTATGAAATAACTATAATAGAAGTCATTAGCAGTCAGTGCAAGGGGCTGACTACCTCAACCTCTTGTTAAACATCTAGAGTTAGGAACTCCTAGTTATAAACTCAATTATTAAATTTCCTACACCCACCAGACACAGTGCACTTTATCCAAGTCCACCTTATCAGAGTCAAATTAAGGATCAAACGTGGACCTCTCTGAACCCAAAATGTTTTCTCTTAACCACGATGCTCTGGGTCTCTAGGATTCACTGTGGTTTTCATCTTGCTTTGGTTCCATCAAAGGGTCTAAGATCCTGCTTTCAAAATTGTGACAGAGGCCCCACAAAGTTAAGACTCTCTAGTTTAGTCTGATCTCCCATTTGTCTGTATAGTACTATTCTGGAACACAGATACATTAACCATCGAAGGATACTATTTGTATTTAATTAAGATTAATGAGAAGATAATATTTTTATAAAGTGCTGGAAGGACAACAGTGAATACAACCTGACCTTTGCTCTTGCAAAGGCTTTAGAATTCCCCGGCGGAGACAGACGTGTGATTAATTCTACTGGGCAGAGGGCTATCATGGGGCTCCATATACGCTCACAGAAAAACAACAGAACGCAGGGTAGAAAAGCTGGAAAACAAGTGTGGAGCAGGCTGCTGCTTGAGGATGCTTGGGAACGCTTGACAGAAGAGTTAGCGTTTAGACTGAATCTTGAAAAGATGGGGATTTCGCGTTGGAAGGACTGTGGGAGGGCACAGCAGGCAGACAGAAACCAGCTCCTAAAAAAGAAAGGAGTGAAGACATGTAACCATAATGACAGCTAACACTGGAACATGTTTTCTGAGCCAGAGCCTGTTCCAAGGGCTTTAACTACTAACCACCCAAGAAGGTAAGTGCTACTTTCCCCCACGTGACAGATTAGAAAGCCTGAAGACATGGAAAGGAATATGCACCAGTTTACAAAATCCCCAGATGGTGGGTGAGAAGGTGGACCCAGGCTAACACTCTCCAGGGCGCGCACAACGGGTTTGATGAGCTACAGGTGGGCGTGACCAGACATTTGATACATATGAGGGAAGGGGGTGACAAGATGCACAAGGACACTCCCATGGGGTGTGTTGTCTCGTCTTCCAAGCTAAGGATTTTGTAGTCTATCCAAATGGAGTTGATGGACAATTGTTATAGAATTTTACACCAAGAGAATTGAATGTGTTCTAGAAAGGTTGTTCTGACAGCCCACGTGGATAGAACCAAAGGAGGGAGGAGAAATTAATTACAGGGCAAATTGCAAGGGAAAAGTCCAGGGACACAGGTCCAAGAAAAGTCCCCTAAAATCCATTCAGGTATCTCCTCTGTAGAGTTAGTGAGAACCAAGGAGCTGTAGTTTCAGGAGAAGACATCCTGGCGGGGTTGTCATGTGGACCTCGGAAGATAGCTGTGCTCTGAGAGACAGGTGCACACATAAGACAGGTGCATGTAAGACAGGTGCACATGTAAAACAGGTGTGCACGTTAGACAGCCGCAGAGGGTGGGGCTCATGCGTATTAGATCACATCACGACAAGTGAGAAAAGGCTCCTCCTGCCCCCCCTTCCCTGGCTCCCATATCCTTACACTCTCCTGTTATTTCTTCCTAGTCCTCCCTCCCTGGCTTGTCTCCCTAACTTCTAAGCAACCCCATTTATTTCACAAAAGGAAATGAAATCAGCAATGTCCTTCCAACTCCCTGTAGCTTCCTTGCTCCTGCCTTTAGCTTTCGTTCACTTCTCAGCCAAGTTGCTCGAAAGTGATGGAAGTGACACCTTTCTCCCCTTCCCTCCCTTCGTCACCTCTCATGGATGCTTCCACTGACCCTCATCTGTGCTCTGCCTCCAAGATTCCACAGAAGTGACTCCGGCAAAGGGTGGCAAAGATGTCCTTCTCGTCAGAACTCCCAGACATTCTCCAGCCCTGATCTTTTGGGGTCTCCATAACACTCAGTATTTTAGAACTTTCCTTGGCCAAATTTCAGTCTCCTTTCCAAGGTACAAATCTGTCAAGTAGTATTTTTTTTAAATTCAGGCACTGATGAGTGGATCTTTAAAGCTTCAGAGAGAGATACCAATTGGAAGATTTTTTTGTTTGTTTGACTTTTAACAGATTCTATTTGCAGGAAATACAGTTTTGTCTGCTCTTTGCTGGGAATGTCCATTTCCTTAAGCTATTTCACAATTTAGGTAGAGAAAAAGGCACCTGAGAAAAGAAATTCATCCATGGTCTCCATGGACATAGCCTAATGAATACTCTTCCCTTGTGGCGTGACCTGCCTCCTTCTTTCATTTTTCAGAGGATTCACAATGATGTGATGGTGTTACAATCTTTTCTGTGTCCTCTGGTACCCTGAGAGGGGTGTTTCCTGTTGACTTTAACAAAAATAGTATAAAATAAAAAGCATAAAAACCATTCCTAAGGGGAGTTTCCCTCCACTTGCTCTGAGGGGTGCTGCTTTATTCATGAATCATTTAACAAAACTAATTAGATTTTCAAAAAAAAAAAAACAAATTTCCCAAGGCCAGACCAACAGATACAGAGTGAAGACATTCCTATGTTGACAGCTGTACAATTTCTATAAATTATCTGTAGAGAATATATGGATCAAGCGTCATAACCCCACGCTCCTCTTGCCAGAGTTTACCAACTTCTGATGAAGTTTCCAGATAAACAGACATTGTTCCATGACAAATGCTCCCTGTGTAAAGATTGTAGAAGGATCAGCTGACACAGTTATGACTATGACACTCCTCCCATTTGCCTCTTCTTCTACAGAATGTTTTTATAACTCAACTTGAGGTCCTCTTCTCCATGCCATTAAAACTGGTGTTCCCAGGTTTTTTCCTTGGCCCACTAACCTCTTTTCCCATCGCCCTGGGTGACCTTGGTATTCTCAAGGTTTTGACTATGTGTGTAGATCAGACATTCACAGCCCTGCCCTGTCCCCTTCTACCTGTGCTCAGAGCCATTACCTTCTGGACGCGGAGGTCTGGATGTGCCACAGGCTGGCCACCTGTGGTGGCCAGTTTTCGTCTCAGCTTCCCAACCAAAAGTGGTGCCTCTTAATATTTTCCCAGTCTTAAATATTAGTGCTATTGGCAAGCCAATACCTCAAGCTAGAAATTTTAGAGGATCCTTAGATTACTCCCCCAAAACAAAATCTTCGTTAACCATGCTTGTGTCCCTTACCCAGTAGACTTTCTTCCCCACAAATTTGTTTTCTGCTCTTCCCTGGAACAAACTCTGACTCTAAAGTCAGAATTCAGGGACAATCGCTATCCTATGCACGCCCCCAGGTAAATAGGAAGCATTTCTCTTTAAAAAAATTTTTTTTAAATATTTACTTGTTTTTGAGAGAGAGAGACAGAGAGACAGAGCGTGAGCAGGGGAGGGGCAGAGAGACAGGGAGACACAGAATCCGAAGCAGGTTCCAGGCTCTGAGCTGTCAGCACAGAGCCCGGCACAGGGCTTGAACCCATGAACTGAGAGATGGACGCTTAACTGACTGAGCCACCCAGGCGCCCCCTCGGGAGCACTTTTCTTAAAGTTAGTTTGACATATTTTGCTTTTATCTGGGATTTTTTTCAATCACCATGTGGGGAAATTTGTGAGCAAAAATACTTGGATCCAATACACATAATCTGTCAATACTGGCCAAGGCTCCTAAGAGATTGAAACTATGGTTTAAGAAGAGAGCACACAAGAAGAATGGCATCAGGTATGTCCATTAGAGAAGGAATATAAACCCATAATTAAACTGGTCGCCCACCTTCTGCATGGTTTGCTTGGGGTCTATACTATTAATTTGATCACATCTAGAAACTACAATTTCACTAGAGGGGAAAAAACATTCTCCCAACATGTATTCCACTTACCAATATGTCACCCTAATGCAGAAGCTATCTACTTGGGCCATTTCCTTATATCTGTCTATTCATGTCAAATTAAGTTATCTGGTTATCTCACTTTGATTCCTCATACGTATATACTGTAAAAGAATTCCTCCCCCCCCCCACAAAAAAACAGTACAATTGAACAAACAGAATGGTAAAAAGAAGAGCTTGCTTCCCATCCAGGTGACTTGTTCCAGAGATACAAATGGGATTCCATTGTACCTATGATGTGTGCAACTTGCAGTTTCCCAATCAGCAAAATAGAAATGTGTATGTCCACAACCTGTTTCGTCTGAGACCCTAGTTACCAGTTGGCCCCTTTCAACTAAGTTTAACTTGGGAAAAGATGTAATGAAACTCGGTCAGACCCTACAAGTGTTGTCCATTGCTGAATCAAATGAGTAAGATTCTATTTTCAATTGATCAAAACTGTTAATTCACTCAATAGATCTATAAACTGGCCATCGATTTCCACAGAGGGAAATGATTTGTTCCCAAACAATTACAACTCTGATTTGGAAATTGAGCACCCCTGCCACCACCACCCCCCACCCACAATAGATTCATCTGTTTTGACAACTCTGAGTCCCCTTGGTAAAGTCCAAGGGGACTTTCCCTTTCCCTCTGAACTTTTCTACACTGGGGGTGGGGGAGTAGGAGGGAAGAAGCAAAGAACCCCGAAGTGTTTTACATATAGGTGCCTCCCACGGGGGAGCCAGCTGTGGTTATAGAACTGGTTTCATGGGGAGCTATTTACTACAAGGGGGTTTCTAATGAGGAATGAGCTCCTGGCGGGCGGGGGGCTGGGGGGGGCGGAAGGGTGGTGGGTGGGGATGATTTCAGAGTGTGAATTAATCATCATTTTCAAAGGATGGCACCTGAGTTTTTAGAAAGTTATCTACTACACTGTGGGTTATCTTTTGCAATCAGCAAGTCCTGAAAAGGCGAATTCGTTGCTAAAAAGGCAAAGTCACAAGAAGAGTTTTACATTGTTGAGTGTGCCGGGACACACGGAAACAGGTCAGCCATTGTGGCCATCTACTTTTTTAAGATACAAAACACCCACAGGTGTTGTCTAAGGCAACTGGTTGCGTGTAAAAGTCTTTCAGACTGAGAGCGGAGGATATGTTCGGCAAGTGTCTCTTAAATCCCAGCTCACTGGGATACAGGCTGACATGTGCCTAGAAAAGCTTTAGAGTGTTTAGTGAAACTCAAAATAGCAACATAAACATTGACTTTAAAAAAAAGAGAGAAAGAAAAAAAAAACAGGTCTTCTGGCTCATCCCAAATAGGTTCTCAGTGTTTTTTATAACTGCATTTAGGATGGCGGATAATGCACTTGGTGATAAAGCTTTTTATTAATAAATAATTCAGCAGCCAGAGAGTGTAAAAACATCGTTTGTTTTGTGCCTCAGCGTCTCGTTTTCTAATTATAAAGCGGCTGCGGGGCCTTCAGCGCGAGGCCTGAGTGATTTCACCAGGTTTGTTCTGTGGTTCCCCATTGTCGCCCTTGAAAAGAACATTCCCACAGAGCGGGCTCTAAAGACAATAAACATCATATGTAGAAAGAAATGACATAATATTTGGCACTGATAAGAGGCTTTTCCCAGGAGCTGCGTGGGACCGTCTGCACTGGGTGCCTGGAAGGAAGTGTCCACACAGGCAGTTTACTGGGGCCTGGGGCAGGCTCCGCACAAAGAGCCCAGAAGTGGCCAGGTCCCTCCCTGCCTCTGTGAAAATCAATCCAAGGAAGTCTGATGCCATGGAACGGTTTCCTGTCCGCTGTGTGGGAAATTTAACTGAGTGCAAATGGCCAGCAACAATGAGACAATATATTATAATAAACAGGAAAAATAGCACTGGCCAGGGAAACCCATGGCTGGAGCTCATGAGGCATTCATGAGATTGACAAGTGAATAAATTAAAACCAAAAGGTTAGGACACTGAAAGAGAAGTTAATTTTATGTCTGCCCCGGAGCTCCCTTTTCAGACTCAAATTAAGACTGTGTATAATAAAATGAACATAAAGTCTTAGAGGTACAAAAAAGACTTCGTTAAGACCTACATGGTCAGAAAACCAGAGATGGGTTTATAAACGTCCCCATGCATGTATCGTTGCTCACGGCGCATTAACATCCCCCTCGACAGCGTGACCAAAGACTTATTTAAACGAGTTTCTTGCTTTAAATAAACCTGCTCTCAGCAACCAACATTCATCCAGGAAGTGATGTGACATCCCAATACACTGAAGAAGTTTACTCAACCAGAACCAAATGGAGACGTGTGCAACTCGGCTCTTTTTAAAGAACCCGAGGAAAAGCCACATGAGACTCCTCCAAACCCCAAATAATTATAAACAACAGAACATAAGTAATTCTAAAGCAGACTTCAGCTAAATAAGCAATGATCAATCCATTTCCGGGCTGTAGTGGCTTCCCTTTTTCAAGATGTTTTAAAGCTTGAGTTGTCTTTTTTTTTTTTTAATAATAAAATGACCTTAATTAGAATTCACCACTGAACCTTGGTTTTGCAATAAAGTGTGTGACACACCGAATTCTTTCTCCTAATTACTATTAAAGGCAGGACGCTGTTCAGTAGACAAAGCCATGGGCTGAGGATTTTGAGACAATTAATTCTAATCCAGAGTTTGCTACTAACTCACCAACTTGCTTTGACAAGTAAGCATGAATCTACTGCGTGGTTTATGAACATTTGTTTTAAGTTATTACAAAACATAAAATGGTCTGGTGATTGTTGCTAGTGAGCAGATCTATAGACCGCGGTATTTAGGAACTGTCTCTCAAGGGTGCCTTGCAAAGTTTCGTGTGGCCTTTAGAGATCTTTCCCTGCCTTATTCATTTTACTCTTTAATTTTGGACTAAGATGATTTCTCTACACATCAGGGTCTAATATTTTGGAAAGCTATATGATTTCATCTTCAGACCTAAAACTCAGCCCAAGAATTTTCTAGCCTCATAAGAACAGCCTTCAGTACATGAAAGCAGAAAGGTAAATACCAGGGAGCCAAATTCTGATTTTATTTTAAAATACAATGTCCACTATATTTTTAGGAGGATATAGAAAGGTTAAGAAATAACATTCTTCAATCGGTTCATTATTTTAAATGTGGTGAGAGCTTAGGTATTTTCGGCTGGCTTCATAAAGAGTTAAAAAAAAGAAAGTCAAATGTGTTTATTTGTTTGAACTAATCCAAAGGCATTCCGAAACCTCCTGTGGAGCAGCTGGCGGCCAGCAGAGGTCAGACTCTAACAGCAGAAACCGTCTGTTTATCTGAAGAGGTAAAATCCTATTAGTTCAACCAGACCAGAAAAAAAAAAAAAAGAAAGGAAGAAAAAAGATATATATAGTTTTATGTGAAGCGATTTCTGACCAAAGAAACAAAAGTGCAAGCATCAAAATAGGAGCTCAAGTGCAGCAGCGAGGCTGCGTTGGTGACCTCCCCCAGGAAGCCACCTGCGCACGCCTGCCCGCATCTTGTCTCCGAGCTTGCAAACACGAGCAACTGACTTCCTCGTCGCCGCCTTTGGTCGCGTTTAGGTGCGAGCCGCTGAGCCGCGCGCGGGGCCGGGCCTGCGCCCCGCGGGGGTGCGCGCAGCAGGGGCCCGGGGCCTGTGCCCCCCACGCTCGCGCCGCGCGTGCGCCTGCGAGCGCCCCCTGGGCCCGGGCCCTCACCCTGTCCTCCTCCACCCCGGCCCTGCTCCACCTTCCAGGGTTCTTGCCTTCGCTGCTGTGCCGGGAGTCACCAGAACATTCGGAGGGACGGCAAAAGATGGCCCAGAAAGCCCCAATCCTCGGAGAGCCTGCACCTCCGGGTCGGCCCTCTGGGTCTTGTGCATCTTTTCATAGAGTCATTGAAATTAAAAATAGAATGCTTTCATTTAGAGTTTGGGCGTTGGCCCTGCTGTCTCCTCCCTGGGCCAGGCCAAGGCCATGTTTTCATGGGTTCCCTCCCCAAGGCAGCCCACCCTTCCTTCAGCAGCTCTCCACCACGGGGGGCACTCACTCCCTTTTCCCCTTCGCAGGCTTCCACCGTGGGGCTGGGTCCATCGTGGGCCCTGACCCCCCACCTCCATCCGTTCCTCTGTGGCAGGTCCCGTGCTGTCCCTAGCTGCTTACTCACCCGGCTCCTAGGCCTCGTTACTTCTTGCTTAATTTTTTTTTTTTTTATCTGTTTCAGTCTTTTCCTCAGGAAAGCAAAGTAAAGGCCAAAGGCCAAAGCGGAGGATTAAAATAATCACAATAAGAAGAAGGGACACGCTCCCCAGGGTCCAAGGGCATTGCATAACTCCCAGGACTCCAGTGAAATCACATCCCTTGCTGAGTAAGACCTTGGTAATCTGAGTAATGAGTGGGCTCACTTTTTGAAATTCATTGTGTTACGAAAAAGAAAACACACACACACACACACACACACACACACACACACACACACACAACTTAGTTCCTAAGCAGCTGCATCATCCAGTGAAACCGACATGCGCTGCAGGTATAAACGCTTTTCCTTCCCCTCCACCCGCGGTTTAGCACATTTCACTTCAAATACGGACCCAAGCGTGCTGGATGGCGGCTGCTTTGTACAGAAAGGTGAAATATACCCAACACTTTCAAATATTTCAAGTTCAAAAAGAATAAATGTAAGAATTCATACTTTTAAAAGAAATACATGTGGCCATCCAGATTATGCATGTTTCGTTTTAAAGGAAAGGGTATTTACTTTTATTTTTTTAAGATTTATTTTATTTCTGGAGAGAGAGAGCAGAAGCAAGGGAGGAGCAGAGATTGAGAGAGAGACAGACAGACAGACAGAATCTCAAGCAGGCTCCACGCTCAACACAGAGCCCATCAGGCTCGATCCCACCACCCTGAGATCATGACCTGAGCCCAAATCAAGAGTCAGATGCTCAATCAACTGAGCCACCCAGGAGCCCCAGGAAAGGGTATTTTTATTAATATTTTTTTAATTTTTTAACATTTATTTATTTTTGAGAGACTGGGAGAGACAGAGTGTGAGCAGGGGATGGGCAGAGAGAGAGGGAGACGCAGAATCTGAAGCAGGTTCCAGGCTCTGAGCTGTCAGCACAGAATCCGACGCGGGGCTCAAACCCACGAACTGTGAGATCAGGACCTGAGCCAAAGTCAGACGCTTAACTGACTGAGCCACCCAGGTGACCCGGGAAAAGGTATTTTTAAAAACTACCTAAGGGTCATGTGATTTCCGAGGGTGATACAAAATCGTAACATTCCCTTGCACCTCACTGCCCACTTCACACTTCAGCTCACTTGGGCTCAGTCTTGTCAGAAAGATTTCACTCTGCAAAAAAGGGTCCCACCGTTTGCCCCTAACAAACCCTACCTTTGAAAGAGACTCTACCATCAACAGTGGCACCTCTTGAAGAGCCTAAACTCCCTTGTCCGGCATGATTTTGAACATCATTCTAGCACAATCAATGTTTTCTACTCCGCTCAAAACTCAGAAGCCTGGTTATTTTAATTGTGTACAAAATGTCCACATTTCAATGATTTTCATCCGTCTCCGTGGAAAACGTGCTGGCTCTCAATATGGAGTCTGAGATTTATGGGCAGGGTTGTGTCTGGTGCTCCCTTGGAGAATTAACCCTCAGGCCAGCCTCTGAGGGAAACCCGTGGAGAAAATCTCTAACAAGACTCCATCCTTCATTTTCAAAACCCCCAGGGATGGGGAAGTCACTCCCTCAAAAGGAGGTTCCCTCCATGTTTAGATAGTATAATGGTGAGGTAATTCATCCTGATAGTAAACCCAGCTTTGCTCATAATTTCTATTACTGGATCCTACTTCTAACTCCTGGGCACACGTTGGGCAAAAGTCCAAACGTTCTTCTACAGTCGAAGTGAATAAAGCTCTTGCGTCTTCTTCAAAACTCTCTGGGCTGAATGGCACTGGCTCCCCTGTTGTTTGTGGAGAGTCAGGGCAGACCCAGCCTCCTGTCTCAGGGTGTGTGTTCCCAACACAAAGCGCCAGGGACTGGACACGTTTTGCTGAGGGTGGCCCGGCCAGCTCCCGGTGAGACATCTCAGTTTTCTTTGCGAAGTAGTCCTCAAACTTTTATGCGTCCACGAATTATCTGGGAATGTGTTAAAAATGGATTCTTTCTAAGCTCTCTTCCTAGACATTCAGGTGACCAGGGGTGCAGAAAGCTACATTTTAAACAAAATAGTCCGGGTTTCGTGGACAGGTGTCTCTCACCCCAGATTTCAGAAACGTTTCCTTAGGTTGTCTGTTTTTTTAAATCTGGCCTCAGATCTCATTATTTTTTTTAACTGCACTATAGACTCATGGTGATATCACAATGTACCTAAACAATAAGTCTTCTTACAGGAACCCCTATCAGAGTTCCTCATCCTACAATTGTATAACCAAGTTTTAAAGCTGAAATTCATGAAAATGCATTTATTTCTATGTAGTGTTGCCAGATAAAACACAGGAAGCCCAGTAAAATTTGAATTTCAGATACACAATAACTCATTTCTTAGTGGGACATATTTATCTTAAAAAATTATGGACCGTCTGCCTGAAACTCAAATATAACTGGAGGTCCTATATTTTTATTTGCTGAATCGGATAATCCTAACCATAAGTAAAATATTCTGATTTTTAAATATGATTTTCCTAGTCATGCCTGTTGTGACCATTTTGGATCCTGATTCTGTCCTCAGATGTTTTTCATTCTCAAAAATACTGCCCCTGTTTCTGACCATCACGTTATGATCCCTGTTTCTATAAACTTCCAGGGACAGGCTGAGAGTTATGTTTGCTCCCCTGTTGTAAAAAGAGATCCAGACCCTCTATCTCACAGAAGTGATTTTGTACAAGATTCTCATCTCTTTATTATTGACAACCTTCCCCAAAGTCTCTGATGTCTAGTTTCTTTTCAATGACCATATAAATAATAGCGCACACAGGTTAGAATCAGAAGGCCTGAGTTGAAATACCCTTTAAAAGCTGTGCCACCCCAGGCAATTAGTAGACTTTTCTGAACCTTGATCTCCTCACTTGTAAAATGGGAACGCTTAGGGTCATTATAAGAAGTTAGTGAGCGGATACAGAAGAAAGACTCAAACTTTGTGCTTAATAATTAATAATTCCTCAAAAATAATTCTTCAGTCATGAATTTTTTAACTAGGTGTGAGAGCTTCAAGTTCAAGCTGGCAGAACGAAAGTGCATGGATGGCTTTCCATTTCTCTTACAGTCCATCAGATGTATAAAAAGAAATAAATCCATAGCTATAAAGAAAAAGAAGGGAAAAGGAGAGGAAGTCATTATCAAGTGTATGTTATCAACGAGTTACAGGAAGAAAGAGAGCCAAGCCAAGGCCACGGGCATATGGAGCTGAACGTAGGTAACGGAACCCAGAATACACTCCTCGGTGAAGGGTCCCCAGGGATGGTGAAGCAATTCTGTGCATCTGAACCCACAGGTGGTGATAAAATAGAAAACTGTCAGGTATGGGACAGGATGGGAAAAGCAATGTGGCTAAAAACAAGGCAACCGCGTGAATATTTATTTTCACTGAAGATCTTCCATCCATAGGTAACCTGGGGTTTATTATCACTAAAACAAGAACAGGAGACACAATGTGGCTGTGACAATCCCCAGTTCTGACATTTTTGGGAGGGAGGGGGAGGCCCCTGAAGCCAACAGTAGGCTCCGCCACTGGCTGGAGGGAAGCTGGCTAGGAGACAGGCTGTCCCCACTTTTCAGCGGCTCCTGGCCAGTCTGTCCACAGAAGGGAGAAGCCTGAAAGTGTGTACATGGAGGTGGACCCGCTCCCCAGGCTTTCAGTCTTAAAAAAAGAGCCAGTGTCAAGGAGGAATCTCATCAGTATGAAAAGGCAAGATGGAGAAAACAAACAGAAAACCCCCCAAAAAATACACAATTCAGAGGAGAACAAGAATTTTAGGAAGGAAGGAAGAAAGAAAAGAAAGAGAAAAAGAAAGAAAGAAGAGAGAAAGAAGAGAGAAAGACAAAAGAGAAAAAAAGAGGAAGAAAGAAAAAAGAAAGAAGCAAAGAATGAAAAAGAAAGGGAAAAGAAAGAGGAAGCAAGGAAGGATAAGAAGAAGGAGACCTCTCCTTTATAAAATTAGATTTGAGAAAAAATCTGTTTCAAACAGAATTCTGCGAAAACATTGCAATGAAGACAGGTGGGAAACTGTATGATTGATGAAATTGAAAACATGTACATCAGTGAAAGAGACAGAAAATAAAATCTGGGCAATCTGCCAGAACGTGGAACAACTTAACAGAAGTAGAAAATCTAGAAGAACGTAGGCAGCCTAGAGGATAAATCCAGGAGGCCTAATATGCAAATAATGCATGTCACAAACTGAGAAAAGGAAAAAAAATGGAGATTATCAAGACATAACAGAAAACGAATTCCCCAAGCCTGAAAATGTCACCTGTCTTCAGATCAAAAGAATCCAATGAGTATAGAGGAAAATGGATGCAAAAAGAGCCCATGCTGAGGCACAGTGTCATGCGTTCCCACAGCAGCAGAGATAAAAGTCTCACATGCTTCTGTAAGGGACAGGAGGGGTGTCCTATCAAAGAATACAAATGCCATGGTTGTCGGATCCCTTGTCAGCAACGCTGGTGGAAGGAGAAATTCCTTTAAAACCTGACGGAAAATGATTTGGGACTCACATTATAAATCAAACGTGAGCTGCTAGACACCTTGCCAAACATTCAGAGATCCCTACATTTTCCTTCTCGTAGACCCTTCTCTGAAAATTTGTGCAAATATAAGCCACCAAAAGCAGGTGGGGAAAAAATACGAAAAGGATAAACCGTGGGATTTGGGCAACAATGGATCCAACCCTGGGAATCAGGCAATGGTGCATCCAAACCGAGAGGAGGTAAGGTCAGTCCCAGGATGAAAGCGGGTCTAGAAGCAAACGGTCCAGCTTGGACCACTAAGGAGAAGGCACGGAGCTATAAACTTCAGGACAGGCCAAAAACTGGAAGTCAATTGTGGTCCAATCAGGAAGCCAACCAGTGATGAGGTCAGAAAGCCAGGGGTGGAGAGGTGCCCACAGGTACAGGGGTCACCCACGCTGCTGACAGACCTTGAGGAAAGAGGAGGACTGTAAGTGATGTGCAGAAGCCGTGATGTTTTTGAGGTTAGAAAGTCAGTAAGAGCATAGGGAGAAAGAGATGGAGCCTCGTGTGAAACACCTTGAGCCTCAGAAAACCAGGATTTGTTGTTGCTATGCTTCCTATTCTGCTTGCAGGAGAAGTGGAGGAGTTGTGGATCTGAAGGCAGCAATGGGGAGCACGGAGAGAGCCGATGGGTGTCCCGTCCTGAAGGACATCAAGTGCGAGAGAACATACAGCAATCATGGGGAGCTGCAGGCCGGATTCTGGCCCCAGACCGGAGCCGGGTAAGAATGCAAGAAGCTGGAGGGACACAGGGTCTGAGGACACAGGGTGTCAGCCTCGAGGAGGGCTTTGGGAGGTAGATGAAGGCAGAGGCAGGACACAGGGAGCAGCGATCACTAAACAGCATCGGAAGATGGCCAGGCTTCACCTGAGCACTGACTGAGGGAGACACGGAAGAAAAGTGCACTGGGTTTGGGTCTCAACAGACTGATCTGGGTGGATTCTGGGTTTAGCTTGTCTTCGAGTCACAGAAAAAAGGCATACTTCCACCCTCGGTGCCCTGAAGTAGCCTAATTTCTGAACTCGTGGAGTGTTCATTTATAAGATGCTATAATAATCCAAGATAAAGTAAAATAATTGCAGAGAAAAGGGACATAAGAAAAGGCTCAGATGGAGGGGGCGACTGGGTGGGTCAGTGGGTTGAGTGTCCGACTCTTGATTTCGGCTCAGGTCATGATCTCACGGTTGAGGGTTCGAGCCCTGTGTCTGGCTCTGCGCTGACAGCACGGAGCGTGCTTGGGATTCTCTCTCCCTCTCTTTCTCTCTCCCCAATTCCCATGCACTCTCTCCCAAAAATAAATAAATAAAACTTTAACAACACTAACAAAAAAGATTCTCTCTGCCCCTCCCCTACTCATGCTCTCTCTCTCTCTCTCTCTCTCTTTCTCTCTCTCTCAAAAAAAAGAAAGAAAAGAAAAGGCTCAGACGGAAAAAGAAAAAGTCACTTGAAGAAACCAATGATGCAGATTCCTAGTCCAAGGCAAAGAAGGACATGAAAATGCTACTATTCGAGAGGAGGAGCGGTCTATTAAACTGGAAGCAGGAAGTGTGTCATCACGCTAAATGATGACCGAAGACAAACAGGAGGGCTGGGGGTGACGATCGATACATCAGTTCACATTTAGACGCAGGAGTGAGGGGTGCTAACACATGCCCATGCTGTTGTGTTTCATTTCAATTCTTGTCACACGCGTCAGGGATTTACATTTAAGTCAGTGACTCGAAGATGATCATGCAAACAACAATTTGTTTCAAATTCGCCCTACGGGGAAACTCAAAGTCAAAGGTGATTCAAAGATTAGAAAGTTTGAAAAAAGACTCAAGAAATCATGCAGAATGAAGAAGCTAATAGGTGTCTCTGTGGAGAGGACTTTTCTGTAAGAGCACTGTGTTATCAGAATTATGCTTAAGAAAATTAGCCAACATCCAAACATTAGTATCAGAAGAGCCATCAGCAGATGCAGCAGGAACCGTTGTGGTCTTTGCAGAGACCCATAAATATCCCCAAGTGCCATTAGTGTGACAGTGTAGGTGATGAGCGCAAGTTATTCTGACGAATAGACGCATATTCCAGACACGCTGAGCTGGTTCCGGAATATATCATCAAGGGACACCAATGACATTGGAGACAGGGGACCTCGAAGCAATACAGAGCAAATCATAAGAAAGATGGAGTGTAATTAAAGCAAATGGTCAAAGGTGTCTGAGGACACAGAGGGGTTCAACAGGACCAGGAAAGAGGTGGTGGCCGCACGGCTTCAGATGTGCACACAGGTCACTGTGGAAGGACACAGAGGACGGCGAGATGCCCAAGATGACGCATAGCAGATCAATTCGGAGTTACACAATAATGGAGATAAACTGCCTGAAACAAGATTTATAATTATCGACCATGCTAACAACGCACCACAGCGATTGTCAGGACTTTATCTTAAGGGGAAACAAGAATTTGTAAAATACGTTACACCAAAGCAGCCCCCTCCCCCAACCACCACGCCACACAAAGGCCGTATGTGTGCGGGAGGCTGCTGGGGAGAGGCACCTGCAGTGAGGCACCCTTCAGGATACAACACTGAATGTGAACTACATGTCAGGCTCTGGCCTGGGAATTGGAGGCATAAAGGCAAACACGAGACCCTGAGGAGTTTGCAGTGCAGACTGGAAGGGGGACCATGGAAAGGTCTCAGTATTCCATAAGAGGAGAGCATCCGGGTGCATCAGAGACAGAGTATCATGGCCAGGGAGATTGTCCATAATGCGCCAAGCATTAAAAAACAAACGACCCTGTTGACAGCAAGAGTTGGTTGAAGGGCATGCCAACGGGAGGAAAGGCAGTACAAAGGAAGAGGGTGGTGGAATGGCATCCTGTGATTGGGGCTCACACTTTACCTGGTCTTGGTGGGGGAGAAGGTTCAAAGAGGCAGAAGAGAAGTAGGAGATAAGATGGGAAAACAGGGCTCAGTGGATCACAGGCCACCCGGTGTATCAGGCAAGAGAGAGAGATTTTGTCTTCAGGCAATGGAGTCAGGAAAGGGTCTAACACCAGGAAGCATCATGGCGAGCTCCGGGCTTTCCGTGGACCATCGGGGTGGCAAGGTCTGAAGTTAGCAAGCCACGTCACCAGACATGCGCAGTCCAATCCTGAATAAGAGGTGGTTCTGGAGCTCCTCCCCTAGCAGTATACTAACAGCTACAAACTGTTAACCACTTCCTGTGCACAGCGTCACCTGAGTTATCCCAGTCCCCCCTTGAACAACTAGCGATCTCTGTGTTACCGATAAGGAGTCCTCCCTGAGCTCAGAAGACGTAAACAGCCTGTCCAATACACATCTTAGTCCCGGAGCGACTATAAAACTCACGTTCTTCATACCACATGTGCCTGAGAAAATGTTTTTTCCTAAAAATCTGTAAAACTAAGTCATTCTGAAAATCTGTACATCAGTTTACTTTGGTGAGGAAAGCAGCCCACGTCTCTTCCGAGGGCTTCCATCTTGTGTCTCGGGCTGGACCCCAAACCATTTCTTTCTGAAAGAGTTCTGTCGAGTTGAGCCTTCTGCGAAGATTTCTCCAGACTGGAGCTTCCCAAGAGCAGAGTGTCCAGCACCTCTCAGTTCCCTGAAAGTGCTTGGCACGCAGTAGACGCAATTATTGGCTGGATGACTAAAAGAATCTTCTCTGAATTGCTTTCTGGCCCTGTAAAACAACATTGGTAATGGCTGCATTACAGCTAAGGTAGTGGTTTTAACTCCGAAGAGATAATGTCCCTCATCAAAGGACAGGCGTTCCCCAGACGATTACAGTGGATACTCCTTCCTTCCTCGGACTGGCCTGGCCACCAAGCTTTTAACCAGTGAGTGACGAAGAAATAAACGAACACAGATCTTTACTCATTGAACTTTTATACATGGTGTAAGCCTTAAATAGGCTAGAAATCAAACATGTAAACTATGTTACATGCATTTTAAAGATAAGATATTATGAAGTGCTCAAGTCAAATGTCCGTTCGTCAGTCTTTGCTTACCCTAACACACAGCTTGATGTAGCCGTTCTCTCCGTTTCTCTTTAGACAGCATCTTCCTAACCAGGTGTGAAGTTGGATTTTAGGGTCACAGCGCTTCTGGGACTGACATACATCTCAGAAACCTCAGCTGTGGGACGTTGGACCAGCCTGTCTTCTCAGGCGCTCCGCCTTCCTACATACACCAAGGGTCTTTTCCCCATCGCCCACCCTAGATCCACTCGGCAATTGAGGCCACTTGTGCTAATTAAAAGGTGGGTCTCTCAGTGTGCTTGTTCTTATCATTCCAGAATGTGCTTTCTCTCCCTTCCCATCCCCTGGCTCTATGCTCTACTAGGGACCCAAGCAGGCAGGAAGCAATTAAGGTAATAAGAAACCAGTCTGCTTTTTATCTCTAAGTCTAGAAGACCCCTTCACACCTGACTGCCTCAAGGGATTTTCTTTACTTGCTGCCTTTTTTTTCTTTCTTCTTCTTTTTGAGACAATTCCTTTTAAGTTTTACCTTTTTCCTGATCAAATCTTTATTTTATAAACAAAGACTTTTGTCGCTAACTCCCGTACAATCTTCAAGTTTCGACATACTCCGTGAAAGACACTCTACCATTTTACATAGATCGTGAGTTCCGTGTAAGGACTTCAAGCTCATATTTTACATAGTTTTCCCCCCAATCATCTGACCTTTCTCTTGGGTAAATAAGATTCTCATCTTTCACTCAATAGAGCAAGTACATTTTGGAGGAGTTCAACTGCATTGCTAAATATATTCTCCCAGCTGACGGATGAGGGAAATCAGTCACCCAAAGGGAAGCCCAGAGCCCTGAATCAGGGAGGCTGTCTTGCAGACGGCAGAATGCTGCTTGCTCATCATGGTAACGATGGCTCTCCATCCTCCCTAAAACTCTGCATCGTAAATAATGCAGCAAGAGCAGAGCAAGAAATCGTAGCCTTTCTCTTCTTCCCCTCTCCATCCCTTCCCATGCACTAAATAGACACCGGGGAGAACAAAGGTGACGTAAATAATGACGATGATGACAATGAACCCTCTTAGCAGAGAGACACCCGACAACCCCGCTGTCGTGAAAAGAACATTATTCATCACCCTCGCTGAGCACTCTTGCCAATTCCCTCTGCAGAAGTGGGTGCTAATATTATATTATAGTAAATATAATAACATATATTATTATTGTTTATTTACTAGTTTCTCCCACCTAAAATTTGTTTTTTCAACTCGAATTTTGTTTTGTGTGCTGCTGGAGCCCTGGTGCGGCATATAGTGGCTGGCATGCAGGAGGCCCTTAGTAAATACTTGTTTAATTAATCGGTCACTTCATACCCCTGTGGCTGTCCAGCTTACACATAAACCCTCTGTGAATAGATGTTCCCCACCTCCTTCGATAATCCGTTCCATCCTTGGGGAATCTGTGGACTGCTGTGGTCATCTTCTTAGGTCTTCTCCCTCTTACCCAGGATGCAGTGCAACACTGGAATTCAGTGTTTGTGCCTTTTGACTCGAAATGCCCTAGACTTCATGACACCACGTGATTTAGGGACACTTCCTTTGTACCACCTGCCAGAAGAAAGTGGATCTGCAGGACCTCCAGGAGCACTCGGCATCTGTCCTGCCCCTGCCTACCTCTCACTACCAGGCTGTTCTTTGCCGGTCCTCCCCTGGATGGCTGAGTGCTCTGAGAAGCGCCTCATGAAAACACATCCCCCTCCACCTCGGAGCCAGAACGAATGAGGATCCCCAATAGCCAGATGCAAATAAGAGCTGTTGCTATCACATTACAAACAAGGCATTTGAAATGAGGGAAATCTGTATTTTAAGCCCAATTCTGATACTCTGCTTGCATGTCAGAATCATCTGGAAACCCAAAAGGAAATAACAATGCCAGGCCACCTCAGAGACCCAGATTCAATTCATTTAACACAATGGGCATCATATATTGGCTTCCCCAGTTATTCTAATGTGTAATCACCATTGAGGACACGCACGCATGCACACGCACACACACGCTTTGAGTTGTGAGACTCAGACAAGCACCTGATCTCCTTGCGTGTCTGGTTTCTCATGTGCAGAACAGGGGTTATAACTTCTCATGTGACTTAACAAAGTATTACAAAGATTCAAGGTGGTGGGTATAGGAAAGTACATAAAATATACATCACTATGTAAATGTAAGTTACATCTAAGATGATAATAACTCAAAATACATGTTGCAAGAAAATGTGCTGACTTATTAACTCCTGTTTATTCTTCATCCTATTGTTATTTTTCTCCCAGTCCCCGAAAGTTAGTAAGGGCTTTGTGTCTCCGTGCCTTGTGTGTCTACGTGCATGTGCATGTAGGTGTGATTTTTTAGGGACAAAACAGAAGCTGGTAGGAACGCAGACACCTCTCCGACCCAGACTATTTGGAAAAGCCTAGACCCCTGGGCGAGCTGGAGGTCAGGAGCTAGGACGCTCACACATATCCCCTTCAACACAGGAGGAGGGAGATCTTGAGGTGTCTGCATACAGGAAGAAGGGAGTGGGAAGGAAGGGAGTTTGGAGGAAGAGTAATATGGCAAAGCAGTTCCTCTGAGTCAGCCCCCGATTGTCCAGGGGCAGCATTCATGGCCCCAAGCCTCATTCCTGCGAGCAAGGGGCCCGACCTGTAGGATGGAGGCCAGGTGAGTGAGCCCCGAAGGCTGTAGTCTTGAATACTTGCCCAGCTGGTCGCTGGAGCAACACAACTGACCACATCACAGCTCACGCTCCACTTCATCGCCATTAGATGCCCATCTCTATCAGCTCGAAGGGGTCCTGGAGCAGACTTTTGAAGTTATAGAAATAAAGAAATTTATGTATTGTACAGCTCTGATATTGTCTAAGAAAAAGTTAGAACAAATAGTTTTTCCTTTAACAGAAGTTTAACAAGACCGGCCATGGAGCTCATGGGTATATTAGTTTCTAGAAATATCCTTTAAACTCAACAAATTAGGTTAGGAATAATAATGATAGAAATAGTAAAAGAGGAAGAAGGAGTAGGAGGAGAAGCCTCTAGAGGGAAAGAAGAAGAAGAAGAAGAAGAAGAAGAAGAAGAAGAAGAAGAAGAAGAAGAACGAGGAGGAGGAGGATAGGGGGAGGGGAGAAAGGGGAAGGAGGGGGAGGAGGGGGAGGAGAAAAGAAGAAGGAGAAGGAGAAGGAGAAAAATAAATAGTGATAATATTAATATATTTGTCTTCCCCACCTGAAAGGGTAAGGCTCAAATGACACAGTATATCTGAAAGTAAAAATCTGAACTGTCATCAAAATGAATAAGGAGCCGCCATAGCTATGCCATAGCCAGATACAGACATGAGTTGGGCAGAATCAGAAGTTCAGTAACTTCTGAATCGCGATGAGTATGAGGCAGATTCAGAATGACACCAAAGGGCGAATGCTGTTTAATATCAACTGTTAGCTGCTCCACACGAGGGATGAAGTAGCCTAGACAGGTTGCAGACTCGCATCAGCTGGGAATCGGAGGTGTTGCAGATCCAAGTCAAAGTGGGGTCCTCCCCCCGGCAGCGGGGTTCTACCCAGAAACTGTGACAAGAAAGCTCTGTCAAGTCTCTCACAGTTGTGAGAAAAATTGCCCTGGGTGTCTACCACTCCACATCTCCTACTCCAGCCAGAATCTCTGAACGCACAAACTCAGCCCGCTAATGGTGCAACCCAGTTTGCATAAAAGGTAAATTGATACTATTATAAATTAACCAGGAAGGTTTGGAATAAGTACATTGACGACATAAGTCACATTCAGAGTATGAAGTCTTTTGTGTTAAGTTTGGGAACCACAACTTGTACCTTTGATATGGAGAGAACGCTTACAATGCCTGAGAGCATTCACATCCCAGAGAATCCAAAAAATTAGCTTTGAAATTGCAGTTTTTTAAAGGTAATTGAGTAATTAATTTAGACTTAGAATTTTAAGTTGAAGGATAAAAGATAATTTGGCCAAGTCTCTAAATTATGCCAGAATATATAAAACCAGCTAAAATCACCAAGTTATCTAGAATAAATATTAAGGCTCTCCATTTGTGTTGTATTGCATGCTATGTCTTTGCCTCGATAAGGTATAGAAATTATTCGGCATTTGAGGACAACAAAATTGAAGCATTTCTAATATCAAATGAGAATGCTTGTACCCTTTTTCTAGGTAATTTTTTCAGCCTTCAACACGTTTGACCTCTTCTTTTCTACAGTTTTAGACACAAATGGGCTGAGAAATGTCATTAGATCAATCCTGAACCATATAAACGAAGAAACAGAGACAGGGAAGTTACGTGATTTGCTCAAACTACGGCTCAATTTAGGGACAAAACCAGCAGATTTCATGAGCTCCTCGTTGAGTACTTTCTCTACAGTATCATCAAGTTGGCTTATTGTTTAAGCCTGGGACATATCGTTGATAATATCTTAGTCCGAACACAATAGATGGTGCTTATTTTTCCAGCCCCAAAGAAAGCATTTAGGTTATCCCAATCTTTACAACTAAGAACTTTCCTCCTCCTGGTTATAAAACTTCTCTTTTGTGTGCATAATAGGAAGGCTTCTACCCTGACCAAACTACACCCACTACTTTCCTAAAACCCTTGGAAAATCCCACTGACCTGAACAATAGGCCGCGGCTTATCCATCATTCAAAAATACTGACTTTTACAATGTCCAATGGTCTGCGTTCCATTTCACAAGTGTAACGAATAACTATTCCATATGAGATTTTGTGAAGTGCTTAAAACACTAAATAATCCTCCCAGGACCTATTGGAGAAGTATCTTCTGCTATAAGAACACTGATTACTTTATTTCTGCTATAAGCACAAATCAAGGTCCTGTTCTAAAGTGTTAATATTTCTCCAGGGGTACATGGAGAATAGAGCTTACTCAGGGGAAGAAATCTGGCTCACTGTCGACAAAGCACTCACAGCTCTTTGGAAGAGCGGTATTGTATAAATGCAAAGCTATTATTATATAAAAGCATTCAGAGGATAATATTAGCCATAATTGTATTAAATATTAATATTAATGCAAATGGTGGCTAAAAGCTTAAAGAAAAACAGCACTAGTCAATAACAAATGGAGCAAAAGTATACAAAATTCGTGTCTTTCTAACTATGCATACCATGCAAGCCCAACACCCTGAAGGCAGATAATGAATTGCTAGATGTCATGGTGTCCTTCTTTGTTAACTCTTTCAGCTCAGAAAGATTGACAAAAAATCAAAATTGTCAAACTTTTTTCAATAAGCCTTGAAAATGGGACTTTAAATGCAATTATTTTATCCTCACGTTATGATTTTTTGATACGGCAAATTGGCTAGACTAAAATAGTCTTCAGTTAGTCAATCAAACATGAATTTAGGGATTTGGCGAATGTCATTAGAATCCCCAATTATTTGACTTCACGTGAATCAAAAGAGAGATTATCCTAAATGCATCTGACCTTATGAGGCGAGTCCCTAAAAAAAGAGGGGTTAGGGCTTCCCTGGGCCTGATGACTCCATGCTTTAACTCAGACTCATCGTCTTCTCTTCCTGACTTCTGCCCTATGGACTTCAGACTTAGTTCCCACAGTGGTACAAGCCAATTCCTTGCAACAAATGAAAATATTTTCTATCTATCTATTCATCCATCTATATCTGTATCTATTTACTTTCTATCACCTGCTATCCCCCTTCTTTACTGGTTCTGCCTCTCTGGCTGAACCCTGACTGATACACTACGTTTTTCAGAAAGCATGTATGTGGATTATTGGATTTTCATGGGTAAAAGAATGTGTTCTAAAAAACATATAGTCTTATTTTGTATCCATAACACATTAGGGAAAACATTGTTTAATTTTGCCACCATTGTAGGTAATATAATCTGCCATTGATTTTGAAGGATACCACGACTCAAGATGGACGAGCTTTTCAAATATTTTTAAATTGGATTTCAAATGAAATTCTGAGCATGATAAATCATTGGGTCCTCAAAATAAGAGCTTCAATACTTCAGCTTAAAGAAAAGTTTTGAGGGGCGCCTGGATGGCTCAGTCGGTGAAGTGGCCGACTTCAGCTCAGGTCATGATCTCACGGTTCGTGGGTTCGAGCCCCGCATCAGGGTCTGTGCTGACAGCTCGGAGCCTGGAGCCTACTTCAGAGTCTGTGTCTCCTTCTCTCTCTGCCCTTCCCCTGTTCACGCTCTGTTTCTCTGTCTCTCAAAGATAAATAAACATTAAAAAATTTTAAAAGAAGAAAAAAGTTTTGAAACATGGAAATTGTACATGAACATACGCACAGAAACACACACTCTAGCAGAGCAAAGCAAAATGTAAGAGTGGGGCCATTTACTTTTTTTTAAGTTTATTTATTTATTGAGAGAGAGAGAGAGAGAGCGTGAGTCGGGACCGACAGGGAGAGAGGAAAAGAGAGAGAATTCCAGACAGACTCTGCACTGTCAGCGTGGAGGCCAACGTGGGGCTCGAACTCACAAACCATGAGATCATGACCTGAGCCAAAACCAAGAGTCGGACCCTTAACCAACTAAGCCACCCAGAGTTGGGCCATTTTTTGATAAGCCTTAGGAATACTGAAAAATTTTTTAAACAAATTAAACTATAATTTAGTTAAAAGTTGAATAAAATAATTGAAATAATTTCCTCTGCCTGTGGTAATTATCTTCTTCTCTATTTCTCCCAAGCAGATTTTTGTATCTTAGTAGATGGCACACATGTATTATTAACCCCCCTTTCAGAAGTGAAAAGCCACAATAATCGACATCATATATCAAAAAGCAGTTAAATTAACTATTCCTTCTAATTTCATTCTTAGATAAAGCTCCCCAAATAATGCCTCAAAATTAAAAGGCGTCAGAGAAAGTAAATTATAAAACATTCATGTAATGGAATATTACACAGCCATTGAAAATCACGTTATGAATTAAGTAGTATAATGAGGAAAGTGACATATAATCAACAAAAGCAGGATGGAGAATTCTATACCTATACTTTGATTTATAAAACATATTAAAAATATTGAGGAAAATGTTCACAAATCTTAAAACAATATTTATCTCTGGGTAGTGTAGTTATGGGGGATTTTCTTTCTCAATTTCTGCAGATATTATGTATTATTTGTACACCTAAAACTATTCCCACAAGAATGAAATCAAGTGCTCGCTTCAGCAGCACATATACAAAAATGAAATCAATCGTTTTAATTATGTATCATCATATAAAGGCAATATTTTGATATCTACGTAGTGCGGGCATCCATTGCTTTGAAAGTAGGAACTGTACCCATTCCGTAATGAGCTCTTTGTGTTCCATGAACAAATGGTTCCTGTTGTGGGTCAGTCCTGGCGGGTGTTTGACGCTAGACCATGTTCTGGCCATGCTAGATGCTTCTGGACTGGCTTCCTGTGCTTTCAGTCTTCAGGTGATCAGTGCAACCTGACTTAGTAGGAGAAGTCAAGAGTATATTACAGTCTTGGTAACTCAGACGTACATACACATGCAGACAAATAAAAAGTTGTGAAGTTTCTGTACATCAAAGAATTGTGTTTCATTTTTGCAGAGACCTAGTTAAAATTCATCACTCTAGCCTGGCTGCTTCCCATACCCCTGTTCTCATGCCTGGATTATCTGTGTATTCTCAAACAGATGCCTTGATTCTTACTACATTTACTACTTTTCGCCCTTAGGTATCATCGCTTCCTCAGTCAGGGAACTTTTCTCTCTTATCTGAAGTTCTCTTTTGTTCAAATTATCTTTCGGATTTGAGGTGGCCAGATGGACACAAAGTATAAGAAAAGGAGATCAAAACACGGGATATTTAAGTCAAACTTTCAAACACTAGCAACTCCTCCCAATAATTTATGGGTAATAATCTCCCTGCTTTTCTCTCACATCTGTGTTCCCTGCATATGGAAAGGAGTCTAGAAGACTGATGACTTCATACATTTTTTACTCCATGCTGGATGTCACAGCAAACTCCTTTGGCTTTTAGTTTGTAAAACATCTAACTCTGTCATCACTTAAAAAACAGAAAAAGTCTTAGAGCGTAACGTTCCAGCCTATAGCTTGCCTGGAGGAAATATGTGGTGGTTGAATCCCACCTGATCTGGATGAAGAGGATATAAATTCTCTTTTCACCAAAACCACTGAGAGGTTTTCTGCTGTGCGTTGATAACAAGTCAAGAATATATACCCAGGTCAGATGACCAAAGTTTTAATGTTTTCCAAAATCAGAGTCAATGTGTTAAATGTAGCTTGTTATCTGACACAGTGATAAAGAAAACCAACAGATGGAAAAAGTTTTTAATAACAACAAAAACTTGAGTATCTGTGCTCTAAATATGGGATCATCATGTAGCAAGGAAATAGACGTAGGTTTTTTGGAGTATTGAAAGAATCCAGTAACAGTGTTAAAAACAACGACAACAAATAACTTGGTAATTATATAATGTGGGTTTAGAACCACGTGCACACACTGGACGACTTGCTTAAGGTTTCAAAAGAGAAATTTCACTCAGAAATTGGGGCTGCTCCAGTCCCCGTCGTGATGTCAAACAGACGGGGCACCGCCAGCCCTCTCCCCCGTGCTCAGTTCTGGGGATCAAGAGCCATGAGGCTAAATCGGGGGTGTGAAACACTGATATTAAAGCCATTTGCCAGCCCTGGGAGAACAGAAGGTAGTTGTCTTCTGGCGCATACAAGAAATCATGGCCCAGAACTGAAGTGGGCCAGGAGCGTGCATGGGGACAGGTTGAGGGAGAACATTTTCTTGGTGACATTTTCCTTCTCGGTTGGAACCGAGGCCAGGTCATTGCCTCCCATCAAATTTAAACTTCCAGAAGGAGCAAGCAGATCATCTACCATGAAATGAGAATCAGGCAAGCATCAGACTTCTCATCAGTGACACAAGATGCTAGAAGACAATGGAGCATGTAATTTCAGTTTCGATAACATTGAAACTAGAATCTTCCCACTTAACTATATTATCTATCATATGTATCCACAGAAGTTTCAGTAGACAAAACTCCCATGAAAAAAACAGCTCAGAAATAAGGAAAATAAATTTAGGTTCTATGAAATATATTTCACGTAATTACAGATGAATAAATAATTTAGTATTGTGTGTTATTGGTGAAAAGGTAAAAAAGATGATCAGGGGAAAGGATGAGTTTATTCAGGGGTAAAAGACCAGGTGAGAGTTATATTTTAGTCGTGTTTGGTTCTGTTTTGTTTAGGGATGAAAATACAGATATTGGTAAACCTAAAAATTAATGAAGAAAATGTAAAAAAAATATATAGGCCTTTAAAAAACTAGAGCAACTTGACATAGCATAAAAATAAAACATAATTTTTAAACCAAAAGAAGAAAATATTGATCTGTTTAAAAAAAAGGAAGACAAAAGGAGAACATTTTAAATATATGGTTCAAAAAACACATAAAATAAGGCCACTGTAAATCTGACTCTAAGACTTATATAAATACATGAATGGTTACACTCAGTGATCAAGACATTATCAAACTTGGAATCGTGCGATAAAAGAAATTGAACAAGATGTCCTCTTCAAGAGACCCAGTTAAAACCAAAGGATCCAGATTTGTAAATCAAGAAATCAAGAAAGAAAAAACAGGCAAATGTAAGCCAAAAGAAGCCAAAATAGTGATTTTAATATCACAGGAAGTAAAAGCTCAAGGTAAAATTTTCATAGCTGACATTGAATAATAAAATAACAATAGATCTTAGGATATTATTATTATAAACACTTATTGACCTGACAATATTGCCTCACAAAATATAAAGAAAGAACTAACAAAATTATAAGAAGAAAGAGATAACTCAAAAAAGTTAATTAGTTGTGCTCATAGGGATAAGAAAGTATATTAAACTTCACTGAGATACTGTGCATTATTTATAAGCCCAGTAAAAATCCAAATATTTGACAACATATTTTATTAGTGAGACCACAGGGAAATGTGTGTGCTCATACACTGCTGGTGGGAATGCAAAATCATTCAACACTTGTGGAAAGGAGTTTGTCTCTATATAGAAAAGTTCTGTATGAATTAACTCCTACCCAGTAGTCCTACTCCTTAAGATCTATCTCAAAGACACACCGACAAAAAATGAAATGTACACAGAGTACTTCGTCAACATTTCTTTCTAATACCAAAATAGTAGAGACCATTAAGATGACCAGGGACAGGAGAACAGTTGAAAAACTTTTATACATCCACAAGATGAAAACCGTGCAACCGAATGTAATGAGCGCTAGAGAGGAATTCTGTAGAGTGATATAGATCTCCAGACTATATTGTTAATAAAAGACGCAAAGTGGAGACAGCGGTTACTTTATTCAAACTCTCCAGTAAGTAAGGGGGAAGGCAGTATATATATTTTTTTCAGAAGAAACAGTATAAGAATAAATAATAAATAGGTTGGTTATCTCTGCGAGAAGGAGAGAAGTAAATTTTCTGAACAAATAACATAAACGAGATATGATTAAAAAAATCTGGTAATATTGAATTTAAATTGGAAATAGCAGCACAGTTTTATGATGTGTTTTGATTTAAAAACCGTATTACGTTCCAGACTAGGAGCAATGAGCTTAGGAGCATTGCTAGCACATAACCTGTGCTCTCCCAAAATAGTTCTCATGAAAGGAGCCTGGCCACATAGACGTACAGCTGATGCCAGGTCTGGGGTGGAAAGTTCATACATTTATATCTTTCTGGCATAAACTTTTTGTTATGCCAGAAAGTAAGGAAGTTATCAAACACTAACAGAAATCTATTAAAAGGACACAGGAACTCACCTAAAGGTGCTTCCGTTGGCTTAAGAAGGAGACATCTGAGCACAAAAAAGAATCATGACAATAAATGGAGCTGCTTCAAGCACATTTATGTGTGCAAGTTCGTGGTATTAAAATACACGCATTGGTCACCACTGGAGGTTGCTAGGACACCAGCCCATGATTCTGAAAATTGATAAAGGCAAGAAAATCAAACATTCATCCTGAATTACTTTTGCCAACTCTGTTTCAGGGTAAGAAAATGGGTGCTGAGGGATATGTCTTCTGTAGGGAAGAATTCCAGCTAATAAATGCAGAAAGAACGAGAATTACAAAATCACCATTTTGCTATTTCTAATGAAATAATAAATTTAGGCAACCATGACCCAAGATCTCTGACTTTGAGTTTAGCAAAATTAGAAATCAATTGCAAAAAAAGATGAAACAAAATTCCAGATGTCTGGAAACTCCAGAGAGTACTACTAGATGAGTTTTGGGTTAAAGAGTAAATTACACGGGAAATTACGGAATATTGAAGCTGAACGGTAGAATTCTACCTGTCAAAATGTGTGCAACACATCCCAAACAGCATGTAGCTCAGCATGTAGAATTCTTCGGTGAACAAGAAAGCTGAAAATAAATGAGCTAAGCAACTTAACTAGTTGAAAAAAGAACGAGAGATTGAGCTCAAAGAAATGCGATGGAAACAAATGATATACAGATGAGGGTGAGGGTAAGTCAGTGAACTAGAGAATTACAGCAAACCCAAGAATAATAGTGCACCGTGAATGAGGAACACGAATCACTCAACTTTCTGCCCTTGAGATCCAAATACTAAACAATTGCATAAGCCAAATAGATCAAATATATAAAGGAAGAAAAGTCTAGACCTGCGAAGGACTTTTGACATACGATCGTTCAGCAGTGCCCTTCAAATTCTTTTTAACTGTTCCTAGCTCGTTTCGAATGTACTAAACGCAGTGAGCTGGGTGAACGGAAAAGTCTGAGAGAACAATCCCCATAAACCTGCCTTCATGTCAGACATCAACGGCAAGTTCAGGAACCTCCTTCGTTGCCACCAGCTGACTACAAATTGGAAGGTCTCCACATCCTCCCTCAGGCTCAATAATTCATTAGAAAGACTCAGAGAACTCACTTGAAGCCTCTTATTTATGGTCATGTTTATTACAGGCAAAGGATGCAAATTAGAAGCAGCCAGAGGAAGAGACTCATATGACGGAATCAGGATGCATTACTGTCATTATGAGTCGGCTGGGGAAGCTCATGTAGACTTTTGGGGTCCAGGGCTGGAGAAGAAAATTCAGCCATGCAAGCAGCTGCCTTAACTTTATTCTCTCACCCCTCCTGGAGGTTTGGGCTAATACCTTTTTTATCCCCAGCTCCTCCAAAGATCAAGGTTAATATTGTGTACCCTTCAAAGTCCCCATTATAAGCACATTGTTAGACCGTCCAGTGGCCAAAGGCCTAGGCAGACAAAGACATGCCTATCTGACAGGACACTCCAAGTACTAGAGACCACTTCTCAGGAGCAAAGAGTAAAAGCCAGACCATTCTTTAGAGGGGATTAATTCTCCACTGCATACCAAATACGAATTGTGGGAAGTCAGAGGAACCATGTGTTTTGAAACATGGGTGATCATGATAAGCCAGATTTGGGAACCAGAGATGTAGTTAATCTTGTGTTCACAAATGAAAAATCTGAAGACCCAAGAAATTCGATGGTTTGTTTATGTGGTAATGATCACACAGACAGTAAGAAGGGAGATAAGTCTAGAACTTGGGAGCTTGACTGAGCCATAAAGGGTCGGACCACAAGTCATTCTCACCCACATCTCTCCTACATTGTCAGCTGATTGAACAATACCTGTCTTTCCCATGTATCTGTAAACCTGTTCACATGTTCTTACAATTGACAAAACATGAATTTGTGCAAAAAGCCTTGATGAATTCCTTATGGCATTATAATTTGCAAAGTGGCAAAGGAGGCTTCAAAGGTGTGCTCTGTAGAGAAGCGTAGGGAAAAACTCAACACTTACCTTTTACACCAACAAACTCAACCTTGCCTTAACCAGTCTCTGTGAGTAAATTTAATTTCCTCGAAGGCAAACATTAGCAAATGTTGTAGGGCTATTGCTAATTTGATGAAGCAAGATGGGGAAAAAGTCCCGTGATTCTTTTAAATAATCTACGATTCATTTGGGGCCCCTGGGTGGCTCAGTCGGTTAAGCGACTGACTTGAGCTCAGGTCATGATCTTGTGGTCCATGAGTTCGAGACCCGCATCGGGCTCTGTGCTGACAGCTCAGAGCCTGGAGCCTGCAGCCTGCTTCGGATTCTGTGTCTTCCTCTCTCTCAGTTCCTCCCCCTTTCACGCTCTCTCTCTGTCTCTCAAAAACAAATAAACATTAAAATTAATTAATAATTTACCATTCATTCAACTTCACCTGTGCAGGAATCTTACCTACTATCTTCATTTCCAAGACATCATCATCCCTTCCCTACTCTTCCTTTTTTCAGTTGTACCTCATAGTAGCACTCAACATAGAAATATAAGAATCAGATTAGAATCTATTTTCCTACTCTGGGTTGTTCATATTATATTATTAAGCTTTGTTGCATAAATATTATACTTTTCTTCAGTAATTGAAATAAATCACTCTACTCAAATTGATTGTTATGCCAAAATTTCTGAGATTGCTGATATGGAATTAATGATGTGGATATAACTTATGTCAAAATAATTGTTACAAGAAAGCAGACAAACAAAATCTAAATTATACTCAACTGCCAAACAAATACTTGTTGAGTAGGGATGAATTTTATTCCAATCTCATTGACTCTAACTCCTAATCCCATTCACCAAGGTGGTGATGCCCTATCACTAGCTCTCTGCTTCCAGATTTGTGTGAAGATGAAGGCTTGTACAGCCCCAGAATTCCTCTGGTCATTTCTCCAGTCTGGTCATGACTGATAGGCTCATGGTCCAAACCAGCAGGATTTGTGGGCTATCTCTTTGGGGTCAAGGCTTGGTGGTGGGGTCATTGTCATGAGATGCTCAATATATCCATTTTCTTCCAAGTCTTCCCTATTCCCTGCCTCCTACAAGGGAGGAGAGATGGTCTCACTCCTCTAGTTCTGCAAATCCTTCAGCCCCTTTACTTTAGTTTCTTCTCCATGCAAGGCATGATCTCCTTTCCCCTCCTGTCAAGAACAAACCAACAACATCCTCTCAATAAACAAAGGTTTTAGAATATAAGACCAGGATTGGATGTCTACAGGTAACTTCTTCTTCAGGCTTCATAATAGAAACCTCGATGAGGCTTTCTCAGTGGAGGTGGGGAAAAACACAGGGAAACATGGCAAATTAATATCTCATTAAGTCATCCTGTTCCACATGAATCCAGAAGACAAGGACGGTTTGCTACAGTCTTTTGAAGTGATGGTGAATAGTAGCAGAAAATAATTGGAAACATGAGGAAAAAAGTGTTGTTAGTGCCCCACATGACTGCTCTTATGACTACCCGGGAATGGATTGGTCCAGACCATCACTTTACGATCACGGTATCATCACAGGCCGCACCACTGTCTTTCACCCTCTGCTAGAAAAGGCATAAGATGTGAGACCACAGCCACTTACTTTAATCTGTTTAATGTATTGGTTGAGAAAATATTGCTATTCATTCTTAAGAGCTGTAAGAATTGAACATGCACAAATTATTAGTTGAAGTTATTAACCTTTTGCTAAAAATGTAGCATGACTAAATAGAAAGAACCAGTGTGCTCTTCTCTTTGAAGTAATAAAATACCATAACTATCTTGTTCTCTGGACAAATATTTATAAATGCCTATTCGTTACATCATTCACTATCATTCTGCCTAAACTGCCCTCAAACTTTCAGGGTCGGCTTGGAGCAGATGGGCATCTGGCCCATGCCCGAGCTAAGAATGGTGGTTACATTTCTAAAATTTTTTTAAGTCAAAAGAATAAGATTTCATGACATTGAACATTTATGAATTAAATTGTCAATGTACATGAATAAAGTTTTATAGGAATGCAGCCATGCCCAATGACGTACAGAGTGTCTGTGTCTATTTTTGTGCTATAATCATGGAGTTAGGAGTTGCAGCAAAGAAAGCATAGTCCACAAACCCTAAACTATGCACTCCCTAGTCCTTTCCAGAAAACGATTGCTAACTCCTTCACTAGAATGTATTGGAGCATGGAGGTGGGAAGAGGGGGAGGTTTGGGCATGTTTCCTGCTTCTACCCCCAAGGTTCTGATTAGGTAGCTCTGTATGCAAGACCAGGAATCTGCATGTTTAATAGGCATCCCAGGTGATACTGCAGCAAAAGATCACTCTGAAAAAAGCATTTTTAAATCCAGACGTGTGTATGTATATATATATATACATATGTATGTATGTATGTATATATATATATATATATATATATATATATATATATATCACCTACGGATAGTTCTTCCTGGGCAAATAAACATTCCTTATCTCTCTAGGATATTAAGGAGAATAAGTACATTTAAATAATAAACTATAAATAGATGTTTAAAATATTTAAATATTATTTGCTAAGCCTCGGGGTGCCTTTGTGCCCTTTTAAAAAATAAATTTACTTCTTACATACACATGGGAAAAAAGAAATCATTCTTTCCAAATAATATTTGTCAGAAATAATAATTCTTTTCTTCCCCAATCTAGCTCAAATTTAAACGTTTGAACAAAAAGAACATAACTAAGAATAAGATGTGAAGGGAAGGAAATATTTCCATAACAATGTGTGCAGAAAGTAACCCTACCCAGGAGGCACGCATGGCAGAAAATGCTGTATTTAAGGATACAAAATGCTTTCTGTTTCAAGTCGCAATTTTAAGACACTTGTAGGTTTTCGCAATTTTTCTTCAAGTATAAAATTCCCGAGATTATGCCTAAGAATGTTGGGGAAATACATCATCGAGAAATGGTCCTTTATCCGCCTCTTAACAGATAGTGGATGATGTGTGTTGAGTATGTATTCACAAACTAAAAGGAAAAAGGAGTTGAAATGTCAGATTTAAAACTTGTAAATTCAGCCTGTAATTAAGTCTCGGTAATTTATGGTATTTTAAAAATTCTAATGAAATCAATATGATGAATTTAAAGAAGATCACTAAACTGTGACTCCATCAGTTGGGTTGGGTTTTCTCATTGATGGCCAATCGAAGCTAGGAGTGGTTCTGTCCGAACTCCCTTTAAACATTTTAGTTTCTTGGTTCTTGGTGCAGAGAGTGTGGGTCTTTATGGAACGTGGTCCAGTTTAGTTGCTTTTAGGAACCGACCTTCCCCAAGCGAAGGGTCTAGGTAATAGGAGCACCTAGCTTCAAAGCATACATTTGCTGACCCCTCTTTCAACTTCGCTGACTGCCTGATTAGCATTTCAGTTCAGCCTTACTTCAACTCCACCTAGATCAACCTTGTCTGACCCCCATTCTTTTCTTTTCCTCTTGGCTGTATTCTACTTCTGCCCCCCAAGGTCTATACTGAGAAGAAATTCTTTTAAGGGCATTAGTCTTAGCTGTAGTAGGGCTCTGGATGCCTGCCCATCAGTCCTGGTTCCAAGGAAAGGATCCCTGAGGAAACATTGCAATTGTGCTTCTCAGCCTCTCAACCCATGTACCTATAAAAACAGAGAAGAGTGAATACATACCTCCAGGAGGGTAAGATGTGCCCCAACCTGCCTGCAAGTACCCTTCACCATCTCACATAGGTTAGTATAGGTTGACCATATGAGTGGTACCTAGGCAGACATGCTACCATTTTGCAGTTGTAAACTGGAAGGCTAGGAAGTAGCCTTGAATCCAATCTAATCCAGTAATTGCAACAGTCCCTTACATACTTCTAAGCCCTTTAGGTTTAGGAAAGAGAAGGCTGGGCACTTATGACCAGTGTAAGAGTCAGGATCTTTGGGACTGGTGATCTTTGCCTCTGCTGGCCTCCAGAGGGATGTGCCCATCTATCTGGCATTCAAGACTACAGTAGTTTAGCATGAAGTCTGGTCTCTCTCAAAGCCAGAGCCTGTAACTCATCTGCATAACTGAGTCTTACTGTGGTCCTCACTGGTGTCGCAGATGTCTTGCATAGATCATATCTTGTCAAGAAGCCTGCCTGGAGTCTTTTCTGAAGGGTGACTTCATTTCTTAACACAGATGGCCTTGGGCAGGGTTCAGCTATCTTCTGAGTCTGACATGAAGGGATTTCGGGACTTCCTTTACCCTATCTCTGCCACATAGAAACCAAAAATGACAGAGCAAATCTCAATTTCTGGGAATTGTATCCTTTCCCAAGACAATATGTTAAAGTCCTAACCCCGAGCACGTCAGAATGGGACCTTATTTGTAAATAAGGTTGTCGCAGTAACATATAGAACTCGTGAAACTAAGATGAAGTCATACTGGAGGAGGGTGGGCCTTAATCACAAGTGACCAGTGTCCTTACAGAAAGACAGAGACCCGGAGAGAAGGCTATGGGACGCACTTACAAGCCAAGGAACTCTGAGCATTGTCAGCAAATATTAGAAGCCAGAAGAGACAAGGAAAAATTAGGTCTTACAGGTTCCCAAGACAGCATGATCCTTACACATACTTTTATTTCAGAATTCTAAGCTGTGAGATGGCCTGTGTTGTTTTAAGCCACGCAGTCTGTGCCACTTTGTCTCGGCAGCCCTGAACAACGCATGCAGTCTCCTTCTGCCAGTAGCCTACTGTCATACAGGCTTGTCTGTCCTGAAGAGGAATCTTCTTGACACCACGGGGTACCACACGACTCAAGTGTTCAAGTCAACACCTGATAAGCTAAATAATATCTAAAGAAATTTGGAAATGAGGGTCTGTCCTCAAAAGAAAATGTGTCCCAAGAGACTAAGAACCCAGAGCCAGGAATATATTGGGCTCGTACGTGCGTGCATGTGACCCACAGATGTCAAGTTCAGTGATACTGGGCTTAGGAGGAGGTAGTGGTTTTATATTTTAATTCTCTGCCACTATCCCACAATTTGCTTGAGTCTGTGACATCTGGTAGCCTCTGTTGGCTTTGAGGGGAAGAGCAATAGGGTCTGTGATCCCAGCTCATGGATGCCGGACACACATGGGTGTTGTTAAGTCCTTCTCACTGAGACCCTTGGAAGTCGTGAGGGAAGGGGACAGTGATTTCTCCATCCACACAGGGACCCCAGAAGTTCACTTTGCTTTGGGCTTTTGCCCTGTTCAGAGTGACATTAAAGCTTATTGTCTTTACTCTCTATTTCCAGAATAATAAGAGGTGGGTAATGAGTGCTCCGGGCTTGAGGACTGACGTGGGGACAGCTTAGGAGAGCCTGAAAATCTGGAGCAGAGAGCAAGAAAAGGTACAATGACAGAAGAGGCTGGGACAGAGTGCAGGGTGACAAGCAGCAGGCCACCCTCTTAGACATACTCGACAGCAAATCAGCTCGTGTGAAGTAGCAGAAATACTTTCCGCTTTCAGAAGTGAGAACTAGTCACCAATTAGATACTTGGATCCTTAAAGCACCACCAAGAGGTAATCAGGTAAAGATGCAATCAATTTTTCCACCACATACTTCTTGGGAACAAATGTTTCTGTACTCGAAGAAGATGCAAGAAATGCTAGCATTTCCTTGACCGACACTTCCTTGACTAATAGCCCACAGTCCTGTCCTCTGACTTTTCCATGTGCCTTTCATTCCCTCTGCTAAAGAAATGCACAAGGCTTCTATTCTGGAGAATCTTAAGGCAAAGTCAGAAAATGCCAAAATTTGACTACGAATTTTAAGGTTGAGTCCCAACACGCATGTGCTTTATTGCTATGAGCATATGTGTTTATGTGCGGGCGTGTGCCTGTGTGTGAATGAGTGTGTGTGTGTGTGTGTGTGCATGACACAGAGACAGTAGCCACCACGGTAGACCTCACCTGGAGCCCAGTCCTCTGAAGTTGTTACAGAGCAGCAGGTGGAAACGTGGAAGAGCATCGTGTGGTTTTGCCCAAGGTAGGAAAGAGGATGGCCAAGTGGCCAAGTCGTGCCCCAGCGCAAACACCAGCCTCAGGGGATCCCAGGGAAGTGCTTTCCCTTCCCTGCTGCCTTCTGGCCACAGGGGACATGGGGCTATTCCTGTGAAGCCAGAAGGAGGAAAGAAAGTGATCTTCCGTTGAGTCTTAATTTCTGGAAGGTCTTGTCTTTAAGGGACATAATGTTTAAATGACTTAGTAGGCATTGATTTGAGCAAGTCCCACGAATGCCCAATTTCGCACGAAAATGCAATCGTGGCTGTAAGACTAGAACGCAGGCAACAAGGGTTTTATGACAGTACATGGATCCACAGTGACCCTGGTGCTTGGTTACATCTCACCCAGGGCTGGGAGTGCTGTCTGCACGGGGCACCGAGGCAGTGCGATCCTCTCTGACTTCGGGAAATCTAGGAAAATCTATCGGATCCACATTACAGCCATTCCACGTGTGTTTTGTGTAAGTTTTGTTCACCTGCGCAACATCATCATTGAATTACTTGCTTTTCTTCTCAATAATTAAAAATGTATTGCGTGCTAATTCTGTGCGAAGCCCTTTGAATAAATCCTCCATTTAATTCTTATGACAGCCCTGTTAAGGCAGGTGCCAGTGTGAGATGCTCTTTGTGCAAGGTGTGGGGGAGTGGACCTATAGGGCTAAGGGGAAGGTCTGTATAAGTCCAAGTTCATTTGCTTTCAAAGTGCATACTTTAAACCAGGTTTATGATACATCATAGATACAGCCAAAGAATGATACAGTGCTTTAAAGAGACAATAAGAGTGGGAGAAAAATATATTCTAATAATTCTATAAGGCTGTATTCTAAATTCTTCTTATAGTAGTTAAAAAAAAAGCTTAAAAAAGCTCAGCATTTTCCATTATTTCTTATCAGAGACTCCCTTTTCTCCTTCATTCGACTACTGCATTGCTACCAAATATAACAAAATGCACTTGACCTTTTTCTATCACCAGGGTCCCAGATATAAATATTTAATAAATTATTAAGATGTGTTAATTAATTTATAATTTAATTGATAAATACCTTAATCTGGGCATTTAAATTACAGTTAAAAATTATATTTAATTTCTTTCTTTTTTTTTAAAGTTTTCAATGTTTATTTTTGAGAGAGAGAGAGAGAGAGAGAGAGACAGAGCGTGAGTGGGGGAGGGGCAGAGAGCGAGGGAGACACAGAATCTGAAGCAGGCTCCAGGCTCTGAGCTGTCAGCAGAGATCCCCACGTGAGGCTCAAACCCGCAAACCGTGAGATCATAACCTGAGCTGAAGTCAGACCTTTAACTGACTGACCCACCAAGGTGCCCTAAAAATTACATTTAAAAAATGGAATGAGACATGCGGCAAAGAGATTTTTAGGAAGGTTTTTTAATATTTGTTTATTTAGTTATTTAGTTATTTAGTTAGTTATTTTGAGACAAAGAGAACACAAGCAGTGGAGGGGCAGAGAGAGAGAGGGAGAGAATCCCAAGCAGGGTCCGAGCCAACTGCACAGAGCCCAACACGGGGCTCAAACTCACAAACTTGTAGATAATGATGTGAGCCAAAATCAAGAGTTGGACGCTTCACCGACCGAGCCACCCAGATGTCCCATAGAAGAAAGGAATTTTTAAACTTCAGATTCATTTTCAGTAGAAATAACACATATAGTATCTTTAATAATAAAAACAAACAACAAGCAGGTATTTGAGGGCTTACAAAGAAAAACAGTATTTCCCTGATCCTCCTTCTCCAGTAACTCTGCTTCCCAGAGACAACCACTTTCACATGTTTGTCTTTAATTTTTCCGCTCATTATCTTTGTATCACTAAGCGATAGGGCCATCCCGCTGCTTTGAATAATCAGATCTAAGCATTATCAGTTGACTTCCACCTGCAGGCAGTGAGGAAAAGCAAGGGGAAACCACTGAGAACTCCAAGCCAGACCCCAGCCGAGCCCCGTCCCGGGGACTCAGCCCACACCCACTGCAAACCGGTGGGAAATAAAAGTCAATTTTGAAACTAGAGGGAAGGCCAGGCCTTCAAAGTAACCAACGGGTTATTTGTATTGCCTTCAAAACCAAGAATGTGACCTTTGGCCTCTCTGAATAATGAAGTCCCTCTAAGAGTCCTTCAGGGAAGTTCTGGGCACAGCCAACTCAAAAGGATTCTTGTTGAAGTCTTTTTTCTTTCTACTTTGTTTTCACTCACACCCTTTCTTGGCTGGCTGGGTTATCCAGGACTTTTGAAATTCCAGGGTATTGTGTGTGCCTGGCTAAGAAACCCAACACCAGTGCGAAGGCTCCAGGAAGTCGTTTTAAGGAACCAAGTATATTTTGTAAACAGACAACTAGCACTGGATTGAATACAAATACACGTAAGCCACCCCTTGTTTGTGTTTGCTAATGGTCTTGAGGGTTTGAGCCAAGGTTTTAGCTTACACTCCAAGGCAGCCCAAATTAGTGCGGGCTAGCAACAATCACAGTGTTTCCTTCATTCACAACGTGATAAACTTTTGAAATAATAGGCACAGCGTTTTATCAATGTGAACCTCCCGAAAGGTAATCCTGGCCATCTTTAATAAGGCAGAAACAAAGAGCGTGGTTTGGAAATAGAAATAGACAACGTGTAGATGGACAAGAACTAAAATAGCTGAGTTTGCGGAGTATTTCCCAGGGCTCGTTGCTAGAGACCTTGGGATTGTTTACATGATCTTAAAATATTCTTAACAGTCTTCAGATAGGGCAAAGCCAAGACAGTTTTGATTCAAGCACCAACATAACAATCATATTTTTTCTGGCAGATTTTATGATACAATGTAAGTAGGAAAACCAACAATGAATGTACGAATGACCTGTCTGCTCACATTTGAGCAGATGTGGATTCAGTTACGTGTCTGTGTGGACATAAAATACCTACTCAGGGGCGCCTGGGTGGCTCAGTTGCTTAAGTGTCCGACTCTTGATTTCGGCTCAGGTCATGATCTCACAGTTCGTGGGTTCAAGCCCCACGTTGGGCTCTGCATTGGCAGCATGGAGCCTGCTTGGGATTCTGTCTCTCTCCCTCTCTCTGTCCCTCCCCTGCTCTCCTTCTAAATAAATAAATAAATAAATAAATAAAATAAAATAAACATTAAAAAAAATACCTATCCAAAATTTTTAGAAAACTGGCAATGAACTTTTCGGTCTGTTACCGTCACTTCATAGTCAAGTCACTTCAAGTCAGGGTATGAAAGTCCTGGGAGAGACTCAGCTTCTGTTCCTCACATTTCCTTCACCCCATCTGCAATGAAATCAGCTATGCATGAACATCATTATCACAGAATCAGGAAAATAGGCTTTTCTGAAAAAATTGCCTGAATGTGGATCCACTTTACGTTTTCCCACCAAAGAAGAGACACTACCAAATGTCCGTCACAACTGGGACTGCACGTGCGCAAATCGGTGATGGAAGGGCCAGCTGAGCTCTCTGCAAGGAAGAATCCACAGTGAGCGGAATTTAAAAATAAGACGATAAAAGGGTCCCAGCTCAGGCAATAGGGACTCCGCAAAAGCAGAAAAAACAAGTAATTTTCTATTCACTCATTAAACTTGCAAGACAACCTGTTTTTCTCAATCAGAACAAAGTCTTCAGTTACAACGTGGATGTTGTCACCAGACGCATTCGTAGTTTTTCCTCCATGATTTCTCAGCGCATGTCGTCGTGCAGTGGAGGTGACGCGGTAACCGTTCTGATATGTCGTGAGTTGATTTGTACATACTTCGCAATAAATTCACTGAGAGAAAATTTTCTGTGCACACGGTCAGAAGCTCAATTCTCGCTGGTGTATCTTGTGATACGGATTCTAAATGTCAATAGATATTGGTTTAAGGCTGAGTGTGCTTAGTGGAGATGCACCTTTTGCTTTGTTTTGCTTTTAATACTCTTTCACAGGGAAGAAGAAAAGAAAAATCAAGAGTGGACACCTAGTACAGATGACAGCTAAACAGACTTCAAGGGTTAGGTCCTCTGGGATAAGGGCTTATCTGCCAACAAGTTTGTCAGAAGTGCAGAAATCGCTAGGTCACAGATGTGCTGTGTCACCTGAGGTGTCTTACCAGCCCCAAAACCTATTTTCCTTAATAGCCGTAGCCTCTTTCAAGAAGGGGTTAGTGAGTTCTCTGATTGACACGACAGACCGAAATAAAAATGGTCTCTCTTCTTCTGTTACCACTACTGTTTATTGGCTCCCATCACGACCTGAGCACAGGGTAAATCCTCGGAGGTAAGGTGGTGCTTATTTTTAGAAACACTGTATGCTCCTCAGATAAACACAAGGCACTTGTCAAAGCAGTAAACAAATTGCCATCATGTTATCAATTTCCCTCTTGCGCTGCTAAATCGCCAACAATTAAAAGTAAAAAACATATTATCAAGTTGTGGGCTGTGATTTACAAAGTCTTCATATTAAGGCATCTGATCCTCTGCTACGGTAAAGAAAGTGGATTTCTCATTGAAGACTTTGCTTAAAATCTTGTCGGCGTCCCTGAAGGCTAGATGACCTTGAGGAAGTCCCCTCCACATTCACAAATCAGTGTCTACTCTTCCTCGTGAGCAGAATAACATCCATCCTAAACGTTAAATGAGCAACAACAAGTAAAATAAAGGCTTGTGGGAGCTGCCTTTAAATATTACGGGAACGTACATCTAATTTTGAGATTCTCACTTTCATTTAGAATGTTTCTACACCCTAAAAACAATGTAAATGATCCATGAGAGAAAGAAAAGAAAATGGGATTCAGCTGATTTACCAGATTCAATCTGCCACAAACCACATAACTATTTCACTCGATGTACACACTCCTAACCAATTATTCTGACATCAGGTAGACACATTCCTGGACGACCTGACAAACAGCGAGTGTTGACCTTGAAACGTCAGAAGCATCCTCTGACAGTATTTTCGTTCATTTTCAACTTGTTCTCGAATCCTCCCTTCTGAGAAAAAGGCTGGCTTTCGGAAAGAATTTCTGTGGATCCATTGTATCCCTACACGCCCACTTTAGAGAGGTTCCATTTTGTTCGCAGAGATAGAATTGCTGCTGCAGGCATCGTCACAGCCTGGAGAATTGAGACAACTTGAGAGATCATTTAATATCAAAAATAATTACTCTTCCCACCACTATTACACTATCTCAAATGGTATTTTTCCCTTAATTATGTAATTAATTGCCTCAGTGCTTCATTTCACTCCGATGGAAATCCCATGAACCACCATAGCCTCCACAAACAAGATGGTATGATTTTCCATCTTCGGAAAAAAACTGGGAGGTAGACAGAATAAAGATCCATGACAAAATAAATACATTTCCAAGATTCAAGTGTACCGTGTTTTTGCATGAAAACACATGTTCGTGTTTAGGAGATTAATATATCAGTGGTGACCGTGAACTTCTCTGAGAGAGCTCAGGGTCAGCGGATCAGGTATTTAAATCGTGCTCTGCCACCTGGAGGGGCTTTAAGGAGCACGGTGGTCAGGGGTATGATTGTTTGATCACTGTAATACATCTCCGGGGGGTCCCACATACTTCCCAGATTTTGAATTCAGCTGTAAACGACTCCCAGTTGTACATCCCCAGACCAGATCACTATTCTCACTTCCAACCAATAAATCCGACTCGCTGGAGGACCTTGCTCTTTGGATAGACCAGATATCCCTCTATCCCTTTGGATAGAGAAGGTCCCTCCCACATTTCTAAACTTCTAGTATAAGGACATCTTTAAAAACATGGGCTCGAGAGCCAGATTGCCTGGGTTCAAACCCCGACTCTTTTGCTTTACAAGCTGTGTGACTTTGGCCAAATTACCTAGCTTCTCCGTGCCTTCGTTTCTTCATCAGTAAAAATGGGGGAAATAATAATACACTGTCAGAGTTATTTGAGAATTAAATCCGTTAATTTCAGAAAAGGGCCTGGAAAGCTGCCTGGCACATAGGCAGCACTCAGTAACTGTCGAATTCTCTTGTTGTGATTCTTCCTCTTCTTTGTTTCAATGAGTGGCTCCAGGAGCTGCTCAGCAATTTTAAACCTGGATCCACTGGGGAATTGGGCTTCGCAGAGATTTCTAGTACGCACTCCGTGAGACAACCCGAGGGGAATGCTTTGGGAAAGACGTGGCATTCGGATAGTGCAAAGTAAAGGTAAGCGATTGCAACTATTGTTTTGGACTCATCCTCTCCTTAGCTCTCATTTTTTTTTTTTTTAAAGAGAGAACACTCCAGTGGGGAAGAGAGTCAGAGAGAGAGAGAGAGAGGGAGAGAGGGAGAGAGAGTCTCAAGCAGGCTCCACGCTCAACACAGAGCCCTCTGCAAGGCTTAATCCCATGATCTTGGGATCATGGCCTGAACCAAAATCAAGAGTCAGATTCTCAACTGACTGAGCCACCTAGAAGCCCCCCTTAGCTCCCATTTCTAATTATTTAGTAAGTTTTGTTGCTTCCAACCCTTTAAAAAGTCTCAAATATCTCTCCTCCTCTTTACACTGCCTCTCACCTTTTTATCTTTCATCTCCTGACCCCAGCCTCTGGCTCTGTGATCCATCTGCAGCCCCACTGGAACTAGATTTCTAGGCATCCCGAGATCATATCCCTGCTTCCCCCCTCACCCCTCCCCACTCCATTCCTCCACCCCTCCCCACTCCCTATGCTTGCTCTCATCTCCATCATCATTAGAGGGGCGGCCGGGAAGGATGCCTCACCCCCTACTCTGTCCCCGTTGCGGCCCAGCCCAGCTCCCCATGTGGAAACTCAGTGGCAGCACCCCACTCGGCCTGCGGGCCCCTGGGTGCCTCCACCCACACGGGTTCCCCAGCACGGCAGTGCCACCGGCACGGAAAGGCAGGACAAGAGACACAGGGCAAATCAAGCAAAGCATTTGAGCCAGATGTCTGCACTCCATGAAATCACCACTCCTTCCCCAAGCCTGACCGGCCACACCAGCAATTTCAAACAGTCCCATCTAACGTAAGGAAGAGAATACAAATTTCCCTTTACTTTCAAGTGGAAATACGAGAATTCACATATTGCTTGGGGCATGTGAATGGTTGCCGCAAGCGGTGATGGTAAAGCTTTGGGATTTTGCATTCACTCCCTGCTGCCATTAAGGTTATTTCAGGGGAAAACCTGGTCCCGTCACTTCTCCAGGAAATGTGACAGACAGGACGCTCCCTGAGCTCGTGCTCTGATCCCTGCCTTATCGTGTGGGTCCCCCGGGTGCCCCTTTACCTGTCTCACCTCTGTAGACTCCTGTTGGTTCATATTGTCAGAGCCCAACACTGATCCCCACACACGCTAAATACTCCATTAACACCAAGCAAAGGTCACGAGTCCCCCGAATAAATCATGTGTCACAGGAAAAGCGAGCTTGAGAGCTGGATAGCTAAGCCTTTTCTTGAATCTATTTCCAGTTCTATAGGATACACCCTGAGCCCTAACAGAAACGACAAGAGATGGTCCTACATGCCACGGATGATGTGAGCCCGCGCTTGCTGATGTCACTTTGTGACATGTTGGTCGATAGCTGAGGAATACCTTAAAAATATTCGAGGTAAAGCTTTAAACACCTGTGAGTAAATAACTCAGTCCTCCAGAATATAAGGACCCACAGGTATAGTTGTTCCTTTGAAAACATTTTGGATTATCTGCACAGCATTTGTTTTCCAGAAAAATGATAGTGGACTCCCTCGATTCCAGTCCCCGTGTATACTTCTGGGACCTGTCGCACTCTTTGGCCCCAGAACTGCACCCTTTCCAAGGCAACATGCCAAACACAAATCACTTTTTGTTTTCGTGGTTTTGTTTTGGAGAGGGTTTGGGGTTTTGTTTTTTTTTTGCTTTTTTCTTTCTTTTTTTTTTTAACCGTTCGTCAACATTTTGAGTTACAATAGCTGTGACCTCAGCCAAGCTGATAAGAAGGGAAAACCTTGTAAAAGTACAAACCTTGAGCAAGAAAGGAAATTACCAAAAAGAGAATTTTTATTCTCCTAGGATTAAAAACAGCCTGAAATTCACACACCATGCCTGGAAGCCTGCTCTGAGTTTTTTTTTTTTTTTTTTTCTTTCTTTCTTTTTTCAATTGGCTTTTGAAGTCAGTAAAGAGCTGAATCTGTAAATAGAGCAAAGCAATAGCCCTTCCTTCCCCATCCCCCACCAAGAGCAGCTTCTTGGTCCCAAGAATGCCATGAACCCGGAAGCCCAAGAATTGTGCTTCAAGCCCAACTGTTCTTTCACACTTTTCTGGCCCTTTAGAAAGGGTCACCAATGAAGTCAGGCTTCAAATCGCAGTGTTTTAAAAAAAAAAAAATAGTGCAGACTAAGCATGATCAAGAATTTTGGCATCTCTTGAATGGAAAGTCTACAGAGTGGCCTGTTCTTATCTGGAGCTGGGGGGGGGGGTGGGGCGGTGAGGACAGGGAGCACAGAAGGAGGTAGAAGTGAGTGTCTAGTGGCTGTAGAAACTTCAGCCAATTAGCGCTGTCTTTCTGGGACTCACTCATGGTTTGAGGGCTGGGCAGGGAGAAATCCCAGAGGTGGTGATCCAAGGATTCTTTCCTTTGGGCAAGGAGAAAATCCGGATGGTCCATCCGGGTTCCCTTAACTCAAAGACTCTTCACTTTGCTTCTTTTGACCTTCCGTTTTCCATTCCCTTCTTAATTATTTGACCAAAAAAAAAAAAAAATCAAATTGCAAAGAAACACAGAGTATTTCTGCAAAAATCAATCGACCTGAGTGAGTAGTTCCAAAGATGTGCATATCAGATTTCACCTGCCATCGCCTATGCTCACTTCCTCCAAACCCAGGTGATAGTGAAGTCCTCTCCAAAGCCGTCTACTGAGCTGCTGTAGCAACACTATCTCACTCCTCAAACTGTCTAAACTTCTCATAAAACGATGCACGCTTGATTTTTCACTTATATAGTTCTTGATGCTAATCCGGGGTAAGAATAAACTATATCACGACAGAAGTAAATGCAGGACAGGTCCCACCTACCTTAATCCCGCAGATCTAGTTTATTTATTTATTTATTTATTTATTTTACATTTATTTATTATTGAGAGAAACAGAGAGACAGAGCACGAATGGGGTAGGGGCAGAGAGAGAAAGACACAAAATCCGAAGCAACCTCCAGGCTCTGAGCAAGCTGTCAGCACAGAGCCCGATGAGGGGCCCGAACCTTGGAACTGCAAGATCATGACCTGAGCCGAAGTCGGTCACTCAACTGACTGAGCCACCCAGGAGCCCCTCACAGGTCTAGTTTAAAAACCATGAAATTTTGGATTTCTGAAGTCTCTTTTCAAGTAGCTAAAACTTTTCAAGGAGATTGTTTTAGTCAGCTCAGGCTGCTATAACAAAATACCTAAACTGGGAGGCTTCCACAACAGATAATTATTTCTCATAGTGCTGGAGGCTGGGAAGTTCAAGATCAAGGGCCCGCTGCTTGGTGTGCAGATGACAGTCTTCTTGCTGTGAGGGCTGTCTTAATAAATGAGTGTCCCAACCCCGTCTCCTGCTAAACCCTAAAGACAGTATATTTAAAGCTATGAATTTTCCGATAAGGGGTGTGTTTCATTGTATTTTGTTTTGTTTTGTTTTCTAGTAGAGTTCTTTAAAAGTATACTTAGAAGTAAACTTGATTGTACCTTTGTAGATCATTCCCCCGTACAAGAGATAGGATTGTCTAGAAGCTGGAACTCCTTATGTTCTACCTCATTTGTAATCACAAATTGCAGAGAGGAAAATAGTTGTATTTTTCTAGACAAACAAACTGGCCAGGAACATGCCTTCAATGACTCGGCTGTAGTCTCTGAATCATGGCAATAAGGAAATCATTGTCTTCTCCCCTTACTTATGTACCACATTATTTGCCAGGAAAATAACTGGTTTGTATGTGAATAATTCAAGGTGCTATAACCTTTTCTTCGCTTTTCTAATGGCCATACTCTAAAGCAATCGGGCACAAGTCCTATTCCTCAACTACCTGCAGAAAGAATTGGACGGTGAAGATGAGCAAAGCGGCCATGTCAAGTCTCACTGATTAGTGGAAAAGTCCATTTCTGAGGACCATGGTATGCTGGGATCCGTGTTGTTTCCCCCACGCTGTGTTACTGAGTGACAAGATAAGACAGGACAGGAAGCAAGAGCTTTTGGAAGGATTTTGCCAGGCCCTAGGAAGGGCTTAAAATCCCTAAAACTAGCAAGAGTATGTTAAGTTCTATTTGGGGTAATTGGGGTAAACATCCAATTAAAGGATTTCTCACCAGAACTTAGGGAGTCAACGAGTCAACACATTTCAGAGCTTTTTTTTTTTTTCCCCCTAAGCCCCAGTGCACCAGCAAAGCAGGACTGGTATCAAAAAGGCAATCCCAGGAGAAAGGGACCGTGAGCCCACCTACGCTAAACAAACACCAGGTCCCAAAGTCTTGGCAATAATGGCTGCATTTAAAGCAAGAAGTTCCTTACATTTATCTGGGTTTGGTGTGTTTGTTTGTTTAAGCATTTACTTCTGTATAGTAAAAAACAAAAACAGAAAACAAAAAAACCTTGAGAATCACTCTGCTAAGAAATTGATTCTGCACCAATGGTACTGATTAGCAAGAATTTTATATATATATAAAAGTATATATATATATATATAAAATATATATATATATAAAGTAACATTAGATGCATCCACTAATAAATGCCCTAAATTACCCATGACTGGAAAGTCATCTTAACTGTAAGTGCTGGGTTATCTAACAGACACAACTACTGCGGCATCTACTGAAATTACCAATGTCGTGCCAAGAAAGAAAGAAACTCCTTCTACAGGGTTTGCCTTGCAAATAAAATCTTATTATATTAACTGGCAGCATCACAAGGAATCAGTAGAGCAAAGCGAGAATGAATGTTGAATAGTTATATCCGTGTATGAATTTGAGGTACTCCTAATCCAGTATTTATAAGAGAGAATATGATAATAAAGAAAATCATGTTTCCATAATTAAATTGTTATCCTTTGAACATGTTGTTTAGAAGATTTAAACACAAAGTCATATTTTAAGTATACTTTTTAAGTGATCTATAATTACATGGAAGAACAAAGCATTGCAGAAACATCCTGTCCTAGAAACAAAATGTCTGCTACATCCCTGCTTAGAACCTGAAATAATTAATACCTATGACCTCAATTTTGCAAAGTATTATTATTTCTACTTTGCCTATAGGGGAGGGTTTTGCAAAAACTCGTTTACTGAGTTTTCAATAAACTCAATAAACACTGCAAGTGGCTATGTATTATTGAAACTGAGTAAAAGGTACCTTGCCTGAGGTCACTCATAATAACAGTCCCAAAAAGGAGAAAAATTCAGTGGTGTCAGATTATTAATGGTTTAAGTTTATTTGGATAAAGTAAATTTAAATATATATTATTTTATTATTTGGTTAAGATTATCGGTAGCCAAACCTTTGCAATCAAATTTGAACTACTCTTCAATCATAAAAATATAAAATATGGTTGAATGGGGGAAAAGTGAGGCCAAAAAATTTATGATACCTATATTCTTCAAAGTCAATGGTTTTAGATACCACAGAAATGGCAAAGATAAAGACCAGATCATGAATGACCTTGAAGTAAAATCATGAGTCTCTTCCACAGGGCATTCTCTGATGTTGATTAAGATCAAGATGACTTTAAATGTATATGGCTCTTATAATCCTACTTTACAAATTTAAATTTATTAAATTGGTTATATTCATCACTATACTGCCTCCTCAGCCTGTATTCTCTACCTCATTTGGTGGCACAGCTACCTACTCATACTTTCAAGCAATAGATCTAGATCCATGCTTGACTTCTCCCCTTCAACATCCATATCCTATCTCCAAAATATTTATCAAACTCATTCTTTCCCTCACGTCCCCATTGACACTACTTAGGATCTTATCTTGTTAATCGCTGCATTGGCATCTTTCTTGCACACCGCCCCCAGTTTTGTGCATCTTAATTCCATCATTCTCAAAATCACAGTCCATTGAATCAGAGCGAGGGAAGCTAGTCAGGCGGCCACAATGCATACTAGCTGCATGTGCCCATTGGGATACGGTGGTGATGCGCCACGTCTCCTAAAACTTTTCATCTCCCAAAACTTTTAATGTCTTTCAGTTCACCTATAGGATGAGAACCCAACTCATTGACATCCTAATGAAACTTTCCATGACCTACGGATATCTTCCCTTGGTCCCATCTGGCTGATCTGTGTGCATTACCTCAGTCAACTCCTTGTTTCCAGTTGGGCTCTGTACTCTGGGAGTATAGGCAGGTTGGAGGAAGGGAAGGGAGTGGTGTCATTCTGGTTCCCTCCCTACATTCTCACCTCACCTTCCTCACTAGAAGACCGGTGCTCTTGTCATGGTGTCTCTTCCACAGGGCATTCTCTGTCTCTGGAATCTGGAGGCTTTGCATGCCTCGGGGCAGTAAGCACTGCCCTCCTCAGGGGTCCGCACTACCTTTGTGGTTCCCTAGATTCCCCACCTCTCACGAACTCCCTTCTTCATACTGAAGATCACACTCCTTACGTGCTCCAACCCACTATCAGTGTGCCACATAAATGCATTCTTCTAGAACAACATTACTCCATTTCCAGGTTTAGGGTTGTGCGTGATTAATGTTCCCATGTACTATCTCTTCCCTGTACAATTTCAGAGTCTATTTTTTGCTAAATCTTGCCATCTATACTAAGAAAGTTGAAGTCCTAATTTTGGAATCCTTCCTTTTTCTCACTGGTGTGTCTCTTTGGGCAACTTATCTCATTAACTCAGTTTCTTCATTGGCAAAATGAGATGACAATAGCACTTTTTCTCCCAAAGTTGGTATGGGGATTAAGTGAGATAATTCATGTTATTTTCTTAGCCTCAATTCCCTAAGTGTAAACTCCAAATATCCTTGCTGAATATTATTTTCTGTTTTTCTATATAGGTAAAAAAAGAATTCTTATTTCTTCTAATAATGTCTAGTCATATTCTGTTCTGTTGTATTCATTGATTCCACGTTATAGATACATGCGTCTGATACATGACCCTTCAAATTGTACTACAAAATATTAAGCAGGAGTCCCACTCAACCACACCACTGTCAGAATACCCTCACAAGTTAAGTCCTGCCGTGGTCCTGCAGTGTGTTGGACACCCTATTTACTGTGTCATCTCACTGGATCCACACTAAATCTCCTGTGTACAGGTGAGCGTTCGAGAGAGTAAGGAACCCAAGGTCATAAACCCATGCGGGTGGGGCGCTGAGCTTAGAGCTGGACTTTTTCCGACTGCAAAGCCATCTTCCGACCAAGTGGTTCCCCAATGGAACGTCTACACCTTGCAAAACACGGTCATACAAACTGCAAGGGTTAGGTAGATTAGAGTTTTGACCACTGCCCTAATGAAGCATAAAAAAATGACCAGTTCAGCCAAGCTAGAATCCGAATCGGTAATAAGAGAGTTGTATCTGAGAACCGTACACATTGCATTATAAACTGTCACATAAATAATCTGTAGTTCTTTCCAAGTGATCTGGAGGGAGCTGTACGTGTATGTATCTGCTTGGCATCGCCAGCATCCACCATTATCTACAACCTTTGGGGTGCGTTCATCTCTGGCTATAGTCTCCTGCCTCAAAAATGCAGTAAGAGTCTCCCTGTTGGCTTATGTTTGTCTGACTTTTTTTTCTGATTGTGTTGAGAGCATCACAAGGGAGACCTCTGCTATCCAACTACCGGGAGAGTGAAGTTGACCAAACTTCTTCAATATAAAGGACTTTGGGCTCCTTCGGGGCCACCCCTCCCTGTTCTCCAGCACCCTGGAGGACTTGGCCTGTGAAGGCCTGGCCAGCAGAGCACATCTCTTCAAGCATCTGCTCTGACAATTTAACTTCCTAAGATAGAGGTTACCTACGGAGCAGAAACCCCCTTTCCCTGCACAAAACAGAAGAATTCCATGTCACCGCTGGTAAGAGGGCAAAGCAAACCCCGGAACGTGATGCTTCGTGGTTGGGCAGTCAGGTGTTTTAAGTGAGTGGGAAAGGACATGGGATCGGCCACCCCTGGTCATAGTCCCCCATGCCTTGTACCTTCCCTGCTGGGCCATCAAAGGAGTGGCAGTTCTCCTGACTTTCTGACTTTCTTTTCCAGTTTAAGCTTTCTGCTTTTCCCTTTGTCTCCCTTGATTCTTTTAGTGTCTCCTTTTCATCTTTTCCTTCCTGCTTTCTTTCTTTTTCCACTCTGTTTTCAAAGATAAATAATGTATTGTTAAATCAAGCTTAAAGGATGGGAAGAGAAAACAATTTTAAGCTAAAAGAAATAAGCCTTGCAGGATTCCTTCTGACTCTTAATCCATAGAAATATACTAGTTGTATGTCTTCAGTGCTCACGGTATCCGTAAAATTGTGTTCTATTTTTTTCACTCAACTTTCTTTGGTGAACATTTCTCCCTTCCCCATAATTTCACTATAGTGACTGCTCTAATAATTAGGTGATAATCGATTTCGTCAAGATGCCTCTTCTTTTTCTCACCTCCTTCCTTTTCACATGCTCAGGAATCTGCTTTAATGATCTCTGCATCGGAGGGGCCTTATGTTGGTCAGAGCAACAGGTGTTGGAAAATTCTAGTGTGACTTTCATGTAGCCGATTTCAACTAACCTGGAATTAATCCGTTTCTATTTTCAGGCTTGGGGGGCATTTTAAGGAGTATGTGGTACTGTCTCCACCTTAAACATCCTTGGAAAGCTCACAGCAGGTTACTATTTCCAGTCCCCAAAACTATTCCAGGCAGAGGCTAATATGGGCTATGGTTCATGATACCTCACCAGCTGTATAGAATGTGCATTGTACATGTGCCGCGTCACTGATTTTAAAGTCTTTGTGTTTCTCACACTTTCACTCCATTTTTGGAACTTGTAAGGCATAATTCAAATCTAATTTTTTCTTGATCGGCATAATGTTTCTGTTCCTAATTTTCAAGCCATTTTCTTAAGGTACAACTAACTCTATTTGTATTTATTTGTCCAGCTTGCCTAGAAACAAGAGCTATGTAATCAGCATTTTCTCCTCTCGCCATAGACCCAACATTCCCTGTGATTCCATGGACCACACAGCACCTTCAGTCACGCTCCCACGTTCCAGCTGGGTACCATGAACAACCTCAAAACACACGTTCCATTCTAATGGCAATGAAATATAAACCAACAACATGAGCAGCGACGTGGTAGGCAAAGCCCCCGTAATCTCTAATCTGTGAAGGCAGGTTTCTAGAGTGAGGAGAAATGGCTAACTCATGGACCAAGCTTAGAATTTCTTTCTTTGTTTTGTGTTGTTTCCTGGTACTATTCCTCAACCCTGCAATGACCATGTCAAGTAATTTCCTACCACACCTTCCCCCAAGTGATAGGTAGATATGGTAATAGAAGCAACCACAAACACAGTTTACATTGAAAAAGATGTCCCATTTCTCCAGTTAACTGAACTGGAATAAAACATTATTAGGATATAAGCGGTTGAGGACACTTGATTTTTCAAGGTAAAAATCATCATTTTCATGTAAAAACAAAATGAATACATGTAGGATTTTATTTAATTCATTTAGAACAGTGGAAACTAGCCAGATGTTAAAATCAGCTCAAAAACAAATTTAAAGATTAGACTTTGATGTAGCCACGCAGGAATGCGGAAATGAATTTACAAATAGACGTAAAAACTGACTAGTATCCAACAGGGAAATAAAATGCAATGTTTGGGGTCATCTTTTCTGTAAGGTAGAAATCAGTTATACGTACTGGATAAAATTCATTTGCTTTGCCATGGGCAAGAATCATTTGCATTATCAGATTTCTACAATTTAACGTCCATTTTGAAGAGTTATAAAACAGCCTCATCAACAGATAGGTACTTAAAGTTCTAAACTCCAATAAAATGAGTCCCCCGGGGGCGCTAGGGTGGCTCAGTCCATTAAGCCTCTGACTCTTGATTTCAGCTCAGGTCATGAGTTCCAGCCCCCCATCAGGCTCCACCCTGACAGCACAGAGATCGCTTGGGATTCTCTCTCTCTTCCTCTCTCTCTCTCTGCCCCTTTCCTGTCCACACACTCTCTCTCTTTCTCAAAATAAATAAACTTTAAAAAAATGGTCCCCAGAAAACTGGCTAGACCCACACTACTCAATACCATGGCCACTAGCCACATGTGGACACAGCAGGTGCAGAACATCCTCAGAGAAAGTTCTACTGAACAGCACTGCACTCCCCCACAACCACTGCTCAACTGAAAGGTGACCCGGTAACTCATTTTGCTCATTTCCGAATCTTTGAAAAAAAAAATTTCCTGACAAAATAAGCAATAGCAATAGTAATTTGGAGCAGGGAATGTGAAGGAGAAATATCTGGTATTTATTGGGTACCGAGTATATGCCAGGAATTGTATAAGACCATTTACATATATTATCTAAGTAAGTTTTCACAATATATATATATATATATATATGACCTAATCCAATCCTTATAATAGTGTAACCCCATGTATTATTTGAAGAAACAGAAACTTAAAGAGTTTCAATAATTTGAGTCCTCAAAATTTACATACATTATCAGGTATGTAAATAATAAATTAACCCCACTTACTAGTTGATGACCCAGAGACTCAAGCAGATTAGAATAATTTGCTCGAGAGCATACCACTATTAAGAGGTTGAACCAGGATTTGCTCTCACATATGTGTAACTCTTAAGTCTTGCTTGTTTCCTGAGACCAGACTGCCCAGTCTGTGTGTCTTGAAAGAGAAGTAGGGATGGTAAATGCAGGTAAACAGAGAGTACAGATAAAAATTATAACTAATAAAAGAGACATCCAAGAAATCCGACCTGCCCACGTTGACTTAGGCCACTTGGTCTCAGTAGAGGACAACATGGTGCCCTGCCTGCTGAAGGAAACAGTAAGAAGTGTTTGTTCCAGCCTTCCCTTGTGTCCAAAGATGTCATTGAACCAGTGCCAGGCCACACTATATTCTCAGAGCACCAACTAACATCACGGGGTATTCATCACGAAGTGTCCTCTCCCCAGTTAGACCCAAGATTACTCCAGGGGAGAATCAGAAGAAACATGCTGACTGACATCATCCTGCCTGGTGCGTAACTCTTCAGTAAGGTTTGCTATTAACACGATTTCTAGCCGTTTCTATACCCTTGCCCTATAACATCAAGCTACCTCTTCCCAAATCACCCCATACCAGTGTTTAGGTGGCCGGACAACTTGTGAGGCACACATCCTTGCTTCTACTACCATTTTACCTCTGTAACTATTGGCCATTATTGTACCGTCACGGGATGGACGGACACCACACGGATTCTGCCCAGCTCCCCCGCTGCTGGCTGTGAGACCCGGGAAGGTGTTCCGGCTCTTAGGGCCCTTCAATGAGAAACCACCTCACACCTGTCAGAATGGCCAAAATCAGAAACACAAGAAACAACGAGTGTTGGCGAGGATGTGGAGAAAAAGGAATACACGCGCACTGTTGGTGAGGATGCAAACTGGGAATGCCACTGTGGAAGACAGTATGGGGGGCCCTCAAAGAGTTAAAAACGGGATTACCCAGCAATCGCACTACTTGGTATTTACCCCCAAAATACAAACACAGTAATTCAAAGGGATACATGCACCTCTATGTTTATTGCAGCATTATTTACAAGAGCCAAGACGTGGAAGCAGCCCACGTGTCCATCCATCGATGAAAAGAGAAAGAAGATGTGGTGTATATATACAATGGAATATTACTCAGCCACAAAAAGGAATGAAATCTTGCCATTTGCAATGACATGGATGGAGTTAATGCTAAGTGAGATAAATCGGTCAGAGAAAGACAAATAGCATACGATTTCACTCATGTGTGGAATGAGCAATGGAAAAGAAAGAAAGAGAGAAGAAACAAAAAACAGACTCTTAACTATAGAGAACACACTGATAGCTACCAGCGGCAAGATGGGTGGGGAGATGGGGGAAATAGGTGATGGGTGTTAAGGAGGGCACTTGTGATGAGCACTGAGTATTAATATCTAAGTGTTGAATCACTAAATTGTACACGCAAACTAATATAACACTGTATGTTAGCTAACTGGAATTAAAATTATAAAATAATAAAATATAAAATAAAAGGCACAGAGTAGGGGGCGCACCGGGGTGGCTCAGTCGGTTGAGCATCCGACTGTTGATTTTGGTTCAGGTCATGATTTCACGGTTTGTGGGTTCAGGCCTCTATCGAGCTATGCACTGAAGGCCGGGAGCCTGCTTAGGATTCTCTGTCTCCCTCTCTCTCTGCCCCTCCCCTGCTCTAGCTCTCTTTCTCTCAAAAATAAAACAAAACAAAACCCACAGAGTGTGGGTAATGGACATCTTTCGACATGACTTGTAAGAATGTGAACTGCTGAAGCCCTATTAAAGGGAAAACGATGTAGTTTGTGATCTAACAACCCATTTTCAGAAATAAAAGCACGAACCAGTAAGAATTAAAGAAAAAAAAACCTTTGAGCTTCATGTTTTTTGGTAAAAGATGGACAATAATCAAACCTACATCATAGAGTTGATGGTAGAATTTAATGACATAATATATGTAAAACATTGAGTGCTGTGTCTCATATTTAGACCCAAGAAACATGTCTATTAGTGCTATTACTCTGAGTCAAATAAATAATGAGTATTGTTAAAATGCCACAATTCCCAATATTTGTATTAAATATCACTTCTATTTTTCAGGAGAGTTAGAGAATAATAGAAAGTGAAATAAAGGATTGTGACCAACTGCCATAATACATTTTTCATATGACTGTACCAGATGTCCCATATAAAACCATGAAACTGTCCCACACTGGTCACCATGATGAGGGAGCTTGGGGCAAGCTGAGGGCAAAATACAGGCTGGCTACACCAACCCTCCCCCTCTCCCAGTTGGAATTTGTGTGATATTCCTTGGACACACCTGGCTGCCCAAGGACAACGGAAGAGGGCTTAAGTGCTTGCCACAGCGATGTAGGAAACTAAGGCAAATGAAAAATTAAATTCCCTGACTGCCTACAGTCCACTGACAAGTCCTTGAGACCAGCAGAGTGACCTCCCTGTAGGAGCTGAGCTGCCTCGCTGATGACGCTTTGCTGCGGGCAAAAGAGAATCTTAGCTTAACATTATCCCAACCTCGAGGATTCTGTAAGTCTACTTCCTTTATCTCAACCGCCCCAAGATGTATGCTGGCCATCATGCTCCAAACTTATGGCCCCGCTATGGATGTGAAGGGTCTCATGACTGAGATTCAAAGGTAATAAGTGGCATGTCCCTAGCAACAGCTAGCCTCTCAAGGTCTTGAACACTTGCTTCCAAAATACCTTAGAGACTTTCTCTATCCCTGACCCCCTCCCAACCTGAGGGTATATAAGCTTTTCCTGCTCTCGGGTCCGGTCCCCTGTGCTTTAATAAGATCACCTTTTTGCACCATAGACATCTTCAAGAAGTATTTCTTATCTGTTGGCTCCGGACCACCCCTCCATCACCCCAAAACTTCATCAAGCGCATACAGTGAAAACAAAACCAAGACTAATGCTTATGAACTACCAGAAGTGATGTGATTAAATGAGAATTTCACCAAAAACCAGAGCTAATTTTCTGGCTCACAAACACCTGACTTTTTGAGCATTTCCATTTATTTTTTAACGTCTTTCTAGGGGGAGACAATGTGGATGGATGGATGCTTTCTCTGCTTTAGCAAGAGTGGAAATGCCTTCTTCCTTTATTTTTCCCTAGATGGCCCAGTGCTGTTGCTTAGCCTGAAGCCAAGAGAGAAGGGGAAGGAGATGGAATGAGAAGGGGAAGGAGATGGAATGAGAAGGCAGTCAACCCAGCGACTGGGCTTTTAGAAAGCATTGCAGACTTGGAGCAAAGCAATGGAAGCAAGTTGGGGGAGGGTGGAGTGGAAAAGGATTGAGGGGGTGGGAGGTGGGATCCTTGGAAATTTGATAGGAGAGAGAGGCTTGGCTTGGGAGGGAAGTGCAATAGTGTATGTACCGGTCCTCACACACAGGCACATACACACACACACACACACACACACACACACACACACGTGCGCGCGCGCGCGCAGATCCAGATGGGCTGAGAAGTTCCAGGGTCCTTTCTAAAATGAACTAATCTCCTGAAGCAGGTCGGCTGAAGCACAAACCCCCAACCCTTGAAATCTGAGCAGACCTAGTGGCAGAGCCCAAGGGTGAAACCCTAGCACGCTAATCAGCCGCAGGATCCTACCCTTCGAAAATCCTGGGTTTGCTGCACACCTCGTGCCTGTCCACACAGCGCCCAACGGGAAGGCCTTCTCATTTTTCAGCCCTTCTGGGGCTAATGTTCTGCATCAGGCAGTGTGACCATCGTGGGTCCGACATTCCCCCTTTTAAATCCACTTGAGTTTCCTTTTTCATGATGTGAGCAAATTGAAATCTGTGCCCTTGTGATTTGCAAAATGGACCAGGCTGCAGAGAGAGCTTTCTGATTAGTCTGGTCCTGTTATAATCATAGGGTTTCCAGGAGTCATTCAGGAAATGTTCTCAGAGCAACCGAATGCCCGCACGCACGATGAAACGCAGGAGGATTTTGCAGATAGATATTTAATACGCAAACAGTCGAGAGAAGCCGTTCAGTTGCGTTTCGAGGATCCAGCTAGTTAATATGTGAGGACTGTAGCCAAGAAGCAAGTAGGGCTCTTTCTCTCCCCAGAAATGCCTGAGATAATTGTCTTGTAAAGGTGAGAGGGTGCTTGAAACCAGATCCGCCCGCATTCCAAGCCCTCCAGGTAGCCTGGGAGGTTTATGATAATGAAATCCTCCTTTGTCATTTACATTTCTTTAGTGGTTATTTATGCAAATGCTCAGATGTTTCACTACCTAGGAACAGATTTACGGATGAATAAATCCCTTCCTCCTAATGAAAACATTTCAGCCCTCCTAGCCGGGAACTCCCCAAAAGGATATTTGTTTGGATAATTATAAACTACTTTGATATCCTACTACACTGAGCTCTGGAAAATAAATAACTATATTATTTGTGACTGCAGCCGCACCGAGCCTTCGAGCAGCCACATCTCCACTTAAACAAAGAAGCAAAGTGAAATCGGTGTCTTAAAAATTACATGAACTGAACACAGTACTCTTCGATGGATTTAACAAAGAAACGTTCCCCAGTGTTTCTTCCAAATATCTCCCCCAGAGTACACATGACATCTCAACGCAAAGAAAAGAAAAGGAAAAGGCTCATGCTGCTGTCTGTCATTCATTTACTTGGAACATTGACAGAGAAAGATGGAGAAAAGGTTGCCGCACCTTGAGATCTCTCTCTCTGGCAGGCCTTCCTGACACCAGTTTGGTGCAGCCAGTGATGGGAAACCTCCCAACGGAGAAAGCAGACACACGGAGAACCCTCGTCAGACGGGCTAGAAAATCAGCAAAGAAGCGATCAACATTACAGTGATTTCCAGCTTACTCTCAAAATGCAAGAACTATGCTTTCTAGTCTGATACAGTGTCAGAAGCAGCTGTATGATCATGTGAGGGTCGGGTTCAGAAAACCACTTAAATATACCTGAATGCTGGGAAAATCATTTTATTTCTGCTTGTTCGTTTTAATAGGCTGTTCCAGGTAAGCCTAGGGAAAGGTGCACTTGACTCTCCTAGGAGTCCTCACATTTAACAATTTGAACGTGACTTGTAGGTATCTAAATTAATGATGCCTCTGTAAAAACTTTCCAGTTCATCACTGAATTTTTAAAAGGGAGTGCAAACATTTTATTGCATTTAATTCTATTAAAAATGTGTTACGAGTTGGTTTGAAGAGGTAAGTCTGAGCACGTGGGAAGCCAGGCGCAACCTGGGTGTTTGAATTTGGTTGGTGCTTGGCTGCAAACATAACCCAGGGAGGAGTGGCATCGTGTGAAGTCGGCCGTTCTCTCCATGTGCGACCTCCAGCAGGTGTTTGGCTTCTAAGTTTCATTTCAGTTCTGGGCTATTAAAGGTGGGGTTATAAAACTTAACAAGTCTGAATTAAATGAGATGATCAATCAATAAAATAACCAGTCTATCAAAACTTATTGAGTAATTGCTAATTATCAGATACTGCGTCAAAAACATAGCTTTCAAAAAAAAAAGGAAAAAAAAACCATTATTAAGAAGATGCATTAATTTTTCTCCATCTACGTTTGGATCAATACGTGGCCAACCACTACTCATAAACAACCACCTAGCTCAGAAAATGATCAGATTTCACTAATTTGGACAAATTAACTCACCTTCAACTTTAAGAGGAGAAAGATGGCAAGATTTATTTTATTTTATTTTTTCTTTTATAGTTAATTGTCAAGTTGGTTTCCATATAACACCCAGTGCTCTTCCCCACAGGTGTCCTCCACCATGACCACCAACCCCCTTCCCCTTTCCCCCACCCCCTTCAGCCCTCTGTTTGTTTTCAGTATTCAAGAGTCTCTCATGATTTGCCTCCCTCCCTCTCCCTCATTTTCCCCCTTCCCCTCCCCCCATGGCCCTCTGTTAAGTTTCTCCTGTTCCACATATGAGTGCAAACATATGGTATCTGTCCTTCTCCGCCTGACTTATTTCGCTGAGCATGACACCCTCGAGGTCCATCCACGTTGCTACGAATGGCCAGATTTCATTCTTTCTCATTGCCATGTAGTATTCCATTGTAGAGATGAACCACATCTTCTTGATCCATTTGTCAGTTGATGGACATTTAGGCTCTTTCCACGATTTGGCTATTGTTGAAAGTGCTGCTGTGAACATTGGGGTACATGTGCCCCTATGCATCAGCCCTTCTGTACCCCTTAGGTAAATCCCTGGCAGTGCTATTGCTGGGTTTTTTTAATTTTTATTTATTTATTTCTTTTTACAGATGGAACAGTGAGGCTAAAAAGTTCAAGTGCATTTTACAAGGCATTGAAAATCTCTAAGAGCAGGCACGTAACTTACAGATACAGCTTACAATGACCGTTTCGGAAAAAGCTTAATTTACTTCTGCTTTGCCACTTGTAAGGTGGCACATAGGGCTAATGTAACGGTTAGGCTTAATACAAAAGTTTAATACAAAAATAAAATGTAATTCATCATAAGATTCCAGTAATTAATAAAGTAATATTCCTGTTTCTGTATGATTTATACAGGAAAAGTCTGTTTCAATTTACACTTCCACTGCTAGTGCCCGATAGTGGCTATTTATCCTGAGTCCTTTGACCATATTGACCTTCTAGCAATGCAATGGTTAAAATTTGAGTCTTGTTATTAGTCCTACTTCTCTTTTCATGTGTTAACAATTGATGCTCCTTTTTCAGCATATTTCCTCTTCAGACCCCTTAAATTTTTTTCTATAGTATTGGTAGTCTCTTCTTTTTGAAAAATTGATTGGTAGGAGTTAAAGGTACTAATTTATGACATAATTTGCCTAAATCGTTTGCCAATTTCGAAGTTTGTCTTTTAACTCTTTTTTTATGTTGTTATATATTTTTAAATTTTAAAGGTATTAATTTTATGCCATCATCTATTTTTTATAAAATATCTTTATCTTACTATATAACAGCTCTGGTTGTCTTCTCCAGAATAAATCCTAAGATTTGTGTCTTTCTTAGGCCGTCTCCATCTCAAGTCTATGAAAATAAGTTCTCTCTTTTCTGTTACCTAGAGTTTTATTTCTTTGGGTCGAGATGTTTAGTTGTTTCCCCCACGGGACATACACTTGTCTCTGCACTAACTTGAAATGTCAATGGGACAGCCATTGGCGGTGGTGGGCTGATCACCTTGAAGCCCTTAATTAATGGTTTCCCGGCATCCACATCCTGCACCTCCATCAGCAACCGCACTCTTCCTCCATCATTCTTCTGGGCTGGCCTTGTCGCCCTGGCCAGAGAAAGGTAGCTGACGTGATGTGTGCCGGCTTCTGCTTCCTCTCTTTCAACACGCCAGGGTTAGCCTGTCAGAGCCCAAGAGACCATGTAGAGAAGAGCCCACATTCCCCAGCCTGGGCCATTTTGTAATGGTTTACAGCCCAGTCAACCTTCAACAAGGTCGGCTCGCAGATTCATGAGCAATAAGAAATGCTTATTATCTTAAGCCTCTTAGATGTTATTAAACAATAGAGTCTAACTGATACATACACTCCATTCTTGTACGTACGTACGCTCCATTCTCAAACGTGCGTACAAGTTTTCTGGACCTTACTGGGTCCTGTCGGTTCTGGACATGTTTCTGCAGCTTTTATTTCCATGCTACCATTCTACTGCAGATTTTCTATCAAATTCTTAGCCATGGACAGTGAGAGATGTAATGAACAAGGAGCCTCTGTTTGGTATGTCACATATTCTCCTATGCGCCCTAAATGCTTCCAGGGAGGGCTTTCGGCTTCCTTAAGTAAATATCTGTTGAATACCTACCACATGCTCCGTACCATACTACGTTCCAAGCAGATCAAAAGATGAGCATGAAACAGCATGCTGAGATCACTCAAACCCTCAGAGCTTCACATATTCAATGACTTTGCTAGCAATGAAAGGATGTGGATGTCCTCTCCTGCAGCAAAGCAAATATCGCTCTGATACCCAGAGGCAGAGAATCACTCTCTGGCTCCAGAAAGTGTGCTTGGAAATAAAAGTAGAATAAAATGACAGAGAAAAATAAGATCTCATAGCACAGGATCTACAAGATAACTCAATAAGATAAGGCTGTTACCTTTCATTTCATAAATGTGAAAAACGAGCATTTCTACAGACTTCTACGTTTTTGCCCTGATTTTCTAATAAACAGAAATACGTGTTCCCTAAGATGAGAGGCTGGTCTGGTGGCTGAACTGTGTTCTTATTTCCAAACTCAAATTTATATTCTCATCCTTTTTCCACCTTATACAATAAAGGCAGACACTCAACTGTGTTTCGCTTTATGTATTAATAAAATTGCAGCATGTTGTGAGGTTTAATTAGATAATAAAGCACTTTGAGACTCCACCCTGATAAGCCTGTGTAAGTGAGGAATATTGTTAATGTAGTAATTATCATATGCACTGAAAAATCCCACCACCCCCCGTAAAATGTGCAGACACACTTTTAAAACCCCGGACAATCACATCAGCTCTGAGTATGGTTAAAAAAAAGATCTGACGAGGACCTTCATCTTGGGATGGATGAACTATGTCGTGCTCACTTGCTTTTTAAAATTTCTATTTATACTCCCTCTTCATTTAAATGTTTAATTAGGAAGGAACACTTCCATGCATTATAATTAAATGCAAGCAGATTCTTCACCACAAAAGAGTCATTTTCCATTCAGTTTATACAAAGTTTTGTTTTGTCCCCGAATGAATCAATATGAAAATTAAGCTGGTAGTCTGAAAGCCTTAAAAAGAAGTATAGCTTTCATAATACAAGGAAGATTAAAATGAATTAAACATCTCAAAGCATATCCTTTTAGAATTATTGCATGCTATATTCTTGCAACCTTAAAGGTAGCTTTCCCAGAGAAAAGAAAAAGGAACAAAGGGGGCCCTCTCGGTCCAGTTTATCTTCTTGAAAAGCTGGAACCTTCTCACAGCCCAAGCACAATTTTTCACTTTTAATTGGTGAGCTTGTAAGGGGAAGATTGCACGCGGGACAAAAAGGGATCCTTGTTCTCCTTTGTGATGGAGGGGGTTCCTGGGAGGAATGGGGAGTTTGGAGGTAGAGAAGTAATCAAAGATCTCGAGTTCACGTGTTTCTTGGAATGTTCTGCAGACAACCTAACTCTTTCAGAGCTGCAGAATTTGGCCAGAAATCCTGCACGTAAGAATGTACTGAAGCTAGGGGCGCCTCGGTGCCTCAGTGGGTTGAGCGTCCGACTTGGGCTCAGATCACGATCGCATGATTTGTGAGTTCAAGACCTACGTTGGGCTCTGTGCTGACAGTTGCGAGCCTGGAGCCTCCTTCGGATTCTGTGTCTCCCTCTGCTCTCCCTCGCCTCAACCCTCTTACTCTCTGTCTCTCTGTCTCCCAAAAACAAATATTTTTTAAAAAATGTTTTTTTAAAGAATATACTGAAGCTAGGAAATTCTTGTCTTACCTGTTCGGTCCTCCCTCCGGGCTTCTGCGTGCCAGATTCATGTGCCATGTGTGTGCGAGCACCTGTGGACACATGTAGCAAAGAGAATGATGATTATTCCCTGCTTTCTCCTGGTACTTTTATTCTTCTGTTAAACGCTTCACTTCTACCACTTCTGCTAAGACCTTGAAGTTAAAGATATCCCAGCCTGAAATAGACCCCTTTCCCCCACCTTGAAAGCATGTGGTGGATATGAGTTCATGTTGAACTGGACATAGGACAGCTCATATTTTACAAAAACATTTTTTTCATTCTAACCATGGGTGTTTACTTTTGGCATCAATTTGTCTAACCCATTCTTTTTGTTAAATAGAAGAGCAGATAATTCCAGGCTTTTCTGTGTGCAAATCGCACAGACACACAGATGGTATCTTAATTATTGTGGTGGCCAGAAGCTAGTATGGAGGAATCTGTCCGCCAGCATTTCAATGGGAGTGTTTTTTACTTTACCTAATTGTAGGGGGGAAGAGACCATGGAAATCACCAGACCATTGGAGTAGTGAATCACAGGGCCACTGACTGAGTTCAGGCCATCTTGATCTATTTTCAAGGAACTAGAGAGTTGAAGCAGAACCAGACGGATTTCGGTTACGTTGAAAAGAAATTATAAACGAAAAATCGATACAAAGATGAGTATTCTTTTTCTTCCACAATAATATATGCTACACATTCTATTGCCCCCCAGATGCCTCCCACATCACGGTGCTATGTAGTCCCACACGGATTTTATGAAACACTCACTAAAGGTTTCTCTTGTGAATTGACTTCTGTGTATTGTGCCCAGGGAGTCAAAGGGCTTACTTAACAAGCAGGTTTTCGCAACCACGGAAGCTCCTAGATGCTGACAGCCTCAGCCGGCAGTGCACTCTGCTCTGGCTATTTCCAAAGGATGGTGCCGCTCACATCTTCTGACCCCATCTCTGATCAGCACTTCATATAACACTATCTACGCCTTTGTGGATACACGTTTGCAGGCCCTGGAAACCCATTTTCCACCCACACAGGAGGTGTCCTCTGCCCTCTCTCACTTGTGTTTTAACCCAAGCTTCACGCTCCATCTTAGTGACGCCAGCCAGTTACTCTCCGCCCCTCCAATCCCTGGTGTGTAACACACCAGAGCACATGAAACAGACGTGCAACGAGGGCAATTCTGAAGCACAGAAGAACCTGTGTAGGGAAACGCCCAGAAGGTCTGCAGGTCAGTTCATAGCAATGTTTCTCAGTTCCTGTAAGGTTTCCAGAGTTCCGAGAGGTGTCAGCATGAGAAGAGCTGATGGAGAGACAACATAGGCATTCTCTACGCTATCTCTGTGACTTTTCCGTATGTCTGAGATTCTTTCAACAGAAAAAGAATAATGCTAATTAATTTTTTATTGATCACTATGTGCTACACACTGTTCTAACTTGAATACATGCAATCGTATGCACGTATGTATAAGGTGTGTGCGCACATTATAAAATAAGTTCATTTCACCTTTGCAAAGTCCAGAAAGATAAGCAATGCTATGCTCATTTTGCAGATGAGGTAAGAATGGCCCAAAGAGGTTAAGTCACTTGGTCCAGGCCATACTCACACCTGGGAGATCCCAGAACCAAAATTAGGACCGAAGCTTTGCGGCTCCAAGGATCTTCTGAGTCTCCCCCAGGTTTCTTTACTCATTTGTTTAAAAATTGTTTCTTAATGTTCATTTATTTTTTAGAGAGAGTATGTGAGTCTGGGAGGGGCAGAGAGATTGGGAGACAGAATCCAAAATAGGCTCCAGGCTCTGAGCCATCAGCACAGAGCCCGATGCGGGGCTCGAACCCACAAACCGTGAGATCATGATCTGAGCAAAAGTCAGACACTTAATCGACTGAGCCATCCAGATGTCCTTCTTAATTCATTTTTAATAAGAATCAGGTTAATTATGATTCTTCAGCGTATCAGAGATACATGTTCAAGAAATAATTTAGGTTCCCAGGCCACCAGAAATTGAAAAACACAGCTGAGATGCAAAGATTTACCTGGAACAGCATGCATGTGGGCAAATGTACGCACGTGCTGGCGTGGCTTTCTGGAAATACGGATGAAAGTGCGTATATCCCTCTGCAGAGGGTAGGCCTTTGATGGATCCTTCATGGTAAGCTGGTAAAGGCCTAGAAACTGGCTCACCAAAGGGGGGGGGGTTAGTCTAACGTGGTCTGTGGCATTTGCCTATTTTCGTGGTGATGTCGAAATATGCCGACCATGGGTAATGTGGAGCTATCAACATAGTGTCTCCAGGCCCTCCAGAGCCTAAAAATATAACAACCAGCTTCTGGGCAGGTCTGGGCAGACTCCAGCACAGCCATGACGATGGCTGCAGCATCCTATTTACAAGAGAGAAAGAGAGAATGAGAACTCAGTGGGAAATTTCGTAACAGGCCTCATCCTGACGCGTGCAATACTCGCGCGGATTTGAGGAAGAAAATGCATAAAGACAGCTCCTCTTTGGGGAGTTGACCCACATTGCAAGTCAATTCTCTACAGAAGACCAAGTCACTCATCACAGTTTGGAAATCCAGTTTTCTCTCGCTTACCTTGTGAAACGCTCGCATTTACGCAGACGGAAGTGAGGTCGCGCCCCAGTGTCTCGGGGCGCAGACAAGAGCAGCGCCAGACATGGCAATTGTAGGCTCGAAGGCTTTCTACAAAAGTTACACATGAAAAAAACAAGCGTCTTAAGGGTTCTTTTTTTTAAGTTTATTTATTTATTTTGCGAGAGAGAGAGAGAGAGAGAAACAGCACAAGCAAGGGAGGGGCAGAAAGAGAGGGAGACAGAATCCCAAGCAGGCTCCGCACTGTCAGTGTGGAGGCCAACACGGGGCTTGAACTCACAAACCCCAGGATCATGACCTGAGCTGAAGCCAAGGGTCAGACGCTTAACCGACTGAGCCACCCAGGCCCCCTTTATGGTTTTAAGTACATTACTCATACTAAAGTGGAGATGTAAACATGGGGAAAAAAACGGCACAGCCTTGGGGGGTAAATATCAACTTCCCATCGCTTTTATTTTCGTGAGTTGGGACATATGGACCGTGACAATGCTCGAGTCTTCCTGTACAGAAAGGCGCATGGGGATGACAGGACTTCCTGGCGACTGCTGGTTGGCCCCGGGTGGGTTGGTGGGCAAGCAGGCATCTGGTCACTGCCACGCTCGAGTCCTGCACTCTCAAGTGCAGTGCACACACAGACAGCCTCCTGACCACTAAGTTACTCCCACTCATTCAAACCACGTTTCACGTCTTTCCTCGACGTGCCAGGCATGGTTTTCAAGACTGAAAATACGGTATTGGATGGTTTTGCTGCCAGGGGGCTGTTCTTGAGAATTGCTATGGGGGCAGGAAGGGAGACGCAGGACGGTGAGTCAGAAGCTGTCTTGCAGGGCCAGGGAGCATCTGACAAGACTCCTCGAGGAGCTCCCTGAGACGTGGGTGCTGTTGTCTAGATGAAGCTTGACACCGGGGCGAAAACACTGCAGGGGCAGGACACCATGTGCTTGAAGGTTTGGAGGCAGAAGGAGTCAGAAGAATTGAAAGAAGGTCAGTGCGTAGGGAGCTTTGAAAAAGGGGCGCCTGGGTGGCTCCATCGGTTGAGCGTCTGACTTCGGCTCAGGTCATGATCTCACAGTTCATGGGTTCGAGCCTCGCATTGAGCTCTGTGCTGGCAGCTCAGAGCCTGGAACCTGCTTGCGATTCTGTGTGTCCCTCTCTCTTTGCCCCTCCCCTGCTCATGATCTGTCTCTCTCTGTCTCTCAAAAATAAATAAATGTTAAAAAAAATTTTTTTAAATAAAAAAAAAGAGCAGGAGGAGACCACAAGGGTGGACCGGAGTGTGCGCCGTCATCTGCAATGAGAGAAAAAGCAGAAATTGCTCAGTTTGGTCTATAGACTCTGTGAACTGCAGAGTGGCTAAGCCAGTTAATATTGAAAGCGCAAGGTAGGTGGTACTTACTTTTAGTAGGGGCTGTAGTAGAAAACTGGCGTCCTTTGCAAAACAAAACAAAACAAAACAAAAAAACAACAACCATTAAGTACTAAATGAAAGTTTATATTTCCCAACTGAAAACCTGTAACATTGTCCTCATCTTCTAAGTGTTTATTAAGTTTGTTTTATTTTTAAAGAAGAGTCCAGATCTGTAAGGCTTCCTTAAGCCGTTCCAAAGCTACAGACAGAAAGAAATGAATTTATTTAATTCCTTTGGAGCGCACATAAAATCCACAACTCCCACTTGTGTCCATTTTCCTACTCAATGAACGTTTTTAAATATCTATTATTTAGGGAGGGCTGGCCTCTGTTTATCAGATAGCAGACTGAGCCTCTGGTAAGGCCCAAATCTTTCTTCACATCCCATAGTAATGAGAGAAGACATAGAAAAATAAGAATGAAAACACATCTGCAGCACTCTCAGAGAAGAGGCCATCAATGGGCCAGAGATTTTGAAGAATGTCTAAGAGATACACAGCATCTCGGATTAAAAAGAAGAAGGCCTGGTCAGCGTGGAACATTCCAGAAGTCCAAACAAGGCAGGGAAAGCAGAGCCTGAAAGTAACCAGATGTTTTGCCAACAAAACACCGGAAAATCTCCTATAAAATCTTGTGGTGAGAGAGGTCTTATAATTTTAGGGAAAGGGAGCCATGAAGAAAAGCCAAACCTATCGGACTTCATGAAAACTAAAAACTGTGAGGGAAAAACAGAGTTATTAAAAACTATGATTAAAACAACAGCAATAAAAACAAACAGGAAATATTTTTGCAATGTGGAAGACAGCTAAAGGCTTAATACTTTTAATATATAAAAAAGTGTTTTAAAAAATTCATCTTTAAGGGGCACCTGGGTGGCTCAGTCAGTTAAGCTCTGATTCTTGATTTCAGCTCAGCTCATAATCTCACGGTTGGTGAGTTCAGGCCCCTCTTCGGGCTCTGCACTGACAGCATGGAACCTGCTTGGGATTCTCTCTCTCTCCCTCTCTCTCTCTGACCCTCTACTCCAATCTCTCTCTCTTTCAAAATTAATAAGTAAACTTAAAAAAATCTAAAAATAATAAAAAAATATTCACCTTTCAGGGGCATCTGGGTGGCTCAGTCTTTTGAGCGTCTGACTCTTGACTTGACTCAGCTACTGATCCCAGGGTTGTGGGATCAAGCCTTGTGCTGGGCTCCTGGCTGAGTGTGGAGTCTGCTTGGGATTCTCTCTCTCTCTCTCTCTCTCTCTCTCTCTCTCCCCCTCTGCCCTTCTCCCTTGCTCTCCCTCTCTCTCTCTTAAAAAAAAAATCTTTAACAAAAATGATGACGACTGTAATAGAATAATGGGGAAAAACCAAAATGGTAAGTTGTAAAATAATTCAAATGACCATAAATCTGTCTTCTTTTATTATAATGTTCAACCTGATAATCTATAGAATTCAAGATACAACACTTGAATATGTATTTGTTTTCAATCTAGTTGCTTAGCGAATGTAACACTACCCAGTGTTATGGGCATGTGGAAAAACCAAGCGCATCACTCTGGGAATGCAACCTTTCAGGAGAAAAATCTGTTAAGAAGCACTCCAAGCCTTGGAAATGTCATAACACTTCGAGTTATCGATTGCATTTTTTTATAGTTTATTTATTTTTGAGATAGAGACAGAGCATGAGTGGAGGAGGGGCAGAGAGAGAGGGAAACACAGAATCTGAAACAGGCTCCAGGCTCTGAGCTGTCAGCACTGAACTTGACGCGGGGCTTGAACCCACGAACTATGAGATCATGACCTGAGCCGAAGTTGGATGCTTAACCGATGGAGCCACCCAGGCGTCCCTCGATTGCGTTTTTAAGAATGAGTCAGGTAAGGTTGTATATTATGATGATCTGCTGCATGCATTTTGTATATAGTATCTAATTTAATCCTCACAGTGAATCTATGAAGTAGGCGTGATTATACTTCTGTAGAGATGAAGAAACTGAAAACCAGAGTGGTCAGTGAACCACCTCAGACCACACATCCAGGAAATGGACGAAGCAAGCTTGGGGTCATAATTCATTGTGCCTCAAGCCCATGCGCATTCTGTTGTGTTCTATTGTATCTAATCTGCATTCACACGCATGTCCCAGCACAGTGCGGGAGGCATGGAGCCTCTTGGCTTTGTTTCGGCAACGTTCTCTGCTTTATGAACTAGAGATTGAGAAATGCGATGGTAGGTTTAGAAGTTCACCCTAGAGCTAAACTTCACTTGTGAAACGAAATGAAAGACAAATAGAAAATACAATTGCAGAAATCTAACGCGAATAAAACCTAGTTTAAAACACGTTAAAGAGCCAACCTTAGTAAATTAAATAATATGTGCTATGTACATGATAAATATCTTTATGTACGGAAGCTGGTGCTGTCTATAATGTTATCTAAATTATAAAAGAGACGCGTAAAACAGTTCTTGTCAAATCACATCTTCTTTATCCCATTCACATTATAAAGATGTATGTATATCTATGTTTATATAGTCTCTTAAATCTCTAATTGGTATTTTTATCACTGTATTCCACATCGGAGCATGGTTTAAAGTGTGATAACACCTAGGTGTCTCCTGTAGGGCACCTGTACATGTGGGCTGTCCTTTCTGTCTTCTGCTCATTGCAGACAACCATGCCGGAGTCCTCCCGGTGGAGGCCCCCACATTTGGAAGCGGAATTGTGTTGAATCTGTTGGATCAGGGCCTCCACCAATACCTGAGCCCTGAGCGTCCAGTCTGCAGATGAGCACAGGAAGAAAAAAATGCTATGGGAGCACGTGTAGGCTGGGAGCACTAGAGTACTCCCTGAAGCCTAGTGGTACCCAATGAGCTCCTTGCAGAACGAGAAACTTCCTATCCAACACGCCACCAGTGGACGATTGTATCTCTTTGTCCACGCTCAGACTCGGAGCTCCTTGAGGCAGGAGCTCTATCTTACTCATCTCTGTCTGGTCCTTTTTATCCCCCCTCCCCAACGGTGCCTGTGAGCAGGTGAATGAATAAAACCATCTGACATCAAACCAGTGCAAATGGCTTGAAAGCGCAGGTGAGCTTAGGGCTTCGCGTCTTTACAATTACTGTCCGTTCATCGCTGTGTGGCCAAAGACTATGCAACACACAGTCATGGGCGAATGCATCCAGAACTGTCTTGAGTCCTGGAAACACAACGTATAACCAGATGCCAGGAGCCAGGAAGGGAGATTTGGGGAGTGATTTAAGTGGGGGGCTGCTGACAAATGCACATCACCTTGGGCTGCCGCCTTTGAGGCCAGCTTTCATCTGAAATCAACACTATAAATGATGGAGAGGTGAGCCGATCTCTTTTGATGAAATATATTTACGCGCAATCGAGGGACAATGGGGTAGTGATTGATCTATGAAGCAAAATACAATTGGGGGAAGTCGTCAGTGTAGTAATTAAACAGCAGAGGGAATCGTCCATCTGGAAGGTGGAAGGAAATAAATCTGTCCTGGGGAAGGGCATGTAATAACCAGAGCTGCTGAATGCCCCTGGGTCCGGGCAAGCGCCAGAAAGACTGGAAGGCCCGTTGAACTATCAGTTCAGAAACTGCTCGAACAAAGACAAGGTTTTAACTATACCATAAAAAAAAAAAAAAAACCCTACAGATAAACTTGTTATCCTAAAATTGATGGTTTATTTGGACGCCTCATTTTTATAACAGGGACTAGGTATCTTTACCCAGAGTGTGGATTTCTACACAGAGCCGTGGAGGGCTATTCCCCAAGACGCTTGCTTCGTCTGAAGAGCCGTGCCCGCAATGACCGCTCACGTCTCAGGTCCCTGAGCAAACGGGGCATCACGTAACCAAACGCTCAGAACCGGCTTGGCCGCGGGGGCAGCTCCTCTGTGTAACAGGGAGAAGTGGGACGCAAAACGTGTTCGGGTTGCTGCCCGCGACGCATCAGCATGTCAGCACCCCTACACAGGCCACTCACAGTTTTCACTCATCTCAGCTGGTGTGGGTGAAATATCACGGCAATTACACAACTCAGGATGCTGGCTAGACGAACTTTAGGACTGGCTCCAGCAAATTGCTTCCATTTTTCAGCTCACAGTGAGAAGAGAGGCAGAAACAGAGAGAGGTAAAAAAGAAAGCAAATGAGCATGCCTAATACAGGCTGTATATTCTGCGTGTGTACATATATAAATATATTAAGCTTCCCTTTTGTGCCTTGGAGAGAAAAGAGCAGCAATCAGCAATTCAGAGACAATCAAATAGATTAAAGAGAACATCTTATATGTCTCAGAGGAGCCAGCACTAACATCTTTATCCCTGCTCAGCTACCCCCGTCCACACTGGGTGAGGGAATATATTTTATTAAAAACATTTCTTTTACCTGGAGGTCCTGTCAACTAACGGAATGAAAAGAAAAGAAACCGAATATTCTTTGTCCTGCCAAAAATAAGGTAGTTAAGAAAATGCGATTTTTTTTTCAATAGGAGGGAAGAGAAGAGAAACGAGCTCAAATTTGCCCCGTGTGAATTTCAGCAGCCTGTTGGCTTCCTTGTTGCCCCTTCCGTTAGCATTCAAGGCGAGTTTACTCATCAAAAATAAACTTTGCACTAAAAATAAGCAATTTGGTTTTTAACAAATCTTTTCAAAGATACCCAGAGCCTCTTATTTGAAACCTTTTTCATCACTTCAACATTGAAATTGCTTGATCCTACATTGTACTAGAGAGCACTGATTTTAGAATGTATTTTTATGGACAGAAGAGTCAGATAATGCAATTTAGTCTAATTTGACCCAACAGTGTTTTGATGTGTGTGCTATGACTGTCATGTTCTACAACGTTGGCCGTTGAAGTCTAAGCCTTAAAAATAAATATACTTTCCTCACAAAGTTAGGGTGATTCTGCTAAGGCTGAGTTCTCTTCCATAGCAATAGGGAATGGGACAGTAAAAGACCCTTTATTTATTTTATCTTTTATTTGTTTTACGTTTTATTTATCGTTGTGGAATTTTCTTTCAATTCCCGAACATGTGTGTATATATGTAATTTCACATTTCATTATTTTCACTAGCGATGAAATATCTAGTGGTCAAAATGCGTAAACATTAAATTCCATTTTCTGAAGATCACAAACACTTCAGAAGGGAGAGTATTGCTTTACAAATCGAAAATCTGTGACATTTCCCCCAAGTTATCTTAACCGAAAGTGAGTCCCTCCAAAGGCAGACAGCTAGCTGGGATTTTCATAAATGTTCTCTCTGATGCAAAGTCAGCTTGGCATTCCTGGAGGAAAGCCAAACACACTTCACACATCTGCGCCTTTTAAGCAATCAATTGAAAGATGGTGGGTGAGCAGATTGTCACCGAGTTTCATGACAATTGTTTTTCCTGATTTGTTTTCTTCACTTGCAAAATGGGTGGAGGGGGTCATTCAGCAGGAACTATCCCAAATGTCCTTGGCTCTTCCAATGTGAGTGTCCATGGTGTCCCAAGTCTAAGGGGAGCCCACAGACCATTGCTTTCCTATGGATGTGAAACCTGTTGTTTAATGATTTCACGTCAGCAGCCCAGGGTGAAGATGAAGCAGAAAGAGGATCCAGTGCAGCTCTATCTGACCCCAAAGACCCCGAGTTTTATGCCAGACATTGCTGCGTCTTCATCGACGCTGTGCCTAACTTCTCTGAAGGTGACTTTATAGTCCTTCCTTCTTTATTTTTGAGTATTCTCCATTAGGCATGGGCTACCTGTGTTTGGTCTGTCTTCCAGCTATCCCACAATTACAGGACTTCAAACGCATATCCATCTTCCCTTCGGGACAATGCTTCTGTACGTATTGTAACCCAGTGAACTGAATTTCCTTCAACGATTATTGTATTTCTGGAGCAGAACCTCACACGAGACTTACTTGTCATCCGTGTTAACTGAATGTGCTGAACCCCTTGAAGTGAGAGACAATGATCTTCCCAACATGGTTTTCCTATAGCATCTTCAAAAATAACCAGACGTCCTATGTGGTTAGAAGACATGTCCATGTTTCCTAAAGCTTAAAAAAAAGTACTCTATCCCTTCCCTGTGCAAAATATTTCATTACACCCTGGTAATGTATGGATTGGCTCAAATAAAAATCCATACAGGCCTGAGCAAGGATGTAGAGAATCAGTGAATTTCTCAGGAATTCGTGGGAGTAAGACTGCAATGGACTGAATGTTTATGCCCCCTCCAAATTTGTATGTTGACCTCAAAATTCCCATTGCCATGGTATTAGGAGGGCATTTCCTTTGGGAAGTGATTATATCATGACGGGGGGGGGGGGCGGTCATGAATGGGACTAGAGCCTTTATAAGAAGAGACATGGAGGGATGATCTCTCTCTCTCTCTCTCTGTCTCTGCCGCGTGAAGACACAAAGAGAAGACAGCCATCTGCAAACAAACGAGTCTCCCCAGACACCCAATGTGCTGACACGTGGGTCTATGACTATCCAGCCTCCAGAACTGCAGGAAACAAATGTGTGCTATCTGTACGTCCCCCCGTCTCTGGTGTTCAGTTACAGCAGCCCTGGCCAAGATAGTGACCCATGCCAACACATACACTGTATTAGTCTCCCAGAGATGCTGTAACAAACTGCCACACGCCGGATAGCTTAAAAGGACAGAAACTTACTCTCCCACAGTTCAGAAAACCAGAAGTCTGAAATTTTGGGTGCCAAAGGGATGCTTCCTTCTGGAGGCTCTGAGGGAGGATTTATTCCATGTTTCTCTCCAGCTCCTAGTGATGGCAAACAATCCTTGGCCTATAGACACATCCCTCCAATCTTTGCCTCCATCTTCACGTGGCTTCTCCCTGCTCTGTGTCCTCTCTTCTTATAAGGAGTCATTGGATTTAGGACCTACCTAATCCAGGATGATCTCAACTACCAATCCTTAATTACGTCTGCAAAGGCTATCTTCTCACGTAAGGTAACATTCTGCAGTTAAAAGGGAGGGTTCTTCCAGAAAGAGAGCCAATGAGATATAGAGACATTAACACAGATAGATAGAAAGAGAGATTGCACATATTCATATATATATATGTAGATGCAGATGTGTATATGCACATATTTATATTTGTACATGAAAGAATTTATTATATTATAGAGGCTGAGAAGTCCCACCATCTGGCAGCTACAAGCTGGGGACAGGAGAAAGCCAGTGCTTAGTGTACATTCCAGTCTGAGAACCAGGCATGCTGAGGGCAGGGGAAGATGATACCTCAGCAAAGCAGTCAGAGTGAATCTAACCTCCCTCCATCTTTTTGTTCTGTTCAGTCTCTCAGTGGATTGGATGATGCCCACCCACTTGGCGAGGACAGCTTTACTCAGCCCACCAACTCAAATGCTAATATCTTCCAGAAACACCCTCACGGACACACCCAGAAATAATATCCAACCAGTTTCTGGGCTTCCATTGGCCTAGTCATGTTGATACATAGAATTAAGCATCACATGTGCACACATGTGTTAGATATGTTCCTGTTGTTGAAAGTGTATGGAGACTGGAAATCTATGGTTTAAATTTGTTTCTTTTTATTTTTTAAGTTTATTTTTATTTAGAGAGAGAGAGAGAGAGAGAGAGACAAAGCAGATGAGTGGGGGAGGGGTAGACAGAGACAGAGAGAGAGAATCCCAAACAGGCTCCACACTGTCCCAGTGTGGGGCTCGAACCTACAAACTGTGAGATCATGACCTAAGCTGAAGTCAAGAGCTGGATGCTGTACCAACTGAGCCACCCAGACGCCCCTAAATTTGTTTCTTTTAAAAGACATCTTGCTAGCATGGTGATAAAAAAATAGAACTCTCAATTACATGAAGTTTGAAGGAAAAACTTCAGCTATTACATTTTAACGTGGTTAATTTTATATAGTATTACTTTATTTCTCGATACACTATTTTCAGAAGCTTATTTTGGAATAAGGCAGGCAGAATTAAAAAGAGAGTAATACATAAGTGGATGGCCCTGCTTATTGATTAAAATATAAAAGAGTCTATTAATAAGAAGGCAATAGTCTTTTCAATTTCAAAAACACATTAGTATTTGAAGCATATACACATTTAAAATTGCTTTAAAAATAGTTTAAATATGCTATTGACCTTCCACTAATGTAGAGTCTGCATTTAAGACGTGGGCTTTCCCAACTGCTGTACAAATATGTCTGGTAATCCATGGGCCAGCCTTGTGAGATGTTTTTAGAGCAATGGTTCTCAAATAAAAGTGATCAGGTACTGCAGGGGACATGCAGCTATGTTTGAGGACATCTCTTGGTTGTCACAACTTGGGAGAGAAGGCTGTTTGCTACTGGCTTCTAGCGGGTGGAGGCCATTTCCTCCACGACTTCAACTGGTTTTAATTCCCAGCAAGACCTCAAGCACATGGGATGTGTACTGACCATGACTCTAACTGATTGGAGCACCGTGTGTGATAGGCCAGTCTTTGGGCTGCTCTTTACCAAGCGCCCCCAGGAAATATATTCTGAGGGGAGTCTGACAGAGGCTGTAAAGGTCATCGCACCTCACATCGTGGAATCTACCTCCACTCCCTTCCTCCTCCCCCAGGTTTTAGAATGGTGGTTTCCAGCCTGTGGTTTGGAGTCCTAAAACCTAGATTCGTTTCAGAGTCACCCTTCCTACTTGCTTGCCTAAAGGCAAGTGACCCCATTGGACAAAATGACATCATGGTGACATCTGAATAACGAAGGCAATAGTAGTATTTACCTTAAGAATTAGAATTTATTATACTTGTTTTTATATGGATCAACTACTGTGTGTCAAGCTCTCCACCCAGCACTCCTCCTGCAGAGTGGCTTTCTGCCTGAGCCCAATGGCTCTGGGACCTCCATAAAGTTTCCTTTCATCACTGGAGTTGTAAAAAAAAAAAAAATGGATTCTACAGTGCTTGTGTGTGTGTGTGTGTGTGTGTGTATTTGTATGTAAGTGTGAGAGCATGTGCATGCATGTGAGTGTGTGCACGTATGTGTGCAATTATATGTGACGTCTTCTCAACAACCTTGTGGAAAGGAACTCAGACTTGCATTTTGTCAACAGGAAATTGGGACCCACGGCATTAAATCCATTCATCCCCCGTTGGCCAGGCAGCCCAGAACCTCTTCTTCCTGACTCCTAGCCCAGGTCTTGCTCTTGACCCCACAACCTCATAAGCCTTCCTGGGCTGGAAATCTGCCTGAGGTAAGGCAGTGATTTATTCAAGCCATATCTGGAAGGCTATGTCCAGCCAATAAACTCAGACACACCAGGTTCAACTACATTCATATCCACTTGGAAACTGTTTAGCCAACAGAGCCAAAAGCTTAAAAATATCAGTACAGAGAGCATCTCTGAAATCTAATCACTCTTTGTTTTGCACTTCATGACGCATGTGAGTAATGAGTTTGAAGACTTCGGCACCTTCTTTCATCGTTCGTTCTTTTGTGGTTTTCACCTTGTAACAAACCTGCCTCTGAGACAGCCATTATTAATTGCATATTGTTTTGCGTTTCTAATGTTTCATTTCACTGACTCTTCTCTTTTCTTCCCCCTTATGGGCTGCAGATCCCTCCCTGCTGATTGCAATATTTAACCACTTCTTCATAGGGATCTTTTTAATCCAATTTAATCTTTGGATATGAATTAAAGTTGACCAAATTGTTTGCTACAGTCTGGTCAGCGTTTCTGCATTCAGAAGTTCTTTTTGACTCAGTTGCAGTAATACAGATTTTCCCACACGGTCTATTTGACTCCTGCAAGTCCACTCTGTACCAACTTCTATTGTGTTAAGCAAATAACCGTACCACACCGGCATTCTACTCATTGTTAATGCTAAAGCAACAGGATTTTCTCTAGTTCACCAACAGCCAAACCTGTTGTTATCAGAAACCCTCTCCAGATGAAAACTGAAAAGAATCCTATGACCCAGAAAAAAGATTAGCCTTCAGGAAGTCTTTCGGTTTTGCCATTTTTGTCAAGACATCCCAGAGGGAGTGGAAAATAATAAAGTAAAATCTATTTCTGGAAGGCAGCCTGTTTCAAAATAGAGTCTATGAACTTTCAAATTTGCAAGACAGGGCTTCTGAAAATAAGAGGCACAAAACTGGGCTATGGCAAACCCAAGGGGACCAGAAGCAATTCAAAACAAAGAATTTGGGAACTTTTAATTGCCTCATTTTCAATTCAAACGGGAGTGTAAGTATTGATATTAAGCGATAGCGCAATTGCACTTACCGATCAGCTAGTTTGCTGGGACACATGAATCCTCAGAGATTCATCATTACACAGGATTTCTGTCATTTCAGATGAATTTTTCACCTTGTTGGAAACAACATGCTGCCCTTCTCTGATCTCCTCTTTTTCTGTGCTTCTGTCTGGGGAGGTTGATTTACATTATAGTGTTCTGGGAAAAGCCTGGGTAGGAGACAAACTACGTACTTTTATATTTAAAAAGACATGGTGTAATGAGCTTATTCTAAAGGCAAATGACATCTGTTTACCTATAGGAATACAAAGGCTTTAGAACCCAAGAGTGGAACTTAGGGTAAAACTGAAAAATCTGAAGTACACAAAATTAGAAAACAGATGAATAAAACTGGGTAACGGATTGTCAAGACTTATGCCCCAGAACCAGTGACTAGGACGTCAAGCCAATTCCATAGATTCTGGAACGCTGGTACACTTCGCCAACTAGAGGGCTTTACTAAGACAGGAGCCTGTGTGGGACCTTCGGGTTCCTATCAGCCCCCTGGTGCTCCATGGAGAGAAGGAGGCAGGAGACAATGGCGCCTCTCATTTAGAATCATCAGGAATAAACAAAATATTCCATATAGGTCTGTTTGTATATTGGTTGTTATCTGCTGTTGCATAATACACTGTCCCCAAACATAGTAGAATAAAGAGCAAACACTTGTGATCACACCGTACTAGCCAGTTTCCAAGATGGTCCACAGCGATTCCCACCTCTGGGAATGTATGGTAAAACCTTGGATTGCAAGGAACTTGTTCTGTGAGAGTTCTGCAAGATGAGCAAATATTTCTAATAAATATTAACTTGATAAACGAGTGATGCCTAGCAATTCGAGTAGTACATGACGCCGAACGTCACATGATCACAACTGAGCCAACGGTTCTTGAAATCCGCTTTGATATATAAGTGCTTTGGATTACAAGCATGTTCCCGGAAGGAATTACACTTGCAGACAAAGGTTCTGCTGTATTATAAAACCACCTGCTCTCTAACTGTGAATTGTTAACCTTCCTCCCACATGCAAAACACACACACTCCCTCCCACATTTACCCCCAATCTTATTTATTACATCGCCAACCGGGACTCACGTTAGAGGATCTTGGCATCTACGCCAAACTCTGTGGCAGACGAAGCTCTTAGGATGTGCTCGCTTGGGTACTGGTCTTCCCCATCTGCAGACTGGCCAGGTGAAAAGACAAGACAGCTGTGCCCATATCTGTCATGGTGAGACAAACTCAGGTACTCAGTGCCAACACCCCCTTTTAAAAATGGTAGAACGCAGGACGCACAGGAGTCACTGGTCCGTGGCAATTTTGAAATCTAGCTAGGCACGTGTGACAGTTCCTTGATGCATAGTCACAGCTGAGAGTCATCTCCATCCATAGCTTGTGGCTCTGCCCTCCCTTCAAGGGCTCCGTTTTCCTCTGAAGTATTCTTTCTTTTCCATGAAAGGCAGCTTGTGTTTTCAGCTGAATAGTTGTCTCGGCCTGCTTCTTCCTTGTAGAAATTGCAGGGTTCTAAAAGTCTCTTTTCAAGGCGACTGTTTCTATCCCTTGTAGTTCAAGCAAGCAATGCTTTTGCCAATCAAATTCTTCAAGACATTTTGTGTTTCTCCTATGATCTCTGCAAGCATTCACTCATTTAGACTAAAGCCACAACTCCAAATGTCTTTGAGATAAACCTTTCTCTACCCTGGACCTCCTCTGACCCGAGTAAGGGACGACACTTTGAAGATTTTCAGAACCCTTATTTTCTGAATGGTCTGTGAGGTACGTATTAGGTATTTCTGCAGTCTTAACAAAGGAATTTACAGCCACACCCCTGGCTGGCTACCTCTGCACATTGAGATCCCCTGACTGTGCTCTGGACTTGATCGTTGCCCCAGAACCATTTTTAACTTCGGCATCATTTGATAGAGAGTCTGGATTTTTCAAAACAGCAATTCTTATCTCCTTTAGGATTCCAGAACCTCCTCTAGAAGGTTTTGCAAGCAGTCAAGGAGAAGCCAGGCAATCCCTTTAAAGGTCTGCCTGGAAATCCTATCAGCTACATCCTCCAATTCACTAGCTCCCTTTTCTGCTTTTCACTCTACCTTCACCATGGTTGCTGAACCTGACACCACAGAAATATAAGAGTCTGTTCCTTCCAGTTTCTAATAACATTTTCCTCACTTTCCTTTTAGCCATCACTTACCATCTTGTCAAAAGCCATGAGGCTTCTATTAACAATCTCTTCAAAACAGTTAAGCTTTCATTCGACTCCCCTTGAGGTCTTCCAAGCACCCACTGCCTGGACAATTGCAAATCCAAACTCACATTTAAGGTTTTAGTTATGGCGGTACCCCACTTCCAGATACCACGTTCTGTGTTAGTTAACTACAGATGGATGACAAACTACCCCAAAACTTAGTGGGGTTAGGATAAAAATGACCATCTATTGTTTTACATTTTCTGTAGCTTGGGAGCCTGGCAGTCCCCCAGGTGGGTAGGTTCTGGCTCAGCTCAGCTAGAGTGTCCCCCACGGTCATACCAAAATGTCGGCCAAGGCTTGACTGGGGCTGGAGGGTCTACTCCCAAGATGGCATTCTCACATGGCTGGTACATTGGTAGTGGTTGTTGGCAAGAAATCTCAGTTCCATGCTGTAATAGCCTCTCCAAGAGCTTAGAGTTTACCCTTGAGACCTGGCTATTGACCCAAGAGAGAGATCAAGACAGACATGATGCTGGCTTTTGTGACCTAGTTTCAGAAGTTACTACCACTTCTGCCACATCCTATTTGTTAGAATCAAGACACTAAGTCAAGCCCAGATTCAAGGTGAGAAGAATTGGTCTCCTTCTTTTGCAGGAAAAGTGCCAAAGATTTTGTGGACATATTTTAAAAGTACAACACACAGGGGTGCCTGGGTGGCTCAGTTGGTCAAGCATCTGACTCTGATTTTGGCTCAGGCCATGATCTCACGGTTCATAAGTTTGAGCCCCAGGTGGGGCTCTGTGCTGCTTGGGATTTTCTCTCTCTGCCCCTCCTCTACTCATGCTTTCTGTCTCTCTCTCAAAATAAATAAAATTTAAAAAAACTGTTTTTTTTGATGTACCACACACAGTATGCCTTTGAAACTGCAATTAAATCAAGATTCTGGGGTAACTCCAGAACTGTCCAGAAATCCTCCGCATCCTCAAGGTGAACAAGACCAGCATCCTCAGGGAAAATGGAGGCATTAGGCCTACTTCAGTCCCAAGTTCATCTCAAGGGCAAGTCAGGGGAGCCAGGCCCTTGCTGAACCAGCTTGCAGAGTGGGACACCCCAGCTGGTGTTACCCGCCAGTGTCCCAGCAGACTGACCAGAGCAGGTGCCTCATTCAGAAAGAGTCAACAGTGCTTGTCTGCCTGGCAAGTACCGCCTGGTCTCTCAGGCCCTCAGAAAGAAGGCTAACCCATGAACAAAAAGAAAATGGTTTGTAAAATTTGTAAAATAAGATAATCTCTACAGTTGGAAAAAAGAGAGAAGTAGATGTGGTGTGGTGGGGGAGGGGTGTCAATCCTTAAAGTTCTCTGTGTAATACCAGTTAGTTTAAGCATTGTGCCTTATCATTTCCAAAGCCGTTTCACACGTATTTTTAGGTTAATATGCAATATTTCTTTTGATGCCATCACGGTGGATTTCTGGGTAACTCAATATTTGGGTGGGTCAGAAGAAAAGAAGTTAGAGCTCATTACTATTTTATGACATAGTCACAATAAATACGAACATTGGAAAACATCTATGAATAGGGCAATATGCATACATATTTGATAAATCGTTGCTATTTCAATTCCATGCACACCAAGGGTGGTCTTCAAGGAATCTGGAATCTCTTGGAGAAGGCGGCAGTGCAAGTGGTGTCTGTCATCCAAAGCCAATTGTCATTGTATTCATAGAAGAGGAGCCAATAAGTGGCTCCAAAAGCCTGATTGGGGGGAATTACTCATTTCACCAGTATCGGGGTAGTTCTCAGAACCCTCAACCTTGGATGATGAATAAAATTTTCTTGCAAGAGGTAAGAGAGAGAAAGCCAAACTCTGTGAAGGAACCGAGTTGCAGGGAAGATGTGGAGGCAGCCGTGAGTTCGGGGTGTGTTTTAATAAGTCCAAGGATCCATGGGACAGGAAGCAAACAACGAGGCAGGATGAGCTCTGAGTCCGGTTGGATCCCATTTGGGGTGGGGATCGTAGGTGGAGTTCTGACCCCCAGACTAACCAACCTGGGCTCTGGTGAGGGCAAAGGGGATTGAGGGCAGGGTTCTGAGAAGGGAAATGAGACAATCATGTCTTCAATTCATAAACCATGATTCATCATTTTTTCTCCACTTTCACACTACGTGTGTACCTTTATTGATCTTAGCAGCAAATGAACATCTCCTGGACTTGCTATGAGAATTTAGTATATTACTACGTGAGAATTAATGAAGACGCAAAGGGCTAAAATAGCTTTGGCCCAAACATAATGAAGAGAAGTATTTGGAAATGGTTACAAAGAGTAAGGATTCCTGAAATCCTTCCACTTCATTATAATAACAATAACAACAGCAAAGATTGTTACTCATTCTGTAATCCACGCAGATATGTACAGAAGAACGTAATCCTGTCTTTACATTCCAAGACAATAGCAGAATAGATTTGGGGGGAAGAACTCTTCAAGACTCTGTCTTCAGTTTGCTGCTCTACTTCAGAAGTGTTAACACACCTTCTTAAGCAAAAAGATGTCAGAAAAACAAAAATAAATTTCCCTCATTTTCTCCTTTGATCTTTGTTTTTCTCCTGGACCAGAGTCCACACAGAGCAGTTTCTAGAAGTGTCCAATACAGGCTCATGCCCAGTGTGGGACAGAGTGAACACAGGGACCCACCTGATGGCAGATGGTACTTTCTGAGGTTCCGAGAGGTGGGAGCTCACAAAAGGAAAGCAAATAACTTCTTTCTTTGAATGCTGCTCTTTTTTCATTGATTTTTGTGATGAGGCTTATATTTTTTTTCAAAAAAGCAGAATTATCAGAAAGTGGTCTCTAAACAGTTTTTTTGAACCTCCATTAAAACGTGAAGCAGAAAGCTCCAGAAGCTAACTCGTTTTTCACCCAGTGTTCCCAGGATATTTGTTGTAGAGTGATTAATGGCTGGGAGTGGGGAGGTGTGCAGAAGTGCACTGAGGGGAACGGCAGTGTGGCTGAAATGAGCAGGTGGAGGAAGAGGCCAGGGTCAGATCTGTGGGGAAAGCAGGCTACGTTCTAGAAAAAGAATAAAAATTAAAGAGAAAAAAATAGTTTAAGGAATGCTGTCAAACACAGGATATGACATAGCTTATAAGGACTACGAGTAAGATGTGATATGGGAGAATCACGATTTATTTATTTTTAATTACTGTTTTAACACGCTGTGATCAAAAAGCAGATTGGGAGGGGTGCCTCAGTGGCTCAGTCGGTTAAGCGTCCAGCTCTTAATTTCGGCTCAAGTCATGATCTCATAGTTGGTGAGTTTGAGCCCTGAGTAGGGCTCTGCATGGCTAGAGTGGAGTCAGCTCGGGATTCTCGCTCTCTGCCCCTGCCCAATTCTCTCTCTCTCTCTCTCTCAATAAATAATGAAACATATTTCAAAAAATAGATTGGGAAGTAAAATATAGAATCTAGGGGCAACTGGCTGGCTCACTCAGTTAAGCATCTGACTTTGGCTCAGGACATGATCTCACAGTTTGCGGTTTCGAGTCCTGCGTCGGGCTCTATGTTGACAGCTCAGAGCCTGGAGGCTGCTTTGGATTCTCTGTCTCCTCTCTCTGCCCCTCCCCCCTCACACGCTGTCTCTCTCTCTCTCTCTCCCAAAAATAAACATTAAAAAATTTTTTTAAAAACATAGAATCTAGATATAAAAGAAGGAAAAGGATAACAATAAATTATCCTTATTTCCAAATATTTTCATCTATTTTTTAATTGAAAATATATCCAAATTATTCATGTGGTGTTTCAAGCGGAATGAAAAAAAGGTCCTCTCGGCCTTCATGACATCAAGGTTTAGCCAATTGTGTTAGTATCACAAAATAAGATTTTTTAAGATAAATGTTAGGGTGGAATCAATTAAAGAGTAGATTCCATTTAAACCTAAAAATCTCTAGAAAGATGAAAATCTACGTTTTCACATCGGTTCCTCTGCGGCGTCAGTCATCTGCCTTTTTGCACGCCTACACCTAAGTGTGAGACAAGGCACTGTGCAAGGAAGAGCCATGCACCGGAGGCTTCGCCGGACTTCACCTTGTCCTGAAGCCCGGGGAGGGATGTCTGCAGAGATGAGCTGAAAAATGAGGAGAAAATAGGCCAAGAGAAGTACGAAGTATGAAAGCACACGTTTTCCAGGCTGCTCTTGATGGCTGGAACACAGGAACCTTTATTTTTTTATTTTTTAAATGTTTATTTATTTTTGAGGGACAGAGCACAAGTGGGGGAGGGGCACAGAGAGAGGGAGACACAGAATCGGAAGCAGGCTCCAGGCTCTGAACTGTCAGCATAGAGACTGACACGAGACTTGAACTCATGAACTGTGAGATCATGACCTGAGCTGAGGGTGGGCGCTTAACCAACTGAGCCACCCAGGTGCCCCCCCCACAGGAACCTTTAGAAACACAGGATCCTGGGAAGCCTGGGTCGTTCAGTTGGTTAAGTGTCAAACTCTTGATTTCTGCTCAGGCCATGATCTCAAGGTTCCTGAGATCAAGCCCCACATCTGACTCTGTGCTGACAGTGCGGAGCCTGCTTGGGATTCTCTCTCCCTCTTTCTCTGCCTCTCCCCCATCATTCTCTCTCACTCACTCTCTCTCTCTCAAAATAAATAAATAGGGGTGCCTGGGTGGCTCAGTCAGTTAAGCAACCGACTTTGGCTCAGGTCATGATCTCACGGTTCGCAGGTTCGGGCCCCGTGTCAGGCTCTGTGCTGATAGCTCAGAGAGCCTGCTTTAGATTCTGTGTCTCCTTCTCTCTCTGCCCCTACCCCGTTCGTGCTCTGTCTCTGTCTCTCAATAATAAATAAATGTAAAAAAATTTTATAAAATAAATAAATAAACTTAAAAAAAATACAGGGTCCTGTCTCTGTCTCCCAGAGGATTTCACCAGGAGACAAAGACCCTGGCTGATGGGTACTCCCGGCTCCGCATCCCCCCTGGGTCTCTCTCTCCTTGTCCCTGACAGAGCTGTCCCTGTGGGCACTTGTCACCCTTCAGACAGTTCTCAGCAAGACTCTGGAGGAGCACAGGGACGCCACGGTACTGTGCTCTCAGGGTCCAGCCCTTGCAAACACAACCTTCTGTGTCAAGACGAGAGGCCCCAGGAGGCCAGTGGAGCATGTAACTGCTTTCTCTGGGGTTAATCCGCAACTTTCCAGAAGAAAAGCATGTAACTGCCCCTGAGCGCTGCCCCCTGCCCCGCCCACAAGCTGGCTGGAGCGCCAGCTGGGTCTGTCACACCCGTTGGAGACAGGTCCAGGGCCCTGGGAGCCGGTGCGCGTCCGATCGGTGGCCTTGCCTCCGCCCGCCCGAGACTTGAGTTGTCACCGACAGAAACAGATGGTGGGGTTTCAGGCTGGTGCTTCCCGTGCGAAGGTAGATGTGCAAGCAAATGAGGACGAGAGCCCGCGGGAACGGCAGGGTGGGACACAGGCCATTAGCGCCCGGGATGAAAGAGGAAGGAAAGCAGATTCATGCTGGAAATTTTCTGTAGGTCAGCTCAGAAGAAGAGACAATAATTAGATCAGGTGCATTGCCATGTTTTCAGTCCAAAAGGAGGACAAGGGCACGGTTTTCTCTATGAACTTCATCCCTTTTAAAACCTCTGGATATGGAGGTCATGTTCACCCAAGACCAGCGAGATTCAGCGATTGGATCTGGACGCTGAAAGTTCTCCCAGGAAGTTCTTTCCACCACCTGGCGGTTCAGTACAAGGAGCATGAACTTACAGAAGCGTATTTGATAATTACACTGGGAGACCAAATGCTAGGAGGTGTCCTCATGCTTTAGCTCTGAAGACCGGCTACAGAGGATTTCCTTTTATGATTATTTTAAAAGTAGCTTCAGGGAGCCTGGGTGGCTCAGCTGGTTGAGCATCCGACTTCGGCTCAGGTCATGATCGCGGGTCCGTGAGTTCAAGCCCCATGTCGGGCTCTGTGCTGACAGCTTGGAGCCTGGAGCCTGCTTCCGATTCTGTGTCTCCGTCTTTCTCTGCCCCACCCTGCTGTCAGTCTGTCTCTCTGTGTGTCTCTCAAAAATAAATAAACAGGGGCTCCTGGGTGGCTCAGGCTGTTAAGCATCTGACTTCAGTCCAGGTCATGATCTCCAGTTCGTGGGTTCGAGCCCCGCATCGAGCTCTGTGTTGACAGCTCAGAGCCTGGAGCCTGCTTCCGATTCTGTTTCCCTGTCTCTCTGCCCCTCCCCCACTAACATTTACTTGACTAATATTTGCTTCAATAGATAAAAAGGCAAAATGTGGGCAAGAGGGAGGGAAATGAAGTGATTTGAAGATATGACCCGCAGAACTACAATACCACCGGAGACAGCCCGCTATTTGCTTTGAAACACATAAGGACATGTTTAATGTTATTCTGGTGCTTGGGCACATCTACCCAAGTACTCCCCAACATGCTTTCCAGGGACATGGCAGGAATGTTCCATTTGACATGACCTCTCCATTCAGTGTAAAATCTGCCCCTTAGACATATTCCAGAAGTTCCAGGATGAACCGCAGATCCTAAAGTGAGCTCTATCGTCAATTACTGAAATGCAAACCATCATAAACATCAACCAGATGATTTCTTCCAGAAAGTTCTTTCCAGGATTACCGTCAGCACAAGACGAAGTCTAGCAAATTCGGCAGAGCTATTTCATAAAGGCAGCAGAGCACCGGCAAAGAACGGGTCCTGGTGAGAATCTTTCTCCCATTTATTTGAGAGGCTCAGGTAGCCGTGTTTGTGACCAGAAATGAAGAAAGGTAAGGACTCAAGCAACCAGGTGCCAACAAACATATGTTTGTGATTATAAGCACGACACTGAGGAAAGGTGACCAGGATGGGACACAAAAGGTGGCTTTTTCTTAACAGATGAGTTCTAGATGTGCCGCACGTTCTCCAAGACAGCAAAGAACTGAGGATATTGAGGACATAATATATCATTAGAAAGTGATAGTAAAGTCACAAATACGTAGATACTTTACAAGAGTGATAAATTCTCCCCCACTCCTGCCACTCATCATTGCCTCTTAACACCAAGAGAGAGAAAAAAGCCCAACTCATACAAGCAGAAATATCCAGACATCTTGTCTCAATCTCCCTGACAGTGGCCGCCAGACACAATAAAACTGTAAACTGTCCTCTGATGTTAGCAGCCACTACTCTAGAATGCATAGATGTGTGTTTTCATGGCCATGTTCTGAAAGCAACTTCTTCCGTGTCTGTGCCTTCAACATGACACGCACACTGCGCACTCAGGACGTTTGCACATGCTATACATCTAAATGGAAGACTCTTTCTCCGGACGTCTGTGTAACTCTCTCCCTCAGCTCCCCAGACCCTGCTTTCATCTCTCAGACTATAGGCTTTCCTGGATCACTCTGTAAAATCTTAACCTATCCTCAGGCTCCAAAAATCTCCATTTCTCTCTTACCCTGCTTTATGACTTTCCAGATATTTGTTTCTACCTGGCAGATTACATTTTTGTTCATTTGTTTATTATTTTTCTCTATCCACTAAAACGTAAGCCCCCTGAAAGATGTCTTTTTTTCCAGCGCTGGATTCCCAGTTCCTGGGATACCTTCTTGCACATAGTACATACTCAGTAAATATTGGCTGAATAATTGAATGAAGAAACCATAATTAAAGCTCCACTAAGCTCCGAGTTAGTCTGCCCCTCTCTGCACAACAGGGGATGTGCTCATCTTTCCAGAACACAGATACGAGCATGTCCCACCCTGGTTTTCAAACCTTCAGTAGCAAACAGAGAAATGAATAACTTAGGCAGCTCATCACGTAAGATAGACCCTATATCCTTTAAATGGTTTACAAGGCACTAATAACCTCCCTCCTGGACATTGCCACAGACGTGTTTTGCAATACTCTTTCGTGTGCTAGAAGCATGAATTTTGGAACTAAGTTACTGGGGTCAAACGACGACTTTATCCCCATCTGTGTGTCCACATTTTCGTGATTGTTTCATTTGTAAAATGATGATGATAATAGTACCCACCTCATAGATCGTGTTTTGAGAGAATTAAGGGGAGGAAAGAAAAGCACCTAGACACTCACCTACAGTGTGAGCCCGCAAGTCCATCCGTAGGGATTTACCAAACAGAAATGAAACCATTAAGCTCACGAAAAGATTGGTACCAAACGTCCATAAGAGCTTTACGTGTGACAGCCCCGAACTGGAAAGAGCCCAGGTATCCATCCACGGAAGGGCACCCAAACACGCTGCTGTGTGTCCACACACATGACAATCACAGAGAACAGTAACAGAGATGGGACTGTTGGTACAGGTGTGGATGAGTTTCAATGGCACTACGCTGAGTGAAAGATGTGCAACATAGAAGAAAACGTACGCACGGATGTAAAATTCAAGAGGAGGAAAAGAATCATCTGTGGCACAGGGACAGAAGGGTGCTGGCCTCTGGGAAAGTGGGTAAGCATTGACCAGAAAGAAGTGCAAAGGAACCTTCTGGGTAATGGCGATGCTCTGTATCTCGGTAGGACATTGGGTTGTAAGCAGTTGACAAAATTCAGAGAGTGCACACTTAAAAATTGTACGTTACATTTTGTGTAAATCTTACATCCAAAGAATATAACCCCAAAGAATTAAATTCAAAATCGTGATGTGCTGCTTAGGTATTTAAGACTAATGGCACTCTCTGCAAGTACTTTGAGATGCTTCAAGAACATATGATGATTGGGGCGCTTGGGTGGCTCAATCGGTTAAGCGTCCGACTCTTGGTTTCGCCTCAGGTCATGATCTCATGGTTCATGGGTTCGAGTCCCACATCAGGGGCCTGGAGCCTGCTTGGGATTGTCTGTCTCCCTCTCTCTCTGCCCCATTCCCCACTCTCTCTCTTTCTCAAAGTAAATAAATAAACTTAAAAAAATATGATGATTAATTGCTGGATACAGGAATGGAAAAACGAATAGGCAGATGATAAAGAAACTTTAGTTTAATGTTAATGCTAGAATCCAGACAGTGAGTATATGGATATTCACCTAAAAGTCCCTTCAGCTTCACCGTATCTGAACATTTTCACAATAAATGTTGGGGGAAAAATACAAAAGACATCTGGCAAAAATATTAATTTAGATTATGTTTAGGTAAAATGATTTCGCACTTGTATGTTTTCTGCCAAAGTAAACCCAAGCCAGCTCCCTTTAGTTCTTTGAAAGTCGGTGTTATATATTGCCTGACAATTATTGACAGATTTATCCTACCCTAGCACTAACCATATTTTTTTCATTGGCCATTTTTATAGAACAAAAGTTAAATGAGCCCAGTCTTTTGCAATTAATTTTTATAGCATCATTGATTAGATTTCCCCAAATAATTTATTTCTCACTTCATACACTAGAAGGTAATCCCATTAAATACAGTAGTGTAACATTTTAAACTAGACTGCCTCAGCTTCCCACTGAAAGATTTACGTAGGTCTTAAACAAGAGCTATTCCTGCCTAATGATCTGTATGTAAAAGCAACAGAAATATAGAAGATAGGAATAATCAATCTATAAAATGTTATACATCTCCTAAGAGTTGTCCCAGTAATCAAAGATTTCCTGGTGAGGGTCATTTTACATTGCCGTGACTCCAGTTAACTAAACACCGAAAATATATGTTTCTCTTGAAATTAACATTACCTCTGCTCAGCTGGGATAGTAAACTATTTGGTGTGGACCATTCAAATATATAGCCGTAGTACCTAATTCAGTCAGTAAATAAAATAAAACAATCGTCTATGGCCTGTAGGGCACCCGAAAGGCTCTCTGGGAAGTTATAGAGGCATAGATAGAGCCCTTAACCTTGGAGGGTTTTCCATCAATGACAGTTAAAGATGCATCTGGACAGATTAAGAGGAAGGCCCTACTCTTAAGAACTTTCTGCCTTGCTGAGGGACAATGCAAAGATACAGTGAAAAAACAAACAGAATATGGTGTCCTAAGAACACCAGAGTTAAAAATAGTCTAAAGTACCTCTCCCTTCGGATGTCAGTAGTAAGTTACAATATAATTTTAGGTTGTTAATGAATACTTTAAAGATCAACAATTTCAGTATAATAGCTTTATATTGAATTCAGAGAAAGGAAAATGAATAAATATTTTCTAATCTTCCACTCAGTAACGACTAACGTTTATGGAACACTTTTTTAAGGTACTCTGTTACTTTCCCACTAGTATTAGAAAAAATTCTTATAATAATTTTACGAGGTAGATGCTGTTTGCCCCATCCTGTACTGCTAGGAAAATTGCGGTGCAGGGATCAGGTTATGTGCCCAAATCCATGTGGCTATTAAGAAAGAGAGATTGGAATTGGTGGATGTGTCATTGTCTGGTCCCGGGGCTGAGCCCCCCTCCTGCAGCCAGGCCTTCTGCCATACAGGAATAGCTACACCTGGTGAGGAAGCAAGGCGTAAGGTCGGGATCGGGTTAAATAAAGAATTTATGTAATATTTTTCCAGATACTGTTGTGTGCTCTGAAATGTCACTAATAAAAGTCAGTTAGACTAGAATCAAAGAATTTTAGCCCAAAAAGTATTTTAGAGAATTTTTTTAAAAAATGTAAACTAACTAGGGCAGGCTGGGAGGCTCGGTCAGTTAAGGATCTGACTCTCGATTTCGGCTCAGGTCATGATCTCACCGTTCGTGAGTTTGAGTTCCACATCGGGCTCCACGCTGACAGTGCAGAGCCTGCCTGGGGTTCTGTCTCCCTCTCTCTCTGTCCCTCCCCTGCTCAAGCTCTCACTCTTTCCCTCAAAATAAATAAACACTAAAAAATATATAGATATATATGCCTATACATCTGTGTCTGTGTCTGTGTCTATATCTGTATCTACATGTCTACGTATGTTTATGTGCCCATTCATATCTTTTCTCTTTTCCCGCATGGAGGATTCATTGTGGGGAAGTTGGCCCGAGCGGCAGCCATTCAAATGAGACAGATTTTTGAGACGCAGTGGTCGTTTCATCCTTGGCAATGACAATTAAAATCTACTAGGGATCTCTTTCTATTATGATGTACATAATATGTGGATATATGCCTATTCATTTAGACATATGTACCTGTCAATACATGTGTGTGTGGTAGATGGATAAGTAGATGATAGAGAGATAATAAATGATAGATAGGTAATAGATGATAAATAGATAATTGATAGATAATAGATAAATAGATAGATAATAGATGATAGATAGGTGATAGATAATAAGCAGATGATGTGGGTATGGATATTTTTGAGGGTGGGTTGTGAAAGTTTAATGCCCATTTCCTACAATGAGCCATTTTTTCTTTCAAATTAACTAATTTTTACCTTAGCCTTTAGTAGTGTAGAAATGTATTTGTTGTTTGTTTGGCTTCGGTGGTTTCAAACTTGGGAATTGAATACATATATATCTTTGATGGTCACAAGTTGCGGGGTCCCTGGGTGCAGTCACCTTGTTGTGTTTATCGCAAGAGGTGTTTTCTCCAACTGAGTGGCAGAAGGCAAACCTTTAGACACACCACGCAAGGTCCTTCATTCTGAAGGTAGTGTCCTTGCGTTACGAAAGCTGAACTGTAGTCCCTCATAATTAATTCCAACTCAAAAGCATTGCATGTATCTATACACAAAAATAATAGCATATAATTTTAAAAGCTCTATACTATAACATTCTCTTTAGAACTAAGCCGTAAAATTCTATATTTAGTAATTTAATAAAAATACCTTAATTTTACCTTTAAATATTTTTGTGGATAAAGAGCATAAAGCAAAAAGATCTTTAAAATCTTCAGAAAGAAATCACATAAAAATAATTAAAATCTATAATTCAGAGCTTCATTTTTCACAAAGGTAATAAATTAAACATTCTCCTCTGCGATTTCTTTATTGTGCAAAATAAGACTGATTAGGTCGAACTGTTCTTCCTACAACTTTTTGACATGCTAGGCAGAGATATTAACATTTCCTAGTAGAAATGGAAAATGGTGCAGAGTTTGAAGAAGGATGAGGGGTCATCAACCTAAAATTAGACATTGACCATGTTTTCTTCCCTGTGAGTCCTTCAAGATTTTCTTCCATTAGGCAATGGTCAGCTGGAGAAAAGGAAAGCAATACATAGTCACACACATTTCCAACTTAGTCTGAATATCATACTTTAAAAAAAATGTTTATTTATTTTAGAAAAAGAGAGAGAGAGAGAGAGGAAGAAGCCCAAGCAGGCTCCACGCTGTCAGTGCAGAGCCTGATGCGGGGCTCAATCCCAAGAACCGTGAGATCATGACCTGAGCCGAAATCAAGAGTCAGACACTCAGTGGACTGAACCACTCAGACACCCATAGTCTGAATATCATCCTGAGGACAGAAATGACAGGCCAGTTCGTGGCCAAGGTGTTCTTAGGAATGGTGTTTCAATGTGTGCCCTCTTCACAGCCTAAATTCTTAGCAGCATGGCTTCGGTCTTTGTTCTATGCACAAACCTTCCCAGCTCCATTCCAGATTGTTCTGCGGTCACAAGGTAGCCAAAACTGGGCAGAGCCTTTACGCCTGCATCCTCCCTGCCTCTCCAAGTGTCCTGTGGAGTGTCCAATTCCCTCCTAATTGCATTCATTCAGCAGATTTTATTTCTACCAGTGCAATACAATACATGAAATATACTTATGGCCACACTCACACACACACAGAAGCCTGTTACAAAATGCATTTCTGAGACATATTGCTTAAAATATTTTGTTTATCCTTTTTGAGTATCAAAAAAAAAATTCCCTCCTGTTTGGATGCCAGGTCCCTTTATAAGACCTATGCTGGTGAATAGTGCACCGTTGAACCATAAATATAAATAGTGATGGTAGCTGACCTATGTTCCAGAGGCTGACGCGTACATTGCATGAATATGTACCCTCATGCCTTACTCAGGGCCATCCTCCTTCACTTCTTCTGTTTCAGATTCGTGGCTCCCTAGTCAGTGCCTTTGTAGATAGAAACGTTAGATTATAGCAATGAGAGCAGAAAGCCATGAACCCCTCACGTCTCCCAGACTCTAGAAGCTTGCACTCAGAGTAAAGAGGGGGTAGTAATGGATAGTGTTCAAAAGGTTGCACGTGCTGCACGTGGGATCTTGGCAACGCTCTGAGTGGGACACAGAGAGGCAGTCATCAACATCTAATTTCACCTCCAAACGCCATCCGTGTGCTAAAAAGGAAGGTGCTTAAGTTGGAATGTGCATCGATTTTCCCAGGCATCAGTGCTTCAAAAAATGCTAAAAATTGGGGCGCCTGGGTGGCTCAGTAAGTTAAGCCTCCCACTTCGGCCGAGGTCACGATCTCGCGGTTCGTGGGTTCGAGCCCTGTGTTGGGCTCTGTGCTGACGGCTGGGAGCCTGGACCCTGCTTCAGATTCTGTGTCTCCTTCTCTCTCTGCCCCTCCCTTGCTCACGCTCTATTTCTCTCTCTCTCAAAAATAAATAAATATTTAAAAAATTTTTTATTTTATTTTTTAATTTTTTGTGTGGGGGAGACTGCAAGTGGGGGAGGGTCAGAGAGAGGGGTACAGAGGATCTGAAGCAGGCTCTATGTTGACAGGCTGATAGCAGTGAGCCTGATGTGGGCCTCAAGCTCACGAACCGTGAGCATGACCTAAGCTGAAGTCGGGCACTCAACCGACTGAGCCACCCAGGTGCCCCAAAAAATTATTTTAAAGATGCTAAAAATTGAAGGACTGATTGAAAAAAAAATCATATTTAGACTATTTCAAGTGGAAAAAGAAAAATAATTCATTTTTCAAGGTCATGATTAGGATAAAACTAATGCCAAGAGTCAGGGAGGATTTCTACTGGGTGTCTACTAACTCTCTTTTCTTCACTTTAAATAATGAGGTGACAGGTGCATTTGCATGAAACATATGTATTTGTATGATACATATTTGTATTAGTTCATTATCTTTTATTTATGTTTAATTGAATGTTCGTAAATATTCAGGATTACTAATGTGATTAACTTTTTTATGTATCTCCTAACATAATTTACTTGAATATGTATTCAATGTATATTTTTGACATTGATTCTGCTGGGCTTAACTTCCAGATTTTCATGACAATGAAGCCCAACTGCAATTCAGCCTACTATCGAACTTTTATTCTATAGCTTATGATTTCTAAAATATGATTTGCAATCAAAGCCCCGGTGTAGTCTAAAAAAACCTGTAATTTGAAACATGTGACTAAACTTTTTGAAATGAAAACATTTTGTTAAGTTGTTTCAGAAACTCAGTGGGTTAAATTTTTTCTTTGAAATATATGCACGCTTATAATAAAATTAATTTTATTTCTTTTTGAGAGAGAGAGAGGGAGAGACAGAGCGTGAGCAGAGGAGGGTCAGAGAAAGAGAGGGAGACACAGAATCCAAAGGAGGCTCCACGCTCTGAGCTGTCAGCACAGAGCCTGATAGTGAATTAACAGTTTCACCTGATAGACTGGCAAAAATTGAAAAAGAAGGACTGTGCCTCGCACGGGCCAGGGCAGCAATCTCTAATCCTGCTGGTGGGATTCCAAATTGCCATGCCGCTCAGTAATGTAGGAAAAGTCTTCACAATATACGTAGCCCTGGGGTGCCTGGGTGGCTCAGTCGGTGAAGCACCCAACTCTTGGTTTTGGTTTCGGGTCATGATCTCACAGTTTATCAGATCAAGCCCCATATCTGGCTCTACGCTGACAGGATGGAGCCTGCTTGGGATTCTCTCTCTCTCTCTCTCTCTCTCTCTGCCCCTCCCCAGAGCACTATCTCTCTCAAAGTAAATAAACTTAAAAAATAAAGAAATAAAATAAAATATGCATATGCTCTGATGCAGTAATTTTACTTATAGGAATTTAACCTGTGCAAATAACCAGAAACGTTGGGAAGTTATATGTACAAGGACATTCATGCCCCGTCATTTATAGTAGACCAAGTTAATATACAACATAAATATTCAGACAAAAGATTTACAAAAGTACCCATGAGAAAGCCCTGGGGAGCTGTTTAAAATAAATGTCTAGAGAAATATTTGGTGGCTTCGAAAGACACTCATACCACTAACAATAGGAGCAGGCTACAGATAGCCTAATGCCAATTTTTATTAACTTACGTACCGTATCATAAATGCACGGAACTAAAGTAAGATTTGCTCTTTCCTGAAATGTTAGCATCATTTATATTTGACTTCTGAGGCAATGGGAGATTTAATTTGGTATTTCTTTTTTTATTATCATCGCCTTTTGATTTTATTTATATTTTCTTTGGAAAACCATCTGTTATTTCCATAGCGTTAAGAGAGTTTAGTAGCCTTTAATTGGAAAAATGCTTAATAGAAATGACATTTTCCTTCCATTTTTTTTCATACTGTGTTCAGGCAAGGCCAGACGATCTCCTCCTACCCTCTCCTCCCCTCCCCTCCCCCCTGCCCCACCCCGTCCAGAACTGTTAGCGAATCCCATTGGTCACACTTCATAACCAGTCGTATCATGAGTGAGGCTGCTGTCTGTCCAAACATCACACTCAAAAATACAGTATGTTTTTGGCTTCATCTTGCTTCTTTTTGGCCCCAATCGCTCGCTGAACTCAGGCTCCCTCCCCAGCCAAAGACTGGCTTGCTTTCTATCTCTACCCTCATGTTCAGGTGTTTGGGTTTGGAATCTTTCAGCAGCTCTTCCCCTAGAATAAGTCAGCCTCAGGGAGAAAGGCAAAGAGTCCAAAATTGGGAAGAGGAGACTGTGGCTTTAAGGTAGGCTGTCCACTCCAGTCCTGTTGGCCAAAGTGCGGTGCAGATTTCGTGTGCAAGCCCCTCCAGTGCACCGTGGTAAGTCCAGTCTTATTTTTCTCCCATTGTTCCTTGTGCCTGTAACTCCCTGGGAGCCTCCTAAGAAGGAGTCATGAGGATTTGAAGCAGGAATCAGGCATTCCTCAGTCCCCTAAGCAAACACCACTGAATAACTTTAAGATTTTGCCCCAGCCAGGCCTGGCGTCATGGGCCCTTGATCTGGTTGCCAAAGTCTCCATTCCTAGAATGGCCCAGAGCTTGGTTTAACGCTCTGCTGTCACCATCTTGAATTCTTTAGTGGTTTTTGAACAAAAGGCACTCGGCCTAGCAAATTGTGTAGCTGGTTCTAACATCCCAGCCTCAAACACCAAACGTTTTTTCTGATGAAATATGTGGCAAAGTCAAAATTCACATACAGATAAATTCATTTCGTGCATTGGGAAAAAGAACAAAGGAGTAGCTCTTTCCTTCTGGATTGCCCGTTCATACAAATAATGGTAAGAAGAACTCTCTTCCCCAGCAAGCCTTCTGAGCCCTTACTTTTTGCACCTAATTATAGATTCGCATTTGAGAATTATTTTCAGAGATGAAGTAAAACACCTGGGCTCCCTGCACTGTTATCGAAAGAAGGGAATGGAAAAGGTTACTAAACAATGGGAAACCATAGATAATCCATGACCTCAGTATTCCAGTTTTGTAAGTATTGTCACTTAATCATGACAAGGGGACTAATCTTTGGAGAGTTCCAAACTTATGTCAGGATTAAATTCACATGTAAATAGAAGAACAAGTCTTGTCTGATGAGCCCAGCGAGGCTCCCTTGGATCTTTATCAGTCATTGGTTGGTGGGCAGATCAGCTAGTAAATCAAATTATGACATCATAGAATGTTCCCAGTATCGATTCTTTGTCATGTCATTTCTAAGAAAAATACCCTCACTTTCATCCTTTCCCAGGATTTAGTTGAGAGGCCTCTGCTCCTGGCCTTTCTAATCAATGTCAAATTTCCTTTGGGGCAAGGTCAGGAATAGCCGTCTTAACAGAAACAATACCTGGCGATCAAGATGAAATGATTTCTATCTATAGCGAGCATGAAGTGATGTTTACTGTGTGTCTTCTAATCCCATGCGCTGCCAGCAAATTTATATTAAATGCATGTAATATTCCAACCTGTTTGAAAGATTTGGTAGAAAATGAAAGAATCGAGTGTATTATGAATAACTGTCTGTTGACAGGGTCCAGGGACACACTTCCTTCGTTTTAAAGTCATCCTATTAAAACGGATACGGTTCTCATATGCTAATACCCTTTCCAATTTGTTTACAACAGAATGGGTCAATGGACCATTAATTCAGTTGCAAAACTGTCATCTCTGGCTTTAGGTTTTGTACAACTAATGAGACGTCACTGGTATTTGCTCACATGGTCTGCTCAGCACTTCACGTGAACGATTTCTATTGACAAGGTTATTGGATTCCAAGTGAAATGTTTACATTGGAAGGGGGAACAAGTGTCAAATATGAAGCTCAAATAGATACTCTAAGCTGGAGAAGCTTATCGAGGTTAAACCCTCTACTATTCATCGCCCCTAATGAAAAGCGAGAACAACAGGAGACACGGGGATGAATGTAATGAAGAGAAACAATACCAAGGTTCTGAGGGTTTAATCTGGGCACAACAGAGTTAATCTGGGAGACGCCAGGGGAGGTGTTAGGCTAAAGACTTAGACAAAACTTGCTACTTTTTGATCCAGTTGTATCCAATGAATGACTCTATTTGCAAAGAAGATTTTGGATTTTCGAACCAGTGGGGCAGAAGTTAACATCCTTGATTTGTCTTGTGAAACACACTTGGGTACTTGTTTCCAGAATAAATGATGTCAAAGATCTTCGTTTTCTTCTCGAACAACAAAACAAAAGGAGTGTAACAATGCCGGTACTTAAGAAGACCAGGAATTTGACCCAAGACCAAAAAGTCTCTGAGAGAGCCAAACCACGTATTCAACACCTGCTGTGATAATATTATTTTGTAAAATGAAGAAGAAATGTCATTTTATTTAATGTTCCGAGGTTTAAAAGATAAAACGATCAGTTGATTAATGATCACTTAAAGTGCTTTGAATTTGTTTACATTGCATAGTCTACATTATTATATCTGCCCTATAAAGTCAGATAAATAAGATTACATCCAAAAGGGTTAAATTTAAGAGGATGGCTCTGGCTTGCATATATTTGCAAAAGTTCTGCCTGGCAGAGCTGCACTTTCAAACTACACGTGAATTAAATTCATGTAGGATTTTTCCAAAGTAAGAAACCAACCATAACCTGGGGGTGCGGGTTATTCAAATCAAATTAATATTTCCGAGAACTAACCATGTTCTTTGAGTTCAATAGCATATCTTCAGCATGTCATTAAACACTTATATGAAAATCCCCAGGGATTAGAGCTGAGACCGCCTCACATAAACCATCCACAATGACACCACGCTCCACATTTGAAAGAACGGGAAAATCTGAGAACAAAATAATGAGAACCAAATAAAAGTAATGTCACAGCCTTTTGGAGGAGAAGTAGGTGCGTGCAGGGTAAGGGTGGTCAAATCAGGTTTGTCCTAAACCTACCCCAGTGTTTTCAAGGAACCTCTCACACTCTCAGAGAAAGGTTTCATCTTAATGGCAATTTTCAGTTTGCTTTCCTAATTTGAAACGTTAACACGGAAATATTTTTACGGAGGTATGTTTTATATAAAACAATCTTCTTACAAAAGATTATTAAATTTACACACAGTTTTAAAAAGTGTAACTTAAGTTGAAGAGTAATATAAAAATTACAATGGAGCACTGTAAGTGCTATTTGAAAATGTTTTTGCCATTGTTATTTCTGTTTTGTAGTAAAATGAGCTTGAGAGCAGATAAGACATCTTCATCTCCAAAGGATATATCATTTTTTACATATTTATAAGTGCATTTGAAAAATAAACATGTTTATAAGTGATTCCTTTTGAATTCCATTAGTGAGGTTATATTTGATCTTATTATTTAAACCATTTGCATTTTCCAGGGTTTCATCTTTATATTGATTAAGTTGAAATGAACACAATTTTTAAAGCAACCATAAAAAATGCAGTTCTCAAGCATATGCTTTGTTTAATTCAAAGCTGTTTTGTGTAATTCTGTTTTTAAAGATAACTTGTAATGTCATATGCTTAACTTTCTCAAGATTACTCAGAAGTTTCTAAGTAACAACATCCCTAAACAAAACAGATTAAAAGATAAAAGTGAACCCTTTTTTCATACTTAGCACACTTGCTTCCTGGGATATAAGTAAGACCCTCACCAACCGGCATTATTCTTTCATCTAAGAAACAAAGAGAAACCATGAAATTGTCTGAACCACAGAAAAAAATATATGCTGTTTTTTTCCTCTCTCTCCGAAGGACAGAATGAGGCACAATGTTGGAAATTACAATGACAGACAGACTTTAGGTCATTGTAAGTGGACACATTTAGGATTTTAGCTGAGCGACCATCAAAATGGGTGCTTTGAGTTGTGGAAAGCTTTGTACCATTGCAATTATTTAAGGGAAAACAGAAAAACAAGAAAGAAACACTTTTCTGGTAAAAGGAAGCCTTTATGGGCAGACAGTGGAACTAAAGAGCCCATAAGGTCTGTCTCCGTGTAATATGTTACGTTCTGCAAACATCGTGAGTGAGTCAGGAGGCCACCATTTCAGGTGTGTACACACAGGTACCCAGGATTCATATAACTTTAGGAACAATGCCCATTTGGGGCTGCTTCGGGGAAATCGTGATAAGACCCATCCAGGCTCACACGGGAGACACTGATTAAATGTTCTCTTCATATCAGATATTAAAAAGTCCGATCGCTCCTAAAAACATTGACTCCCCTTCTCCCTTCATTACCATCCCCTCTCCTTATTCACGCGCTCTGTGTGACCTCCCCCACCAGTTTGGGAGATGGGTGGAGACACATGATTGCATCTGCCGTATACCCTGTCCCCCCACCGAGAGAATTCTGGAAGAGGTGACAGGCAGGGCAGGGGTAGAAATGGAAAGGGATGGAGGAAGAAAAACACACGGAGTCTGTTGGGAGCAAATAATCCCTGAGATTTGAACAAGGAAATGAGTTCTTTATTTGGGTATATTTTTCCCCTCAAATAATAGCAGATACGAATGATGCCCCCCCCCCACCCTTGGGAGCATTTCCTCATCCTCCAGATCTGCTAGAGGCCTCCTGAGTAGTCCCCACCTCCTGTGATCCCTGCTTTCCCGTCACTTGTGCCCTGAGTCGGAAGTGACAGAGTTGAGCATCCATCTGCCTACAGAAGTGAGATCGGTGAGCAGAGCTTCTGACTTCCTGTTACAGAGCCAACGGTTCTCCAACGCTCACCGTGCATCTTGCGTGGGGAGCCTTCCTCGATGTTCACGTAGCTCTCAAGGAGGTACTGCTTGCGGTGCCTGGGAGAGCGCAGCGCTGCATGGAGACTTCAGACTTTGCAACCAGAAGTGTCTGCATTTTAATCCTGCCTCTGTCATTACTGGCTGTTTAGCTTCGGTACATTTGTTCCCCCTGCATGCCTGCGGCTCCTCACCTGTAAAGAGAGGACCGGAATAGTGCGTGCCTCCTGTGACCGCTAGATAATTACCAGGAATAAGGCACTGGGAACTGTGCCAGGCACAGAGTGGACGGTAAGGGGATTGGTAGCTAGTATTAGGTGCATTTTGCAGATGAGGAAACTGAGGTCGTGGGTGGCGAATGGGGAAGTTATCCTACTCTTAAACAGGATGCAAAGATGCCCTAAAATATAAAAATGGTTTATTCCTGGAACAGAGAACAGCCGTAGGTGATGGACAAGTGTTGTTAGAAGGAATGAATGGTGGAAATACTATCCCCTTAGGACAGCCACCCAAGGCACATCAGGGACATGCAGGAGCTGCTCTGGAAGGCAGACACCCTTCTGAGGACATCTCTGCTTGAGAAGCTGTCCCCACTGGGAAGCAACCTGAGTGAGACCTTGGAAGGAAGTATTCACTCCCAGCATCTGGGCCCTTTACAGAACATCAGCTCTTTCCTAATGAATCATTATCATTACACACCGTCAACTGACAGGTCCATCTCCAAAAGAATCCTTATTAAAGCAAACATGTTGTCTGTAAGATGTGACCAAAGATCCTAGGGAGGGGACCGGGACAGGCTCAGGAAGAATTGGTTTACCCAACAGGTATTTAATCTAGCAGCTACTACGGACCAGACGCCACACTAGGTGTAGGTGTTTGTGACGCAAAGGGAGGTAAGGCCAGGTGCTTTCAGGCTTGCAGTCAAAGTCTTTCTTCAGTGGTTGATGCTGACGAAATTGGTTAACCACTTAAAGATGGAGGATACGTTCTCACCTTGCACCACACATGAAAATGAAATCTCAGGTGTCTTAACTGTAAAATAAACAAACAAACAAAACCCAACAGCAATCTATAAGTGAGTAATATGACCTGCTAGTAGACTAGAACTTTCCAAATGCCTAAGTTCAGAAAAATTTTTTTGAAAAAGATTTTAAGATGATATTAACTCAGAATTAAAATATGTGTAAGTCAAATTATCATGAAAGTAACAACCAGGAAAAAGATTTGAAATAAAAAAGAGAGATGAGCTATCTGGAATTCACCTTGCACTCTGCAGGACATGGAGCCCACCACGGTGTCACTTGACCACTAGCCCTGCACTGGTGGCTTTATTCCAGGGTCTGGACGGTTGCTTCTGTGTTCCCATGGGCCCACAAGTTCTGAGAGTGATTTTAGAATTTCTCCCCAAACACTTGACCACTTGACCTTGGTCCCAATGCCCAGTGGGATTCTTACCACATCCCTTCCCCAGCCTGGACCCTATCATATACCCAGGACAGGCTCATTCCAGCCCAAAGCATCTTTTGAATTAGGGCTGGCCCCATCCCATGTCCCTTTAATATAAATCCTACAGTTGACGGCCTCCTTCAGACGTTAATTTTTCATCCATCCCGGCTCCCTCCCCACTGATGTGCTGCTAAGATTCAAGCATGACTCAGAGCTTAGCCCATCAGTTGGGGACAGAAACACAAGAAACCATCAGTGTTTTTTTTTAATGGCAAAAATGCATTTCTTAGTCTCCTAACCAAGGGGTTGTCCAGGATCTTTGTTAAGACATTTGGAGTTTTCCAAAGTAAATGAGACACATGTGGCAGAGAAAGTAGCTTGCTCTCTGCCAAAGGGTGAGCATACGGATCCCTGAACTGGGCTTCCCAACTGAATGTGCGCCGAAAAGCCAGTCACGCCATTGGGACCTCAGCACGTTTCAACAAATCTTCTGCAAAGTTTTCTTCCCCGTAAGGTGATAATATTTTCTATCTTTTTTATTTGTTTTAGTTTTTTAAGTTTATTTATTTTGAGAGAGAGCAACAGAGCGAGTGAGCAAGGAAGGGGCAGAGAGAAAAGGAGAGACAGAATCTTAAGCGGGAGCCACGCTATCAGTGCAGAGCCCCATGCGGGGCTCAGCCCCACAAACCATGAGATCATGACCTGAGCCAAAACCAAGAGTTGGACGCTTAATCAGCTGAACCACCCAGGCACCCCAATATTTCCTATTTTAAAAGCTGTATATTCTTTCCCGAGTTACAATATTAAGGAAATGAAAAATAATTAGGTGTTTGTCTCCAGTTGTTTACATGACGTTCAGGCTTGAGACTCCTGTCACATCCCAAGGCCCAGAAGCTAACTGAAACGGAAGCAGCAAACTACAACACTGCACTTGTAACCCACAGGTTCTACACCTCGTCAAAATTCAAACGTGGAAGGGTTGTGGGAAGCCAGCAGGAGTGTCCTTTCACCCCAGAGGCCAGAGACCCCACTCCTCTGTGCCTGTGACTTCCGTCAACTGTGATGTTTATTTGCACCAGGGGTTAGGTTACTAATGGAGAGGCCTGCAGCCTGGGAACTCAGTGTCATTCTGCATATTTTTCAATGAATTAGGAGACACAAAACATTGCCCGGGGTTTAGACTTGGGGATTTTGTGATGTGTGAGGGTATGAATTGTTTTTTACTTTTTTGGAAAAATAGTTGGAGGGAAGACTTTTGAAAACAGATTATTGAAAGCCCAGTCGACGCATGGGAAAAACATCAGGCAAATTCCATTAGAGGGACATTCTGCAAAGTTCCCGAGCAGCTCTCCTCAAATCTGTCAGGGACATCAAAATAAGGAAAGCCCGAGAAACTGTCACAGCCAGAAGGTCCTAAAGAGACATGACAATACGTGTCATGTGGTATCCCAGATGAGATTTTAGAACAGAAGACGGACATGGGGCAAAAACTAAGGAACTCTAGAAAAGCTGAGGACTTCCAACAGAAATAATTATAACAAATTTAGGATCTTAGCAATTGGGAAAAATGGCAGAGGGCATATGAAAACCCTCTGTATTGTCTCCCTAATTATTCTGTATATCTAAAACTTCTCTAAAATATAGTCTGCTTAAGACTAAAAATAAAAAAAAAACTATATTAACATTGAAGTCTGTTGCTAAACCTTAAGCTAGTGAGACAATTCTGGTTGGTACATGATAATCAGTATTCATTTAATATATTTTTCATTTTTTTCATTTTTTAATGTTTATTTATTTTTAAGAGAGAGAGAGACAGCACGTGAGCAGGGGAGAGGCAGAGAGAGAGGGAGACACAGAATCTGAAGCAGGCTCCAGGCTCTGAACTGTCAGCACAGAGCCCAATGCAGGGCTCAAATTCACGAACTATGAGATGATGACCTGAGCAGAAGTAGGACGTTTTTTTTAAATTTTTATTTATTTAAAAAAAATTTTTTTAACATTTTTATTTTTGAGAGACAGAGACAGATCATGAGCAGGGGAGGGACAGAGAGAGAAGGGTATACAGAATCGGAAGCAGGCTCCAGGCTCTGAGCTGTCAGCACAGAGCCCGATGCGGGGCTCGAACCCACAAACCGTGGTGTGGGATCATGACCTGAGCCGAAGTCGGACGCTCAACTGACTGAGCCACCCAGGCGCCCCTGAGATATTTTCTTCGTATTGAAAAAAAAAATGCAACGATATATATTCAAATCCTTTTTGTTTTTAAATTTATGGTCTTAACTCTGTTGAGAATATTCTTCTTCATTTTAAGACTTGCTTGGAAAAACAAGCAAATTTAAATTGTTTAGCCATATACAAGTGAGACAGATCTCGTAGAAGGATGCTTTGTATGTTTGAATAGCTGGATTTATCTTGAAAATATACAAAGAATATATAATTTATATACATATAATGTCTAACAGCTACAGAGGACTGTATTATAAGATGCATCATTCTTATCTCGTCACAGATAATGACGATAATGTCACTTCGGGACATTAACATTCTTTACAATCTTAAATGTTATTTTTCAAAACCTCACTCAGCCAAGCATTCTTTCTATTCATTGTAGCATATTTCTGTAATTATTTCCTCAGCCTAAATACCTAGGAAAGGGATTTCTGAGTCAAAAACTCTGAATAATTTTACGATGTCTGTAAATGCTGCCGAATCACTCCCCAAATTTGTGTCTCTGTACACTCTAATGGGCCATGTTGGAGAGTGACTGGAATGTCCCTTCATTAATTAGATCAGCCATTCAACCACAATACTTCGAGGAACACTTCTAAATACCGTGTTCTTGTCATAAAAAGTCCTACTGTCAAAACATAAAATAGATTAAAGAGAATTTTCAAAAGAAACCCTTACATTTAAAAAGTATAATGTTCCACATTAAAAAAAATGTTGGTGTCTTTCCCTTGTTGTTCTTTACAAAAGATAAGTTAACACTGTTAGATATAAAATATATTAAATAATGAGAAAGAGACATGTATTGGTGCCTGTATGCATATATTTCCCTTTCTCTTACCAACAGGACTTCAACTAAAATCAGTTCATAAGCATGTTTATCAATTTAATAAGTTAGTAAATTGGAAATTGATTTGTTAAACTCACGATATTTTACATAAAACAGTAAATATAATTATTCGAGAGAGAATAATGCTTTTAGCCAACAGAAAGAAGTGCACAAGAAATGTTATTTTATTTTCTGCAAGTCAGTTTCTCTGGCTTCCCTGCCCCATGCTGCCAGTGTTATGGGAAACACTCACTCAGATGTTACCGCATCACTCCTGGCCCGGGAGCTCTGGAGATCCTTCCAGAAGCAGCCACCCCCGGTTCCCACATGGTCCTACCAGGTTCAGAGGCTCTGATGCCCTCTCGATGAATCTTTAAGGTTCAGGTTCCTTCCAGGTCGGGCTGGGGGGAGACCAAAGACCTCTCCCTCTTCTAAATCCAGAACCAGCTCTTTCTCTGTCTGGACACTCAGTCCACTCAGCCGCCCCATCAGGTACAATCCCAGCATGTGCTTTCGTTCTGCAAAAGAGAGAGAAAGGAGGGGGAAGAAGTTTCTGCTCTCCAGCCCTGCAGAAATTCCTCAGGCAAAATCTCCCAAAGCAAGAGCCACCTGCTGAAATCTTGCAGAGGAAAAATCCAGAGGAAACAGAAGACACAAAATCACATCTCAACCTTTCTCTTTTTCTTTTCCAAAGGAGGATCTTGCCTAGTGTCGATAGCATCATCAGGTGTGCTGAGATGACTGTGTCTCTCTCTCTCTCTCTCTCTCTCGTAATCTCAACTTCTCAGGAATTAACAAAATAGGGGGGAAAGGAGTCTCTGAAGAATTTCAGTACAGAAAAAAAAGAAAAGAAAAAGGCAAACAACTCGTCGCGCTGGGAGTTAAACAGAGTTCAAGGCTTCGGATCAGGATCTCCAAGGGCCAGGATGGCCAGGCTCCAGGATCCTGCAGACACTTTAAAACAGGGGTGGTCTGCTCTGCTTTCACCTTCCAGGAATGTCCTCAGCCATCTGGACCTACCTTCCCGCCTTAGCGTCCTCGAGTGTTTGTATTTGACACTGGACCTCCCTGTTCCTCTCAAACTCAGGCTGCATTCGCTCACCAGGTGAGCTCAGCACCTGAGCACCTTGCACCCAGAGCTCTGTAAAGACCAAGCTCGGAGTGTAACAGCCAGGAGATGTGACTTCCACAGAGGGGATGTCACGGCTGTCCCTAAAAAGGAAGCTGCTAGAGCAAACCAACAGGAGAGACAGTTTGGAGCAGGCAAGTGGATTAGACCTTCTGTAAACTCAGGAATACAGTGTTCAAAGAGCTTCCTGCCATTGCCTCGCCGAGAATACAAAGCCCCTTCGCTCACTTGAAAGGGCGGCCGTGAACATGTGGCAGCTGGGATGTGGGTGGGGTACAACACCCTTTCAAGAGTTTCTGAAGTAATTACTTAGGCAGCGATGCATCTGTTTACCATAAATTTCTACATAAAAGGTTTTTCTTTCCCCCTGCTTCAACGGAGTACCCTTCCTCTTCACATCCAGCCTGCTCCTGGAGTCAGAATGAATTAATCCATGTCCGGACCCAAGCGACGCGTTGTTTACATGGCCATGGGGGCACTCGGTTTGGCTCTGTTATGGCCATGTATGCACTCGTCTCCTCTAGTAGACTCCGAACTGCTCCAAAACAGGAGGCCAGGCCTCTGTCTTCCCTTCACCCATTCATTCAAGCAATGTCATTTTCTTCGCTCCAAGGACTACAGCTAAGTAGCGGAACTAGAGACATACGCAGGGATTACAAACCAACGTGAGGGAAATCTACGTGCAGAGGGTGCTCGATTTCACTGAGAGACCAAGTATCTGGCCCCTTTGCCCTTCGAGCCCTGGCACTCAGCATGGCAGCTTGGCACTTACTGAGAGCTGCGTTTGCTATGCCAAATTAAGTAAACAAGTGGTCTTGTCTAAAGTTCGATTTAGAGGTGGATTTAGGTACCAGTCATGGAGTATGTGGCCCCTGCCCTGGCCAGTCAGTTGACTACTACTGAAAACAGATGATCGATGTAAAAAATGGGGATTGTCCTGAAAAATGATGCTGTCCTCAAGATACGTGAGCCAGTAGTGTTCCTTCGATTTCAGTACTAGAATCCGTTCTTAACCTCCACAAAATAATCAGGATGGCCATGTCAGTTGGAAAAAGAGTATAAGGGGATTATCTACTAGTCCAACCTTCTTTGTGACTGGGGACACTGAGTCCATGTCGGGCTCATGACTGAAACATCGGCGAATGTCCTAGTCTCTATAACAATGGGTAAACGCATCCATCTTGGGCTTCTGAAATTTTATTTATACCCCCACTATCTCAGCAATTAATATTTACAGACTACAGTAGATTCATGTTCTGTCTTAAAGTGTATTTAAGTATTTAAGCTGCCTTCATCTTATGTTTATATCTCCTACAAGACTATTAAGATTTTGGTGTGGGAGCTTAATCTTTCACATCTCTTACACTAATGTCCTTGTTGATTGTTATCTGAATGAATGAATGAATGAATGAGTGAGAGAATGAATGAATGATATCTTTGATGTAGACTGAATGCTTGCTCTATTTGCATTCCTTCGGACTGACACTTTTCTTCACTTTGAACCTATCAGTCGGTTGAAGGAAATCTAATCAGTGATGCCCATTTCTCTCTAAAAAATCTGGTTCCCTTTTGGAAGTTAACAGAAATGAGTTTGTAAAGATCCGAGCAGGGTCCTAACGTACAAATTTAGTAAGTAGACACAAATTCTTGTGACCCAATAAAGTTGTATTATTTATAATCAAAGCTCTGGATCCTTTATTCAGTACTTTGCTCTTGGACCATAAACAGAATTAGCATGACACTTTCCAGGGAAAAGTCCTGTGAGATTGGGTGGGCAATATCTCACGATCCGTGACACCTTAACCCTGCAAAATCATTAAAACCTAACTCTAAACACGTTTCATTATCTGTAAAGACAGACCCTGCAACATTTTGGGTTCATTCCCCCTTCTTTCTGTTCAGACACAGAAATGGTTTCAAACATTTCTAAAGCAATTTCATAGATAAGTGCTTTTAAAAATCACAAATGACTGTTAACTAACTACTCATGAAAAGGAGCCCCGTCAACCCCGATGAGAAGCCAATCATGTTTAGACAAATTTAAGAGATGACATTCTAGACCCGGCAACACCTAAAAGATCTCTTCACACATCATTTGGTTTTTGTTTTTTTCTTTTTGATGGATGGATGAGCAAACTTTAAGGAGCTAATGAGCAGATAAAAGTTGAAACGGGAAAGGACAGTAATGTTAAGACAAGTTAAAAGCTCTTCCCAACACCAGCTCCCAACGCTGCCTCCCCAGCCAGTTCCCCTGTGAACTTTTTGTGTTTCATTCATTTTGCTGGAATGGGAAATGGAGAGGCCAAGAAAAGGCCATATCCTGCTTCATTGACTCAAGCTATCCTGTAAGCGAGTTTAATGGGTTAGAAGTTAATACCAGTGACAGTTCTAAGAAAAGTTACCAAGTGTTTCCAGTGCCTGAAGAGGCTCCCTGGGGCTCTGACTTCTTAGCCCTTCCTTCCACCCGCCTAGTCTCCTATGTGTGGAAGCTTCCATGACAAACCAGGGGTGCGTCTCAGGCCACAAAGCCAGCAGCTAATAGGAGTGCGAAGAGCCTCATTAACGAAGGGTCTGGCAAAGAACTAGCAGTAATTACAGCTGACCTAGAAGTGGTGGTCACATGAACAGATAAGCTCTTAAGAGAGAAATCAAATTTCCTTTAAATTATCAAGCTATTGTTTTCTTTGATTCGCCTTCTAAAGAGGGGTCTTCCTCTGCTGCGATGTGAACCCTCTCAGTTACACTCAGTTTCCCTGCACGCTTCTATTTTACCACCTTCTTTTATCACTTGATCGTTTTCCCACACAGTTTCTTCCAAAGAATGTGGAGCCATGAAATCCTTTCTGTCAACCAAGCACAAGAATGAGCCTTTCACTCGACGTCATCCAAGCATCTGCCTGGTGATGTCGGTTTTCACCTTTGTGTTGGAGTAATGCACGCGAGGGAAGAGTGCCCAGTCCCTAAATGAGCAGCTCTCTGAGTTTTTGCAAACTGAAAACACCCAGATTGAGAACAGACCATGGCCAGCTCCCGAAACAAGTGTCACAGGGCAGGCGGCTCAAGGCTGTCTGTTCTGGGCCTGTCCCTGGGCTGGAGGGACAGCTGGCCATCCTTGGGGCTCCTTGGCTTGAGGATACATTCCTTCCAGTCTTTGCCTCTGTCTTTGCAAGGCCTCCTCCCTCTTGCTCACTTTGATGGTGAGCTTTAACCTGATTGCATCAGCAAAAACTGTATTTTCCAATCAGGTCACATTCCCAGGTACCGGGGATTAGGACTCCAACATTATCTTTTGGAGGGACACCATTCAGCCCATGATAATGTTTCCAGACACCCTCACACCCTCCTATCCAGTCACTACCCTTCCCCCCAACCCAGAGCAACCCCGGCCATGACTTCTGACAGCACAGGTTTAGGTTTTGAGCTAAATTTCGGTGATATCTCCTATTAACTCTTTGTGCTATGATGTGACTTTTAAAGGTGGCTTCCCAAATGTTACCAGTCACTCAAATTCTCTGAACTGGTCCCACTGTTAACATTCCTGATTAGCAATTAGTTACATAAACAGTATCTAGGATGAGAAATCAGTTAACCAATCATAAAACTATCATGTGATTCTTATGGAAGGGAAGAGGGGGTTCAGAACACACTACCCTAAAATATGCCCTCTTGGTATATTGAATATTCTGAGCTGAAGGGCTCTGAGGAATGGACTCCACCTGCCCCCTCTCTCATACAGGCCCTAAGACCCCTGTGTGAGAGGTACCCTCCTCATCCCCAGAGGAAAGGAGCATCCTATCTCCAAGATGGAAGGACAGCATGAAGAAGCAGAACCAAAAAGACTTTTTTAAAAATTTTGAGAGAGAGAGAGAGAGAGAGAGAGAGAGAGAGAGAGAGTGCGCAGGTAAGGGGCAGAGAGAAAGGGAGAGAGAGAATGCCAAGCAGGCTCTGTACTGTCAACACAGAGCCCAATGTGGGGCTTGATCTCATGACACTGGGATCATGAACTGAGCAGAAATCAAGAGTCAGGTGCTTAAACAACTAAGCCACCCAGTCGCCCCAAATTAATAGGACTTTTGAGTTTCCCCCAATTTACCACCCTGACCTAATATTCCTTAACCTATCATATCTTTCCAGGACTGCCCAGTCTTCATCCAACCTAGCATAGAAACACATTTAACCCTTTCTTCATGTCTTCATTTCCTTATGAAGGCTTCTGTGTCACATAAAACACTTGAAATAAATGTGTGTGTTTTTCTTCTGTGAATCTGTCCTTGTCACTCTAATTTTACACCAAGCTAGGGACACTAAGAGGGTGGAGGGAAAGTTTTGCTTCCTCTACAGAAGAAAGCAAAGTAAGTTTGTTTATAAGCAATGGTTTTATAGCAGGGGAGACACTTCACAGGGACACATTGGATGTATTCAGGTCAGCCCCCACCATCTGGGGCATCAGGGGTGTGAGAAATGTACCTCCCTAATTTCTGATTTTAAGCCAGTGCTCCACTAGGACAGTAGAATCTTAACTGCAGTCGATGTTATATTTCCTCGGGGTTGACTCTAAGTTCTGGGGAGCTAAGTGGTGGAGAACCCTGGGAAAGCTTTGTGGATCTCTCTGTCTCTGCAGGTGTCCACTGAAATGTCCATGGTCTCTGATTGTGGGCTGTTAGTCACATTGGGTCATGAAACAACTCAGCTCTCCGCTCTGTCTTCCGTGTTTCTGAGTTTCCCAAGAATCTTCCTGGGAGGCCCTCGGATCTCTGAGCCCATTTCTTTGTTCCCATCTTTCCAGAGCTTTGCACCTCCCCAGAAGTCCCCGAGGAAGGGGAAGCATCCTGCTATTACCCCATGCCCTTCCCCATGGCCATTCCATCAGTCCAGGGAGATCTTGTTTTCCAGGGCAGAGAGGAGAGCTTTTTGTCTTGATCATTCTCCCTACTATCTTGTCTAAGCCTTGACTTTTCTAAGTTCCCGTAAAGATTTTTGTTTTTCAAGTATATCCCTATTTCAAGACAGCACAGTGAGGACAACCTGGTTGGAAACCTTTGGACAAGTTATTTATTCTAATTAAAGGCTCTCCTTGTCTATAAAGAGGGGATAAAAACAGTCTCCAACCTCAGAGCATTTTTTTTTTAAGGAAAGGGAATTGAATTAGGTGAGTTTACCTTTGGAAACGCTTTATAACCATGCCTGGCACATGGAGAGACTCTATAATGTCAGTCGTTTTTGATTCATATATTATTAACAGCTCAAATGGGAGAGAGAAACAAAATAATAGGAGGAAACAGATTCAGTTTGCAAATTAGAACAGACAGTTATTTCTTAAACTTATAAACATCCCTCTAAATCCTGTAACAGGATGGCGGAAATGAACTGTAGTGAAATGGCAAGACCGGAAATGTGAATTATGTGAATTCTCTCCGATGCGGCTGCTCACGGTATTCTGAGAGTTTGGGGATAGGGGGACCCTTAAATGTGTCCTCAACAAAGGATTCCCCTCTCAGAAGTGACAAGCAAGTAAGCCAGCACCAATTCTTTTCAGGAAGGTTAAAGCATTCGAACAAGATAAAATTAAGGTGTCCATTCCATCTAAATATATGGAAGGAGAAACAATGGCGTCATGAAAACTGTAATGAACGAACTTTGCAGACGAGCACAGAATTAGCCAGTGAAGAAACAGTCATGGGTTGTCAACACCACAATTAGCCTTCCCTTGCTGGGTAAACACAGAAAGGGCGAGTCGGCACTTCTAAATGGTTTCCATTTATCACTTTCAGTGGTGTCAAATACACTACAATTAAGACTCAGGTGGCGCGTTAAGTGACACCGGTCTCAACGAACCTAAAGTCACTTTCACAGTAAACACTTTGTTTAGAGCGCCATCCACCCAGTGGGGAGAACAAATATTCAGGGGAAGCGATCCCGATACCTAAGGTGTCCTGTGTCTGACACGTTGACAGTCATCTCAGCTGGAATGCATGGAAACCCCAACTGGAGGGCTGTTCTTCTCTGCAAGGTATACTCTTGGACACATCGAGAGGCTTTTTGAAAGAGGATTAGTGACCAGCTGTTCTTCCTCCTCATTAAAATGGGAGGGCCAAGGTAGGTAGAGTGTAGCAGGAAAGATTTAAGTTACATGAGGGATACGAGACCCTCACAGACGGGAAAAAGGTGCCAAACCCAGGCAGATATGAGCAAATGTAATTGTAGGCTCTTCTTTAAGGATTTTGAAAGCCAGAGACAAAAATCTGTGAAGCTTCAGGCACACTTATGTTGCAAATTAAGCTATATGGATTAGAGCGAACAGGTTGGCGTGAAGGTGAGAACAGGGTGCCCTTCCAGATGTCTTGCATCCCATCCCACGACAATCCTTTTGAGGATGCAAATATTGAGAACTCTGCCTTCTCTCAACGGTTCTGCAAATCTGCATTCGATTCTGCATTAAATGATTGCAGTGACTTAGAACAGCGACTTTCTGTGCAGGAAGTTATTGCTACAAAATAATTTGGTGGACATCACAGAGACTAGCGATAGCAAAAGTATTTAAACATTCTAATATCACCATTAATTGATCGCCTGACCCGCACCTTAAATCATGAATTACCCAAAAAAGTGTTTTCCCCGTGAGTGACTTGAATAAGAAAGCTCGAGTTCGTTGCTTTCTTTTCAATAAAATTCAAAATATTTATTGAAATAGAATTCAGTGCAGTGATTATTTTTGTAAAATGATATTTAATGATTTGGGGAAAAGCTGCTGATATTTTGGTCTTAGAAAAGGTAGATTACCTAACTATGTAAATTATCATTTTGCTTTTTTTTAAAGACATGTTGATAAGTACAAAAAGAATAAAAGAATATAAATTAATATATGAGTAATAGTGCTCAGTAATAGAATCAAAGGTGTATTTTTTTTCTTTGTCTCTCGTGTTTTCTAAACTTTCTACGATGAATATGTATTATTTTATAATGAGAAGCAAAAGCTATTATAAAAATAAAGAATATTGTGTCTTAATGGTGAAGAATAGGTGAACATTCTCAAAAAGAAAATGTTGTCTTCCAGCCATCACAGCGATGGCCCCCCAGCCCTCTCCTCCAGCCTGGGGGGGGGGGGGCAGTGTGTTTATGGGACCGAGCGGAGAGGTGATAAACACCTATTTAAAAATATCAGCTTGCTTCATCAAATGTTGCAGAAATAGCATGGCATTTCAGGGTATGATGATTCATGTGGGGAGAAACTTACTCTGATAAAATAGAGCTGCCCTCACCAACACTGCGCCCCTACGCCCAACTCAAGTGTGTCCAACGTGACTTGTAACATAGCTGAACCTTATTGATGCGTACTCCAATAATGCGGCACTTGTGAACGTTTGGGCGAATTTTCACTGTAGCAAAATCTTTCTGTGTTACAAATGAATTACGGCGTTGAATGTTAACAATTCACAAAAACCTTTTCAAACAGCATCACTTTTTCATTTATTTAAAAAACAATTTTTTAATGCCTATTTATTTTTGAGAGAGAGAGAGAGAGAGAGACAGCATAAGCAGGGGAGGGGCAGAGAGAGAGGGAGACACAGAATCCGAAGCAGGCTCCAGGCTCTGAGCTGGCAGCACAGAGCCTGACACGGGGCTCGAACTCGTGAGCTATGAGATCAAGACCTGAGCCGAGGTCAGACGCTTAACCAACTGAGCCACCCAGGCGCCCCAAACTTTTTCATTTATTAAAACAAGTTCCTCATGGAATTCTGTCATGACCTAACTTAAGTTGTATGTACTTTGCAATAATAAATCGTGTTTTCTCCTTCAAATAGAAAGTAGTTTTTATTTAATTTTTTAAATGTTTTTTAATTTATTTTTGAAGGAAAGAGAGACAGAGTAGGAGTGGGGGAGGGGCAGAGGGAGAGGGAAACACAGAATCTAAAGCAGCCTCCAGACTCCCAGCTGTCAGCACAGAGCCTGACGCGGGGCTCGAACCCATGGACCGTGAGATCATGACCTGAGCCGACGTCAGACACTTAACTGACTGCGCCACCCAGGCACCCCTAGAATGTAGCTTTTAAAATAATCATTAATTTACATAAAACCTTCATATTTCAATCAGGGCATGACTATCTAAGGGTTGAAAGAGATGTCAGTTGCCATCAAAACCATGTCAAGATCACCAGCAAAGGGCATCAAGCCTCTTCACGTGTACTTTGTATAACAGAAACTAATTGTCAATATTTAATTTTTAAAAGCATGTTGAACAGAATATTGGAAGTGACCAAAGTCTACTGCCTGGGCTTGGGAAGTGGGCCAGCATTTCATCCCAGGAGCACCAGCCGGTGGTGGAAGGTGCTGAAATAAGGAAATCCTTGGTTTCTTGAAAGAATTGCAGGGATGAGTTTACTCTCCAGGGTGCAGCTGCATCTTCTCAGAGAGGCCACACAACCAACAGAGCATCTAGGTGCTAGAGCAGCAGCTCTCTCTGAGATGCCTCCCTACGAAGAGCATTGCCTGTACCCGTGAAATGCAGATTATGGCCCCACCTCAGACCTGCTGAATCAGAAACTCTGGGGTGAGGCTCAGCACTTTGTTTATCAAGCCGTCCGGTGGCCCCGATGCACACTCCAGCTTAGGAGCCACTGCTCTGGACGTACAATGGCCGAGGGAGGCATCACGTATGACGCTGTGGAGGTCATTAGCAGTCCTCCCCAGGTATCTTCCTGGGCCTGCAGTAGGATTGTATTGGTCTCATCCTAAAAATGGCCTAAGAGTGGCCATGTGGTTTTCTTTGGGTGATCACATGTGAGTGGAAATGCCACGTTTCCTGTCATGTTGGAGATGCCAGTTGCTGCACCCACTGGGTCCTTGAGGGATTAGACCTCCGAGGTCCTGGAGGGGTCAGCAGCAAACCTCAGCCGGCACCTGAGGGATACATGAGCAAAAACGAACCAGCACTTCTTTAAGCCATCGATCTTTGGGAGCTGCCTGTTACTGCAGCATAACTTAGACAATCCCGACTGCTACAAGAGGTCCAAGGACTGTGTGCTGCCCCCCGGTCAGACCATCCCACGAGTGCAGCTGATGATGCTACATCCATCCAAGGCAGTTTCACTGCCAGGGTAGCATTAGAGCATCCCTGGGCTTCCCAAGAAAGGAAAGATGGGGGCAAAATGGCAAAGATAAGCAAACTGGAAGAGACGAATTATATGTTGAAAGAAGTGTTTTAAAAACTGTGTTTCTGATGGCCGTAGGTTGCAACAGGGACAACAGGTAACTGCAGCAAATGCATACAGGTGAGGCTCCAAGACCAACCACACCAGACCCCTTCAGCAAGACATCGATGATAGACCTTTCCATGGTGTCATAAAGGTGTGAGCCCCAGAGGCCACCTCCGAAGGAAAAACAGAGGAGGAACAGAGGCAGCCAGAAAGACTGACCATTGACATCAAGAACGGCATTGATGGAGGTAAACTATGGCTGACTATATTACCTGGAATTAGGCTTATTGGTGGTGTTGTCTACAACAGATACAAAATCAAGGCGCATGATCATATTAAAGACAAATGTAGAAAGCCACATTTGTGCACATCTAATCTGTGCTATAATTTTCTAAATCTTCTAGTTAAGGAAACAAAAAATAACTACATTCAGAGTATAATTTATGAGGGCAACGAAATGGAGAAGGGTGGGCACATGGAGCTACCTTAGAAAGGGTGGGTCTGGAAGACCTTTTTGGGAAGCGACACTTTTACATTTGAAACTTTTGAGCTGAGTCCTGATGATGGGAAGGAGCCAGTTCTGGGAGGTTCTAGGAAAAGAGAAATCCTGGTGAAGGAAAGAGTAAGTGCAAAGGCCTGGAGGCAGGTCTTAGTGCTCAAGTGGCAAGAAGAACATCTTTGTGTCTACACGTCCGGAAGGCTTTCTCCACCAGGATTGCCAAGAGAATTAAGCCTTATGGGAAATGACCTGAGTGACAGTGTTCTCAGTTCTTTCAAGTTTGGTACCATTCTAGATGCCCAGGAGAGAAGCCATTAGGCATGATGCATGCTTAGGATGCTATGGCTAATTCTCTCAAAGAGCCACAACTGAGAAGGGCTAACTGGAGGGAGGCATGTCAAGAGACACTTAGATAAAGTCAGTGAGGTAGGTAGGCAGTTGCCAGCTCTGAATCCTGAGTTTTGTCCACATACAGCGGCAACCCCTGGAGGGCTTTAAGCAGTGGGGTGCCATTTTTTCATTTGTAGAAGCTCATTGGCTGCCTTTTGGAGAATGGACTACAGAAAGATAAGAGAGATAGGAGAAAAGGCCCCGCATCAAGAAGCTTCTGAGCTATTCCAGATGAAAGATGACAAGACAAAGACAGCCAGAGTGGGAGGTGATGAGAAAAGAAAGTCCACTTTAAAATATAATTTAATGGAGGGGCTCCTGGTGGCTCAGTCAGTTAAGTGTCAGACTTTGGCCCAGGTCATGATCTCATGGTTCGTGAGTTCGAGCCTCGTGTCAGGCTCTATACTGACAGTTCAGAGCCTGGAGCCTGCTTCAGATTCTGTGTCTCCCTCTCTCTCTGCTCATACTCTGTCTCTCCCTCAAAAAGAAATAAACATTTAAAAAAACAAAACAACACATATATTTTTAAAAAATTTTTAAGAATATAATTTAATGTAAAGCCAGATTTGCTGATGGGCTCCATATGGGGCCAGGTGAGAAAGAAGAGGTTAGGGAAGACGAGAGGAGATAAAGTCCAGAAGCAAACATGATTCTTGAACAGATCATGATTGTGATGGCAGCAAAGGACATGGGGAGCACTAGAAGGACATGGGGAGCACTAGAAGGAGAATAGAAACCAGGACTGAAGAATCTTATGGACATGCCTAGTCAACAGCTGAATGTATGAATCTGGAGCTCAAAGGAGAGACAAAGCCTGGATATGTAAATAAGGGAATCATCAATACATAAAAGTGTTTAAACCATACAATGGGATGGGATCCCTCTAACCCTAATAATTTCTCTTAGAAAGCCATCTCTTCCTCTTATTTGTGCTGTTATTAATTCCTGCTTCCCGGAAGCCCCACTGCCAGGTACTTCCCTCCCTGGTGTGTGCTCTCTCTCCTCAGCCGTCCTTCTTGATCATAACTACAGCTTATCTTCATTTTACACAAATTAGATCATTCTTTTATTCAATAAACCCTAAGTACTCATTGTGTGCAAATCTCTCTGTTAGGTGCTTTGGTGATGCAGCGTGAATAAGAAATAGATTAGGAACTTACAGGCTATAGAAGTGACAGGTTTGTTAAAAAATATACTTCTGGCTGGCAAGTAATGAGTCTTAGGAAGGAAGAGCAAAAAATGAATATTGAGAGTGTTAGGACACAGAGAGGTAACGTCAAGCTTCATGGATCTAAAATGTCTTTGTTGAGAGGGATGTATTTGAATTGGAAGGAGATGCCAAAATTATGTCTTGACTTTGTTGGTTCAGTTCATGGTCCTCCATGGTCCCCAGTCTTCCAAGATCTCCATGTTTGGCTCCTCTTTCATCCTCTGACTTTTAAATGTTGGCATTTTTAAGTATTTTTCTTTTCCTGGTGCAACTCATTCTCTAGGCAAACTCATCTACTCTGATGGCAAATCTATCATGCCCCTCCAACATTTTTTTTAATGTTTATTTCTTAGAAAGAGAGAGAGAGAGAGCAGGGGAAGGGCAGAGAGAGAGGGAGACACAGAATCTGAAGGAGGATCCAGGCTCTGAGCTGTCAGCACAGAGCCCGACATGGGGCTCGAACACACCAACCGTAAGATCATGACCTGAGCTGAAGTCTGGCGCTTAACTGACTGAGCCACCCAGGCTCCCCCACACTCCAACTTTCTGACCACACAACATTTTAAAAATGGTGCCTGATGGTGCCTGCTTAGATTGTGTCCACTCTACTGCTGTTAGGATGAATATCCACAATCTGATGCTCCCCCACCTCAACCCCCCTTTATCCTGCTTTTCGCCTCTTTACTCTCTGAACATTTCTCCAGGTTCTATAGAGAAGACGCGCTCCATCCAACCTCAGCGATACTATCTATGTGATTCCTGGTGTTTGCCGTTTCTTCATTCCCACCCTCCTCTAGCACCCAGCTCATTCCTACTACCTCCCGGATTAAACAGCAAACTCAGGAAGCCTTCTCTGATTCTGTAGGACTTGCTATTATCCATTCTCACAGCAGCTTATATTTTTCTTTCATTGTACCATTAGAATTATAACAAATTTATTTGTGCAATATTTGCATTCTTCCTCCTTGTCCCAGGGATCTATAAGCACCACCAGACCTAAAAAAAGGTTGCACTCACTCAACACTGACCCGCAATGCATACAAGACCTGGGTCATGACAGGTGCACTTTAATTTTTATTACTCAAGGCCAACAGGCAATTCCATCGCTTCCTGACTTGACCTTATGCTCCCTCACTTCTTGTACATATCCACCCTTGACAACCCGGACGCCATTTCTCCTGTCATGTTATACTTCACCTTTCCACCTGTTAGAACTCTAGCCATTTTGGACGGCCATGCTCTCTTCCGCCTTGATGGCGAAATGTCCCCCATTCACTCCTGCCCAACATGGTCTCCCCTCCTCTACATCTGTGGCACACATTTTCTGGGTTGCTCCAACTGACACGGATCACTACTGTCAAGCCCTAGGGTGATTTGTGTGCATGTATTATCCCTGACTCAGATTTTAAACTGTCGGGTGGTAAGGACTATGTATTCTATAACTTTGGTACCATAAGATTTCAGAATTTGGGAAGTATTCAAATCACACTTGCAAAATGAATGGTTACTAAAGAAAAGTTGGCATTTAAAAACTTACTATTAAGTTAATTGGAAAAAGTCTCAAATATAGAACAGTTCGTTCCTGAATGACAATGACCCTGGATAAAGAGAGAATTACCATTCGTGCATGTAAACTATGATTTCCAAAGAGCTAAAGAAAACTTTCCTGATATCTGATGTTAAGCAGCATAAGCAGTTGTTCCTAATCCATGTGTTGTGAGGATACTGGGGTCTTGCTAGAGTAAGGACAGCTTATATGACCTTCCATGTGGAGATGGTCAGGGGACCTAGACCATAGGGGGACCAGCTAGAGATATGGGGCTGTTTCGCTCAAAGAACACCATCATATGAAGGGGAAACAGGCATCCTGGCCGTATTCAAATACTAAAAATTCTCTCTGACAGAAATGGCCCCAGGAAGCCTTTCCAGGGAGAATGAATAGCTATTTTGGGGGGATAGAGATTTCCTGAAGATAAAGGTGAGCCTTTCAGTATTCAAGCCTCTCCAATGGCAGAATGAATCACCTATAAAGGTGTTGACTCTCCCTTTTACTTGTTCATTGGAGACATTCGAGAAGTCATGTGAGGGGCACCTGGGCGGCTCAGTCAGGTAGGTGTCCCACTTCAGCTCACGTCATGATCTCATGGCTTGTGGGTTCACGCCCCGCATCGGGCTCTGTGCTGACAGCTCAAAGCCTGGAGCCTGCTTTGGATTCCGTGTCTCCCTCTCTCTCTCTCTCTGCCCCTCCCCCACTTTTGGTCTGTCTCTGTCTCTCAAAAATAAATAAATGTTAAAAAAAATTTTTTTAAAGTAGTCATGGGAATATTTAACAGAATTATTACAGGGGATTTCAAACACAGCAAGGCTGGATCTAACACTTTTCACACCTGAGACTCTGTGGTTCTATCATAGTAAGAGCTAAAACATACAGAGCCTTAACCACAAGCCACGTCCTGTCCTGCACATTTTCTACGTGTTGTTACCCCGCTTCATTGTCACGACAACCTTTACTACCCCCTGCACGATTAAAGACCAGAAAATGGAGGCGCAGAGACACTAAGTAATTTGCCCTAAGTTCCTACAAGGAGTAAGAGTTTGACACCAGGACATCTCATTTATTTGGCTTTCGTAGTCATATGACAGATGTGAGTCCAAAAAGGGACAGCACTTGCCTGGAAAGGGCAAGGAGAAGGGCGAGGAGTGAGTGATCTCAGGAAGGGTGCGCACAGAACGGTTTCTAAGTATCCCACATTCTGCATGTGTATTAAATAGTTTCTGTCTCAGCCCCTTCAGGCCTCTGTAGCAGAAACCCCATAGACTGCGTGGCTTCCACACAACAGAAATGTATTTCTCACATCCCTGGTGTGTCCTCAAGGGTGGAGGGGACAGGAGACCTCTGTGGAGTCTCTTTTATACAGGCACTAATCCCATTCAGGATTCATGACCTGATCACCTCCCAAAGGCCTCACCTCCTAATCTTGGGGTTAGGATTTCACCAATACCTTGGGGGTTAGGATTTCTATTTTCTAAATTTGGGGGAGGCACTGGGGAGGAGGGAGGTGAAGACATTCAATCCATAACACAATAAAGCCAGGGACATGGTATTGGTGAAGTAAAAAAAAACCTTTCACTGGAGTCACGCTGACCAAGGAGTTTGGACGTTGGGTATTGGACTGGATTTCCTCATGGGTATTCAAGTACAGGACAATGGCTGGATGCAGGTAGAAAAATAGGAGTCACAAGCCAAAGTCCACAATAATTTGCGGGCAAGTTCAAGAGTCTGGTCACTGAAAATGAAGAAGAAAGGTGCATGAGAGTACAACCTGATGATGGCAGGAACCTCCAAGAAGGAAGACGTTCTGAGGAGGAGATCATGGACAATCAGCGGCCATGGCTTTTTCATTTTTTGGCGATGCTGTAACAAATCACCTCAAACTTAGTGGCTTCAAACAACAGAAATGTATTCTGCTGTGGTTCCAGAGGCTAGAAGTTCAACCTGGGTCTCCCCGGGCGACCACAAAGGTGCAGCTGACCCCACCTCTTGCCTCCTCTGATTTCTGGTAGCTCCTGGCATTTCTTCTCTTGCAGCCTCATGATCGTAGTCTTTACCTCCACGGCCACATTGCCTTCTCCTCTGCATGCACACGTTACCCAATGTCCCTGTGCCCCTCTCTTGTAAGGATAATGTGACTGCGTTTGGGATCTACCTAGATAATTCAGAAAATCCTCCCCATCTCAGGATCATTAATCACATCTGCAAAGATCTTCTCTCTTTCTTTCTTTTTTTTTAATTTTTTTTTAACATTCATTTATTTTTGAGAGACAGAGAGAGACAGATCATGAGCAGGGGAGGGGCAGAGAGAGAGAGGGACATACAGAATCGGAAGTAGGCTCCAGGCTCTGAGCTGTCAGCACAGAGCCTGACTCGGGGCTTGAACCCACGAACTATGAGATCATGACCTGAGCCGAAGTCGGACACTCAACCGACTGAGCCACCCAGGTGTCCCTTCTCTCTTTCTCTAAACATACAAGGTAGCACGCGCAGGATCCAGATTAGGATGTGGCTATCTTTTGGGGTGCCTTTGTTCAGTCTACCACAAACGGTTAAGGAAATAGGCAGCAGGGTCCCTAGGAATGAGCTAGCATTCGGTTAGAAGCAGGGTCTGCCGGGCTGGAGGCCAGTGCCTGTGTCAACAATTTTATGAGAGCACAGCCATGCCAACTTGTTTACATATTGTCTCTGGCTGCTTTCCTGCCACAGGGCAGAGTTGAGTAGTTTCGACAATAACCATATGGTCCTCAAAGCTGAAAATATTTACTATCTGGCCCTTTACAGAAAAAGTTTGCCAGTCTCTGGCTTAGACCAAGAATGTGATAGAATCGTCCTGGGGAGATGTTTTCATTTACAACAGATCAGCAGTCCTGTGTGGATAAGAAGGCCAGTGGGAGAAAAACCTACCCCCCCAAAAAAATCCTAAAAAATGCCAAATTAGAGTTCATAGTCTGGTGTAAAAATATTTTATTAAAATGCTGAAGGTAGAAAATGCTAAGAAAATGGATGCTAGTAAAATACTTTGTTATTTGCTGAATAAAATATTTATAAACACATACATGTACAAATATATGTTTATGAATTACATATTCATTGGTAAAATATATTGGCTTGAAAACACTTTGCACAGAGTTTGTGGATGTAGTGAAAGGGAAAGAAATAGGATGGGAATACGATTGTGTAGCAGGGTAAAAATAAAGGTAGGCTTCTGATGTTTGATTATGTCAACGAAGGCTGGAAAAATGTGGACAAATTGGGGAAGACGGAGACTGATGGAGGAGGAGGGGATGGGAAAGCGATGGACGACGCACCAGCTCAACGGCACCAAGGAGACAGCGTTGGGGAGCCGGGCAGGAAGCTTCCCCTAGACAAGCAACACGGAGCCTGGTTCCTTGCTGGGCACCGCGGAGGAGGAACTGGATAGAGATGCCGAGAAATCCTGAAGTTAGAGATACGCGCAGAAAAGGAGTTTGGGAACTCTCTAACAAGCGAATGCATCTCATCACAGATTTTGGAAGCACTGGGGTCTATATAGGATCCTGATTAAACTGAGAGTCTGGGGGGGTGGGGCGCCTGGGTGGCTCAGTTGGTTGAGCATCTGACTTCAGCTCAAGTCATGATCACACAGTTCGTGGGTTCAAGCCCCTCAGCGGGCTCTGTGCTGACAGCCTAGAGCCTGGAGCCTGCTTCTGATTCTGTGTCTCCCTCTCTCTCTGCCCCTCTCCCACTCATGCTCAGTCTCTCTCGGTCTCAAAAATAAATAAACTATAAAAAAATTTTTTTAATTGAGAGCCTGGGGAATTCGGTGAGAAGGTTTTATTAGAAACCCCGGAGAGTAGGGTCATCCATTGCGTGTAAGGAAGTGAAGGCTGGGGCTTGGCTGTGGAAAATCTGTTTCGCAGCTGTTGTCGGGGATGCATGCAGGGGTCTCCCCAGAGGTCACAGGGGAGTTCCACCAGGGAGCATGGGTATGACCCGGTCGGTGGGGAGGCTGTGAGAGTGTGCGTGTATGTGTGCGTGTGTGTATGTGTAGGAAAAAGAATTAGAGAAAGAGACAGATATACAGAGAGACAGAGATGGAGACCGAGAGATTCTCAGGGGCAATCCTGAACAGGACCGCCCACCTACATGGATTAGGGCCTCCTTCAGCACACAGTGTATCACAGGCAGGAACGACCAAAATGGTGGGGGGGAGGTAGAAGGGATTCTTAGAGAGAGGACAGCGTGCCCACCACGGCCTCGGTGAGAATATGGCCGAAAGGGGCCGGTGCTTAGGTGAACAGGAAGGTGCTAGAGAGGAAATCTTTCTGTTCATTCTTGCACACTTGGTGACAAGACCAGTTGCTGGCACTCAGATATTAGAGGACGGAATTAATGAACAATCACATTTTTGGGAACCTCTGATGCACCAAGGACAACCCTCCCTCATGGTAAATGCCCCAAATGCTGTTATTGTTAGCAAGCTTCCTCCTGTCCTTGTCACCGACCAATGAGAACACCGGACCCAAGAGGTGACCGTGTTTGTTAGACTAGACAGGGGCTCTCGGGCACTGCTGGGACTCGAACCCAGGTTCATCTACCCACTCTGAATCTGTCTATTCTCTTAGGCTCCCTCCCGGTGAGGGCCCTGTGCACCGCGGCAGGGCGGGGGAAGGGAGGGCTGCTCGGCCTCTGCACTTCTGGGTTTGTGACGCTTGTGAAAAGCAGTGTCATTAATATCCACGCTTCCACATCTTACTGCTTGAACAGGGTCCGTTTGTCCAAACTTCCCGTGAGCAGAGGCCCCGAGGTACCAATGTTCAAGGTCGGGGCTGCCCATGGGGACGAAGGGACGACAGAGAAAAGCTTAGAGAGGGAAGAGCAGGCAACTATGGAGATGGCCTAAACGAGGTCAAAGCAGCAATCAAAGGGGCTGTGCGGACGTGGAAAGCGTCCGGGATTGGGAGGAGGGGGAGCAGGAGTCAGCCAGCTGTTGGGGCGGCTGCAGAACAAGATGGCCAAGGGCTCCGCTCCAGCGCTGGGCCTCCCTGGATGGGCTCCAGGCTCCCCACTCATCTGAAAGATGTGACCCAGTCAACTAGGACAACGCGGGGGTCGTTTCTCTTGTGCTGTGTGTTCCCAGTGACCTCTCTGTGCTATAGCACTGCCTTCGCCTGCCTCATTTTTCAGCTCTCGACTCTCTCTCCTACTATATCCAAGGGCAGTCTCCGGTTTTCTCAGGCACCTGCCTTTTCTCCCTGCTTTGCCGAGTTTGCCCTCACAGCCTGCCATCCAGGGCTTTGAAAGCCACCGTCGCCGGTGCAGGCTTATGCTTTGGGATAAGGCGCGGCTGGTCTGGTGGCTGGGATTGCTCACGCCCCTGAGGCTCTTTTCGGGAAGGCTCTGAGCACTTGCAGAAAGACTGAGTTTTCCAGAAGAGAAATCTCCCTGCAAGGAGGGCCTCTTCGAGCCTATCCTGATCTGAGTTGGTTATACAGCCTGCGTTTCACCACTTCGGCCGGGCGGTTGGGCCTCGTCCAGCCTCTCTGTCGCCCTCAGCTCTTGCACCACCAGCCGGCCAGTGTCACCCGAGCCTTCACATCCCTCAGCCGCCTTCCGCTGGCCCCTGCCTTCAGGATCAGCCCGCGTTTGATCCAGGGGAACTTTGGAAACAAGTCGGCAAAGCAGGAAGTTTTGTGCATGCTCTTCCCGTCCCCCCAGGCCGTTGAAAATTGCAAGTCGGCTACCCTTCCGAGGAAAATGTGGTGGAACAGACCAATTAGTACCCACATCATAATCACCGCCCTCCGAGCGTGCGGCGGGGTGTCAGCAGCGCCGGCTTCGGGTCCGGGCTGGAGAAGACGGAACTGCAGTGTCCAAGTCACAAATCAATCACCCACAGGCTTTTCAAGTGAATAAAAAGGCAATCGGCGGGCAGACCCGGGGCTGTTTGCTTCTCTGCATCTCCCTGCCCTTCCCTGCTTTCAAGCAGACCCTGTGCCTCTACAAATAAAACTGTTAAGGGCACCCGGGGCCTGCAAACAAAGCAAGATGTGGTCCCTTTGTGGCGCCTGCAACAATCAATGAATGGCACTTCCCAGACTCGAGGAGAACAGTATCAGATGTGCTTGGGGATCTTAATAACACCGTTATTAGGGATGAGAGCGGTGGAGAAATGTGTTTTTCCTGTAACACCTGGAGGAACCCCGAGTCCAGGGAGAGCAGGAAAAACAGTGTTTCTTAAGTCTTTGAGGTTCATTTTCCCTCCCTGGTAGGGACCTGTCCATCAAACTCCTAAGGGAAGAAAATGGCCATTCTTACTCAAAAAGCAACCAAGGGGGAAAAAACCAGGGGGTTTCACATAGGTGGAAAGAACGTTTTTACATGCTCCAGGAAAAGGGAGAATACCTTGTTGGCGTTTTGGGGTTTCTCTGAGAAAATTAGTGCTCTGTAAAGGAAGAGTCACAAATCAGACACATCATAGTGTGCCTTCTGCTTCGGGGCCATCACTCAACACTGAAATCTTTCTGAACTTGGGTCCAGTTTAAGCTCCGCTCCTGTAAGTTTGTGATTTTTCTTTAAACATAGCAGGAGAAAAGGCTTCATTCCAATCCTTTTGTGTGCGAGGGAGACGCCCTCTCATTTCCTTCCTCAGTCCTCTGTTCTCATTTGTCTTCTCTTTCTCTTGCCATTTTATAAGGGACTTAGAGAGTTTTATACCGGCCCTGTGTGTTTTAGAGAATCGTGGAATATTAAAGTTGGAAGAGCTTTTAGCCATCAAGCCCAGTTCCCTCCTTTTATAGACAAGAAACTTGAGGCTCTGATACATTGAAACGGATCCAAACCCTACACCTAGTTAGTGGCTGCGGCAGAACAGCCCCTTCCCCATCCAGGGGAGTGCCGTGTGCACCGCTCTAGGGATTTCCAAAATTGTCTGCTTGCTCACATTCCGAAGGGCCCTGGTGAGAAATACAGGTCCTGGTCTTCTCCAGGTTCTAACAGATTCTGAGTCTGCGGTAATGACCTTCCCAGGCGATTCTTGGGACAGGCACTGTTTGGGAAACGCTGCTCTAGCCTTTACCCTCAAAGGGGGATTTTCTTTCACCATCTGCAGGGGAAGCCGTGGAGAGAGAGCAGCAGCGAGCAGAGGCAGGGAAGAGCCTGGCTTCTCCTTGCTTCTGACAGCCTTCTGGAGCAGAGAAGCTGAACCCGGGGAGTAATTTTCAGTCACAACCACTACACACACACACATACACACACACACACACACACACACTCACACCCCGCCATGATTTTACCTTTGTCCAAATTCCCCAAATCTTATTTTCTCTTCAGGGAGCAATTGTTTGGGGGCGCCTGGGGGGCTCAGTCGGTTAGGTGCCTGACTCTTGAGAGTGGTGCTGGTCAGGATCTCAAGGTTCGTGAGTTCTAGCCTTGCATCCAGCTCTATGCTGACAGTGGGGAGCCTGCTTGGGATTGTGTCTCTGTGTCTGCCCCCCCCCCCCTCTAGCTCACTGTCTCTCTCAAAATAAATAAATAAACATCAAAAAAATCGATCCTCTGTTGCCTGTTATTGGGTTAGTTTTCTATTTGTATTTGCATTTATTGGCCACATTAATAAATTGTGTGATTATTAGGAAGAGAGAGAATGTCCATTCATCCTTCTTATCTCTTAATATGTAACAGATGCCTTATTAATTAATTGGTTTAAGGCTCATTTTCGCTTCCAATTTGCAAGACAAACAACAGGACGATATTTTCCTCTTCTCCTGTTGCAATCACCCAAAGCAATGCGAAGGATTACAAAAATAAACACACATTCCATTTTTATAGAAAATAGTAACACCTGTCAAGTAATGGGGCACCTGGGTGGTTCAGTCGGTTGAGCGTCCGACTTCAGCTCAGGTCATGATCTCGTGGTCCATGAGCTCGAGCCCTGCGTTGAGCTCTGCACTGACAGCTCAGAGCCTGGAGCCTGCTTCGGATTCTGTGTCTCCCTCTCTCTCTGCCCCACCCCTGCTCATGCTGTGTCTCTCTCTGTCTCTCAAAAGTAAATAAATGTTTAAAAAATAACAGAAAACAGTAATACCTGAAGAACAAGTAATATGTGAGAAAAGGCTGCCAAACTCAGTGAAGGTCAAATGGAGGGGATGTAGGGGAGGGGGGCGTGAATGTAGAGACACAATGTCTGTGGCTGCAGACTTCAAACTCAGCCAGGAAAACACTAGTTTTTCCAAGTAACTGTCCCATCCACACCCTGATTTAGAGCCAGGGGAAGGGGCTGGTGGTGAGGGTTCCTGGGATCTGCGTGGCTATGCAGTGGAGCTGGCCGGGGGCTGAGTGGGGAATCGCATGCATTACATTCCCAGGAAGCCCTGTGCAGTTGAGGCAGAGCAGAGGGAAATGTCCTTGCATTGCGGGCAGCCCTTCAGCCCCTGCTTCTGGTGAATAAACTAGATCTTATTTTATAAGGGGAATTCCTACTAACCTGGGACTCATCTCATCCAAAGGTGAAAATGGGTAAGAAGAAAAGGAAGGGGGGAGGGGTGAAGGGGGAGCCCATACAGAACCACACACCTGGAAGAAAAAAGATGTAAGCAAACACACACTCATCAGAAGACAATGACACAAACAGATGAAACAAAGTATCACCAAATGTATAGCCATACACACACTCGTAAAAGCAAATAAATCAAATAAAACTAGATCACGAAACTGCTTCTGTAAAACAAAAGTTCCATGTATGTGGTAATATAAAAAGTCAGGGAAGATCTGCCAGTAAAACAGGAAAAGTTGAAACTTGAGCTCTCAGAGACCAGGAAGTAAGTGAGAAATGACAGAGCACTGTCTTGGAGATGAAGGTCATATTGGAGGTATAAAAATAGAAAGTAGACATTTTATGGAAACCTAACAAAGGCCATGGAAAGTATAACTTAAGGAAAATGAACTAAGTATTAACGGGATTAGAGAGAAAATGGTAATTAATCATGGATAATGGAAGACAAAGGAAATCCAACACACGAATAATTAATGTCCCAACCCTGAGTAAAGGAGGCTCCATAAATTTTGCGTAACTCAAAACAACTTCGTGAGATGGCCTATGTCTTAGAATGTCCTCCCACACAGAATGTGGGTCACACATGATTATTGTAAGGTCAATAAAAAATAATATTTATCGGAACGCCTGGGTGGCTCAGCTGGTTAAGCGTCCGACTTGGGCTCAGGTCATGATCTCATGGTTCACAGGTTTAAGCCCCAATTCGGGCTCTGTGCTGACACCTCAGAGCCTGGAGCTTGCTGGGGATTCTGTGTCTCCCTCTTTCTCACTCTCTCTCTTGCTCTCTCTCGCTCTCAAAAATAAATAAACATTAAAAAATTAAAATTAAAAACAATATTTATCTTTTGGTCCGTTACAAAGAAAGTAAACTTACAATGTTATAAAATTTGGCTGAACTAAGCAAGTCTTAAGTATCATTAAGTAGTTGATTCTTAACCCCTTGCTCCAGGAGAGGGAAGAGCTCCGCCCACCTCTACTGAAGATGGAGGGGAGGGGACTGAGTACAACTGCCAGTTACTAATTGTGTTCAACATGGAACCCCAAGGTACCTCTCCAGCAGGGTTACTGAAGCAAAACAGTATTTTCTAATCATAATATAATAAAAAGTGCTTTTTAAAAACCAGAATGGGGTGCCTGAGTGGCTCAGTTGGCTAAGCATATAACTTTGGCTCAGGTCATGATCTCGTGGTTCACGAGTTCGAGCCCCACGTTGGGTTCTGTGCTGACAGCTCAGAGCCTAGAGGCTGCATTGGATTCTGTATCTCCCTCTGTCTCTGTCCGTCCCTTGTTCACGCTCTGTCTCTCAAAAATAAATAAACAGCCAAAAAAAAAAAAAAAACACGAAACCAAAACAAACAAAAACAGAATAAAAAAATCTATCCACTTAAATTTTAAAGGTTTCTATCTTCGACAACTATTGGTAACGGAAGATGTAAAAAACCATTGGTTCTAGAAAATAGTAACAATTAAGACATTATATATCTCAAGTTAACAGCTTATGTTATAATGTAAATAGGAAATAAAATACTAAATTGAAGTATTCAATATATAACATAATTTAATATTATATAGCTAAAATATTGCCATACCTAAAGCCAGAGAAAAGGTACTGCTTTGAGTATTTATATTCACCACCATAAAGAATAAAAATACATGAGATAAGGATCTAACTCGCAGAGTTAGAAAAGGAAGGAAATAGTCTGAAATGATTTATCAGCCTGGAAAACTGAGGACACCTAAATTAGCAGGGACAAAGACAATAATTACTTCTCACCATATTTCCTTTTGTACTATTTAGATGTTGCTCCGTGGGTGCATAATATCTTTTTTAATAGAGTCAATGCATTTTTTAAAAGCAAGTGATTTCTTCCAGATCTAAACGATTCCGATCCTGTGTCTCCAAAATGGACCTACGTGTCGGGAAGGAAAGACTCGAGAACCAGGGCCGCCCTTGCAGGGTAACTGGTGTCTCAGAGGAGCCCCCCAGCCCCATCCTACGACATAACAAGTGGGGTGGAGACCGCAGCCTGCGCTCTCTCTAAATCCTGCCCTGGATGAGCCCAAACTCACAGCCTTTCTCTGACCCGGAAGAGGGTTATGGGACACAGCTCGGCTCGGTTAAAACTCACATGGCAAAGGTTTGAGGAAAGGCAGAAGATACTAAGAGGCAATTCTGGAATGAAATCCGATGACCGTCCTCATCGACTCTGTGATCCCAAATGACACAGGGAGCCGGTTTTGCTCATCTGAAAACTGGAAGAACAACTGTCACTCTGCATGTAGCTACAGGTGCTGAGTAAGTTCATGCAAAGTGAGTGAATCATGGGCGCTTAAATAGGGGCTCCCTTCTTCCTGCGCCCCCAGAGGACTCTCCTGTCCCTTCTCAGCAGAATCTCCCACCTGGCGATGCTATCAGCAGGGGTGAGACCAGCTTTCACCAAATCTGTGAGACTGGCCCAGACCCAAATAGAACGCCATTAAAAAGCCAAGATGGGCCTTAAGAGGAAAAATTCTTCCATCCATTACTCTGGTTCCAATTATATAAATTGGTGTTTCTAGTAGAGATAAACAACACAAAAAACAAACAAGAAATAATATAAACATCTAAAGGGAATGTGTTACTTCAGGGCACACTGATCTGGGGGAGATAATCAAGGAATATGAGTCAGGACAACATAATGTCTCATACCCTCTTGGGTGACATGTCACCTAATGGATTCACGGAGATCCTGTTGCAATCATCTGCGTACTGGTGACTTCTAAGACCTCATCTCCACTCAGACATCTCATGTAAGCTCCAGACAGACATATGAACTTGGCTTTCAGACATCTGCAGCTTGACAGTTTGTGTTAGTCCATCTGGACGGCTGTGACAGGACGCCGTCCTGTAGACTGAGTGGTTTTCAGACAACACACACCTATTTCCCTCAGTTCTGAAGCCAAGGAAATCCAATATCCAGGTGCTATAGATTCAGTATCTGGTGAGACCCCACTTCCTGGTTTACGTGGCAGATGGGTGGAAGGAGCTTTCTGGGGTCTCTTTTATAAGGGCACTAATCCCAATCGTGAGAGCCCCACCTTGAGGACCTGATCATGACCAGAGTCTCTGACTCCAAATACAATCACATTAGGGGTTAGAGTTCAACATATGAATTTGGGGGGAACACAAACATTGCCTGTACCTCTATGTCAAATTCAACATGCTCATAACTGAAGTCCCCGTGTTGACCCTGATCCCTTAAACACGCTGCATCTCCACGTCCTGTCTTACCACGGCGCACAGCCCAACGACCAAGAGCTGAGTTACGCTTTCTCTCTGAATCCTCACATCGAGCAGACATCAATTCTCTCCATTCTACGCCGTAAGTGTACTTAAAATCCAACCCTTCCTGTCCTTCCTCAACATTTTAATATTTTAATTTTTTAATGTTTTTTTATTTTTGAGAGAGAGACACACAGAGCATGAGCAGGGGACAATCAGAGAGCGAGGGAGACACAGAATCAGAAACAGGCTCCAGGCTCTGAGCTGTCAGCACAGAGCCTGACACGGGGCTCGAACCCACAAACTGTAAGATCATGACCTGAGCGGAAGTCAGCCGCTTAACCACTGAGCCACCCAGGCGCCCCTTCCTCAACACTTTTCGTTGAGATTTTCTCATCTCTCTCCGGGAGTTACATACACTGGATTCCTCACAGTCTTGTGGTGATGTCCCAACTACTTCATCATCTACAGCAACACCAAATTTGTTATTCTAGAACCTAAAAATGGTCAAATTGCCCCCGAGGCTACAAGATTTTCCGTGTTTCCTTCTCACTCACAAACTGAAATCTAAAGTCCTGTGTGCAGCAAACAAACCATCATCATTCTTCAGCTTCATCTTCCTGTGCCTTAGCCACTAATTTTTGTGAATTAATGTGTCAGATGCCACAGGTGATTTGGCGATTATTTATAAAAACCAAGAAGCTGTTTCTTGGCTTTTAGTCTTTGCATCTGTCATCCCCTCCTCTTTTTTTTTTTAATGTTTATTTATTTTGAGAGAGACAGAGAGAGAGGAGGGAAGAGGCAGAGAGAGAGGGAGAGGTAGAGAATCCCAAGCACAGAGCTCGACTCAGGACTCAGTCTCACGAACCGTGAGATCATGACCTGAGCTGAAACCAAGAGTTGGACGCTTAACCAATTGAGCCACCCAGGTGCCACTGTCATCCCCTCCTTGTAAAATGTGTTCTAGAACCACTACCACCCAGCTCGTGGGCTGCCTCCACTGGGAGGAGTGGCCCACTGCCAACACTCCCCCAGTGTTGGCCACTGCCTGGCCTTCCTTCTCGATTTCTCCTCCAGGTCTCACTGTGAAAGCACTCACCATGTTGTTACAGCCCTGACAGCGGGGGTCGTTTCCCCTTCTGATCAACCTAAGAGAAGGAATCTGTGGTCTTCATACTGTGATTTGCACTTAATTAGGAACTAATGAAATTCCATTAAATTAAGGGAGTCCTTTCTTTGCCTTCTTGCAGGATTTTGGAGCCCACCTCATATACTCCCAGCTAACTGTCCTCTTCAAAGTGTCACACATCTGTAACTTTGCTGCCAATATTTCCCATCCCCGGAGGACACACATACAGCACGTGACAATGTGGATGTCAGGATGGATATGTACAGGACTAAATTCACCACCTTTCAAGCCATCCAACTTCCTGCCCCTTATTTCTTCCTTTTGTCAGTAACATGCCCAATCTGGAGATTTCGTGTCTCGGGATCCATCAGATCCATCCTTCTTATTTGGTCTCTCCCTTAACATCCATTATTCCACAGTATTTCCCATGACCGATCTCTCTCTCTCTTTGTTGTTCTGTGCCATTCCTGTTTGCTCCTTTATTTCAATAGTTTTCAAAGTGATCTTGGGCTAAATCTAGTCTCTGTCATGCGGCTGAGGCAGACAAACTATACTGAAAGGCCTCTTTCATAAAGCCATTCCTTCATTCTGAACTTCAACATTTCTGTATTTATCTGACATAAAAACCTCAGTTCTCTTAAATTTGCCCCCAAATTCACCTGGGTGGCTGGGTCAGTTAAGCATCCAACTCTCGTTTTGGGCTCAGGTCATGATCTCGTGGTTTCGTGGCTTCAAGCCCCACATCGGGCTCTGTGCTGACAGTGTGGAGCCTGCTTGGGATTCTCTCTCACTTCCTCTCTCTCTCTCTGACCCCCCCCCCACTCACGCTGTCTCTGTCTCTCTCAAAATAAAGTTAAAAAAATAGTTTGCCCCCCAATTACAAATCCAACTTCATTCAATGTAAATCGCCATAGCAAATCTCTCTCTCTCTCTCTCTCTCTCTTTTGAGTTAGCCTCATTCTTCCCAACAAAAACCACACTCCCACCTATGTTCATCTGGCTTCATGCTAAAATAGCTGACTGCTTCTTCTACTGTCCAAACAGATCCTACTCATTCTTCAAATGCAACCTCAAATTCTAGGTTCCCCTTGATCTTGATCCTCTCTGACTTCTGGTATTAGATGCCTTTAGTGCAAAGACTGTACTTTATCACTTCCTAAGTATGATCTGTGTCTGAATCAGGGCTGCTACAACAAAATACCACAGACAGGGAAGTTCATAAACAACAGAAATTACCTCTCATGGTTCCGAAGGCTCAAGTCCAAGACCAGAGTCAGTGCAGCGCATGAGGGCTCTCTTCTGGGTCACACGCAGCCTTCTCACTGTATCCTCACCTGGTGGGAGGGAAAGGCACGCGGAGCTCCGTGGGGTCCTGACAAGGCACTGATATGCTTCAGAAGGCTCCACCCTCACGACTTAAGCATCTCTCAAAGTTCCCACGTACTAATACGTATCATCACATTTGGGGGTGAGAACGTCAGCATCTGAATTTGGGGAGGGGGACACAGTCTGTTAAGTGTTTAGGTGTTCATTTTAGGGAGTACCAAATATATATGGTGTGTATGTTTGTGTGGGTGTGTATGTGGGCGTGCATGAGTAGAAAGAAGAATAAATATTCCATTGATTAGAAATAAATAAAAATCAAAGAAGCCCCTGGAATCTGTGTTTGTTCCTCCGGCTCTGGTGTGCTCCCCTTCAATTTCTGTTAATGTTTATTTTTGAGAAAGAGAGAGAGACAAAGTGTGAATGAGGGAGGGGCAGAGAGAGAGAGGGAGACACAGCATCTGAAGCAGGCTCCAGGCTCCGAGCTGTCAGCACAGAGCCTGACGTGCGACTCGAACCCAAGGATTGTGAGATCATGACCTGAGCTGAAGTTGGACATTTAACCGACTGAGCCACCCTGGTGCCCCCCTTTTTAAAAATGTTTTTAATGTTTATTTATATTTGAGAGAGAAACAGAGAGAAGCAGAGAGAGACAGAGTGGCATGCTCTCCAAATCCAAATCTTCACTGTGTAAACCAGAGCCTTGGGAGTAGTTAACAAGCAGCAAGTTGGGTAATTGATCCTCAGTAAGTGGCTTGCACGATTCTAGAAACTTTAGTTGACATGCACACTGTGTCCAGATGGACAACTGCACAGACCTAGGTTCCTGCTATTTCTGATTTGCTCTGATGTCCTTGGGGAAGGATCGGGGGTCCCATCCTCACCCCGAACACACAGAAATCATTTGTGTTGAGACATATTTCATTTGAGGAAAATCATCTCAGAGGCAAGGCCTGTCCTTGTGACACTTTCGTATCTGGTCACGAAAATTGAAAAGACACCTTAATGGCTATTCACTAGCCATAGTGTTTGGGTTTAGACTGTAAGATATCCAGATCTCAGGGAGAGGTCCAGTTCAGTGGGAAACAAAGGCAGGGTCATAAGTCAAAAGGACGTGGGTAACAATGACTAGACGACATATTGGAAAAAGATGTAGTTGACTTAGCACGCCATCTTGACGTTACCCAAGGCCCTGTGGCCAGGGAACCCTGTCTTTCATGAGCCTCTTACTGCACCCCTTGCAAGATCATCTGTACATAAGCTGTTTCCCAGACTTCTGGGATGATCTCCTGAGGACAGAGAAGATTCACCAAGATTCCCCGAGTTCTGTGGGCCTGCTTAACAGTAACTGTAGCCTTGATCTTGAGATGTTAACTTACGTCTTCTCTTTCTAGGACTCTTAACTGCTTGACATTATCAGGAAGGCAAAAGGTACACTTATGATTCAGCTAACAAATAGTTTCTTCAAATCTAGATGCCAATGATGGATGAAATCGACCTCCATTTAGGCTAAAAAATTTATGTTTCAACTTTCGTTGAATATCTTTAATTATTTTTCTTCAATCATATATGTTTATCTATTTTTGAAATGACATGGAATGGAAAAGACAGACAGATAGCACAGTGCTTGTGAGACAAGCTCTGGGGTAAAGTCCAGGATGCATCAGGTAGTAGTTCGGCAATTTTGGACAAATCACTTAATGACTCTGTGTTTCTGCTTTTTCCCCTATAAGATAGTGAGGATATCAGCACTCAGCGCTGAAAGCTGTGTGACGTAACACCTGCAACAGTGCTGGTCAGGCACCACAGTCATAATCTTATTGACCCACTACACACCTTCTAACTCACCTTGGCATTCAAGGCCCCATATACACAAGGAAGATCCTATCTAGAAATAATCCTTCTGAACACCTTCAGTAAGTGGTGGCCTACCTTTCACCTTCTGTTAGCTTTTTGGTCTATTTTCCGTTGCTTACCCAAATTCACAGAGCAAGCAGCAGACCTGCAACTGAACATGGGTCTGATTTGCTCTTTCTCTTGACCGCTTCATAGAGGTCTTTTTTTAAAAAATTATAATTAATTGTAAAAGATAATGCACATTAAAGAGTTCAATGGCACCATGCAATTAGCTCTCAAGGATCAGAGTAAAAGGTAGGAAGGGTGCAGAGGTCAGAATCACAGGGACCCTGATGTAGAGAGCAGACTGGAGGGACAGACGGATGCTCTAAGCCAGGTGTTTTTACCCCTGGGGTGTCTTCATCTGGGTAGTGGTTACACGAATGTGGACATTTCTAATAACTCATCAAGCTATACACTTAAAACTTGTATCCTTCACTGTTTTAAAAATTTTTTTCTAATGTTTTATTTATTTTTGAGAGAGAGAGAGCATGAGCAGGGGAGGGGCAGAGAGAGAGGGAGACACAGAATCTGAAGCAGGCTCCAGGCTCTGAGCTGTCAGCACAGAGCCCGACGCGGGGCTCGAACCCACGAACCGTGAGATCACGACCTGAGCCAAAGCCAGACGCTCAACCAACTGAGCCACCCAGGAGCCCCTGTATCCTTCACTTTATCAATGTTATCTTTCAAAAAGAGAGCTCAAAAAGTCAGCAAATAGAATATCTGAGAAAATTATACTTCATAATGAATCCATGTATTCACAGTTCCCGTTCTACTCAATCTGGGTGACTTTTAGGTCAGGAGCTGAAACTACTCCAGGATCACACATAGTAAAGAGGAGATTTGGCAATTATTTGTTTCAATTAACATAGACGGCCACAGAGCCGCAAAGAGATCCAATTTGGGAAACTGCGGATCAAACACGGACCCCTGAAGCTTGATGTCAGAGATACACCCTCTGCCCAGGGAGGCGGATGAACCAGTCGCCCTTTTGCTCGCTGGCACCCCCCAGGGGCACCCTCAGCTCAGCTCATAGGCTTGGCCACCTGCTCTCCCTGCAGATAGCCAGCCTCGGAAGAGGGGATCCAGGGCCAGGCTCTGCGGCTCCGACCTTAAAACCTGAGGGACAGAGGCAGCTCTCAGGGGGCTTCACCTGTATGTCCCTGACGGGCACACCGATGAAACTTTTTTCTGAGGCCAAAACCCAGAGATAATGGTCTCTGGAAACTAAAAGAGAAAACAAGAGAATGCACTGCTTTCTACAACCCATATGCACATGAACTAAACTGGGATTTGGGGCCGATTCCTTTCCTCCTGCCTCAGTTGGTGACAACTTGGAAGGATCCTGTCAGCTCCAGAACTTTCCGTGAGACGGGCAGAGGTCTCCACTGCAACCCCTGCCCCCCAATCCTTCAGAGGGGGCAGTTAGGTAGCAGGACTGGATGTGAACCTCAAAGGCTCGAGCGAGGGAGGAACGTGCAGAGAATGGCAGAGAATGGCTCGTGGGCTTCCGTGGCTGGGTCTCTCCAAGTGCTCGACGTCAGGCAAGCTCACCAGGGCAAACTCGCTGGAGCCCATGCAGGGTCAGCGTGTCTGGGGGCGCCCATGTCCCTCACAATCTTGCCCCGTGAATCCATATGCACAGAGCTGATAACTGCTGCTCTGCAGTCTGTTAGAGCAGGGCAACCGTGCACACTTCGCATCTGTAACAATAAGGAAATAATTTCAGAGGCACCTGGAAGGGGCATCTGACTTCGGCTGAGGTCATGACCTCTCCATCTATGAGTTCGAGACCCGCATCGATCGGGCTCTGTGCTGACAGCTCGGAGCCTGGAGCCTGCTTCAGATTCTGTGTCTTCTTCTCTCTCTGCCCCTCCCCTGGCTCGCGTGCTGTCTCTCTCTGTCTTTCAAAAATGAATAAATGTTAAAAAAATTTTTTAAAAAGGAAATAATTTCAAACTCTTCCCATCAGTGATGAGGCTACCATAGAAAGAGGTGAACAATGTGTTGCAAAAGCAAGTCTAAGTTTTAAATCTTCTGTTTCCTGGATATGCTCTATGCACGTATAGGTATGTATGGATACCCTATACATACTCATATGTGTACATGAAATATGGTGAAATTATTCTTTTTAGCATCATATTGGAATCTCTTCGTATGAATATAAATGCATATGTGCGTACATGTCTGCCTCCACATCCCAAGCACATCTGGGTTGATAGTAAGTGGAAGTAAAGGGGACTGATGGGTGGCAAAGATGTACTAGGACAAGGGGACAATAAAAGTCGCCCCTGGATGTACACCATCCTGAAAGCCAGCCTCGCTCCAAGCCCATCCTGCTCCTGCTTTGGAAAGTATTTGCAGCCTCTGGGTCTTGAAGTCACCAGAAACCAGTACAAGCCTGGCTACCATTCTTTGAACAGAAAGTAGTTTGAAGGGACAGGCAGGGGGCTTTGAGCAGAGCCACCCCGGGTGGCTGGTGGGGACAGAGGCGAGGGTGCAAACAGCTGCCTCTTCAATAGACGCCTCAGGCTCGTGCGTGCTCTCCGCACTCGTCTGCAAGCTGCCATGCCGGGCCGGGAACTTTGGCCTTAAAAGCAAATGGACTTAACTATTAAGCTTAACTTCATAAAACAACTTAATCAAAGCTGCTGGGGGAACGTTACAATTTTAATCAGTTTGCATAGTTTTGTTGGGGGTGGTGGTTTTCACTCTGTGATCACTCTATTTAATTTACTACACTTAGGTGAACAAAATTCCACACGCCTTTTATCAGAGGGCTTTTTTCTTTATTTTTGTCGTCCCAGCAACATTCTCAGATCCTGGGTGTAGATTCACAGTTTCCTGGCACCGTGCACATGCACATATCGATACCTGTGAGAACCCAGTTAGCGTGGTGACAGGTTTCGCGGAAGGAGTGGTCATCAGAGCCTAGCCTGCCGGGCGCTTTGCTGGCTTCCTGTGCCTGTCACCAGTCTGCTAATGAGCTCGGCTTTGCAGAAGAATCACGGGGAAGCCACTAAAGGTAACAAGTGATCACTTGTTTTCTCTTTCTCGAAGGAAAGAAAAATGTGATGTAAAATAGAAAACATACATAAGGAGATGTAAGGAACAACAGAGAGTATACATGAGGAGATTAAGGAAGAATAGAAAGTATACACACGGAAGGGCGCCTGGGGGGCTCAGTCGATTAAGCGTCTGACTTCGGCTCAGGTCATGATCTCGTGGTTCATGAGTTTGGACCCCACGTCGGGCTCTGTGCTGACAGCTCGGAGCCTGGAGCTGCTTCGGATTCTGTGTCTCCCTCTCTCTGTCCCCGTTCACACTCTGTCTCTCTCTCTCTCAAAAATAAATAAACTTTTAAAAAAATAGGCCAAAAAAAAGGAAGGAGACACAAGGAAGAATAGAAAGTATCCGTAAGGAGAACGATTCCTTCAATTCCTGCTCCCATGTTCTTCTCCCTCAGCTGACACACAGGACGAAGGAAGGAAGAACGTTCATGGAGGAGGCTCCAAAAAGCTCCAGGATTTATAACTCGCCGTGGATCCCATTCCCATTTCCACAGTTATGTGCGTGAACCACGAGAACCTTCCTTTTCTTGAATGTGTCGAGACAAAGGCTCATCCAGCAGTGGGTCCACCTGAGCCCAGAGCGAGCACCAACCTGCAGAGCGCAGTGTCAGGGAGCGAGTGCAGGGTCGCGTCTGACCTCCCCAAGGCCACGTCCCCCCCCCCCCCCAGCCAACCGGATCTCTCGGTCCCTGACTGAAAGCGTCCACCTTTTGTTTACAAAATATTATCTATGTAAAGACAAAAAGGAGGAAAATAACAGGAAAGCAAGCATCTTTAGTCCCGTCAGATAAGTGCAAAATTGGCTTTTACGAGCTGGAAGGAAGCTGCCTTCAGAGTGTCCGAGGAAATCTGCACAAGGACGATCTATTTTTGTGTTATGGAATTGAAGCTGTGCACCTGAAGTGGATGAAAATAATCTCCTGCATCTGAAAAACACACATAATCCAACGGGAGCCTCCAAGACAAGGGTTGAGATGGTTGGGTTTTTTGTTTTGTTTGGGTTTTTTTGCTTTTTACAATAGTGTACAGTCCCAAGTGACTTGAGTGGTCTGATGCCCACTAACAGGAGTGTCGGAAGAGAGTTCTATGGAGAAGAACTTCAGGCAGAAATACCAGGTGGAGAGCGTGAAGGACTTTACTCCAAGGGAAGGCTCACAGATGCAGTGTCCTCGATGCCTACCTGCCTCCCGCACCCACACCTACAGTCGCGCTGTGGAGCCCGAAGTGTCAGCCAAAGCATCCGACTTTGGCTCAGGTCATGATCTCGTGGTTCGTGGGTTCGAGCCCCGCGTCGGGCTCTGTGCTGACAGCTCGGAGCCTGGAGCCTGCTTCGGATTCTCTGTCTCCCTCTCTCTGTGCCCCTTCCCCACTCACATTCCAACTCTCACTGTCTCTTAAAAAAACAAATAAACATTAAAAAAAATTAAAATCAGCTGCTACTGAAAGACCCAAGCCTATGGCCAACAATTGAGGATTGATTAAATAAAGTATAATGTTAATAGTGACAAAAACAATGAAATCAGAAAAGATTTGTGTTATAGTGTGTACAAACAAATTACAGAACAGGTGGGAGCATACTGGCCATTGATAGATTAAGATAGAACCACCTAAATATATACGTGTGCACAGAAAAGGGGCTGAACGCAGGCAAACCAAAATGTCAACAGTGGCCCTCAACAGATGAGATTATGGGTGAGTGTTATTTTCCTCTTTGCATTGTTCTCTGTGTTTTGCTTTCTTGTTTCTTTTTTTTTTTTAAGTGTATTTATTTGAGAGGGACAGAGACTGTGATAGTAGGGGAGGGGCAGAGAGAGGGAAAGAGAGAATCCTGCACGGTCAGTGTAGAACCCAATGTAGGGCTCGATCAGACTCATGAACCATGGGATCATGACCTGAGCTGAGATCAAAAGTCAGACGTTTAACCGACTGACCCAGCCAGATGCCTCTGTAATGGTTTTAAAACTCGTAACTTTGCCTATACATGTTTAGAAGTGACTGAAATGCTTGGGTTTTATTTTTTTTATTTTTTATTTTTTTTTATTTATTTTTGAGAGACAGAAAGAGACAGAGCACGGGTGGGGGAGGGGCAGAGAGAGAGGGACACATGGAATCCGAAGCAGGCTCCAGGCTCCAAGCTGTCAGCCCAGAGCCTGACGCGGGGCTCGAACCCACAAACTGCGAGATCATGACCTGAGCTGAAGCCAGATGCTCAACCAACTGAGCCACTCAGGCGCCCCAATGCTTGGAATTTTAGATGCGTGTGTGTTCATGTCCAGGTGAAGGTGTTCACTTCAACACAAACATGACACCGTATTAACATCGCGCATGAAGGGAGTTTTGAAACATGGGATTCTTTCTAATTCTCTGTTAAACTTCAATGAAACCAATCCCCACCTGACACGTTTGCTTCAGATCGAGTCACAAAAAGCAATCCTTAATGGGCAAAATAATTTACTCAATTTCTTTATTATCAATACAATTGCTTATTAGTATATGTAATCATTACGTATAATACAGTGATCATGTGCATTAATTATAATGTTCACTAGAAAACTAGGAGATGAAAAAGTTGGCGTTGATAAAGGAAATTATTTCTAAAAGGAACAGGGACAGCAGCTTTGTGTTTGGGGACGACAAAAAAAACCCTAGAAATTTAAAAAATAATAGTTGGTATATATTCCATTGAGGGGCCGTGTGGGTGACTCTGACAGTGCAGAGACTGCTTGAGATTCTCTCTCTCTCTCTCTCTCAACATTTATTTTTATTTTTATTTAAATTTTTAATGTTTATTTATTTTTGAGAGAGAGAGATAGATTGCAAGTGGGGAGGGGCAGAGAGAGAGGGAGACACAGAATCGGAAGCAGGCTCCAGGCTCCGAGCTGACAGCTCGGAGCCCGACGCGAAGCTTGAACCCACAACTCTGGAGATCGTGACCTCAGCCGAAGTCAGACGCTTAACTGACTGAGCCACCCACCGCCTCTCTCTAAATAAACATTTAAAAAAAAATTTAAAGATATGTGCCTTTAAAAAAAATTTACAAAAACAACATGCCTGAGCAATAAATATGAATTTCCTATTGCAGTAACAACTATTGCTGCTGAGAAGCTAAAGCATTTTTTCAAACATAATTGAAGCGCACGCGGCCCCTCGCATGCTGCTACAATGCCACAACATATCTACCTCGACTGGTACGTGTGAAAATACAAACCCAAGTGTCACACACGTGAAGTGCAGGATGCGAAGTCTCCCATTGGATTTGTCATGAAGACACCAGGTTTTCAAGATGTGTTCCATTGAAACACCTGTAGAATGAGCCCCAACATCAAGGCAAGTGGACCGAGAATAAATGGGTCCTCCCACTGCGACGCTCACGCGACGTTTTATTTTCTTCAAACGGTTACTTGCTTCCACTTGCCAAGAGATTGTTTGGGGGAAAAATAAAAGGTGCTTTGCGACAGGCAGTTGCAGAGAGCGAGCTGGGATCTCTTACGAAGCCTGGGGGTGTCCCATGTCTATCCTATGTTCTTTATCAAGTTTGTTTTAATTATAAATGCAATACCGACCTCAAGGGAGAAAATTCAACGTCAACACAGAAATACTTTTACTTCCAGTTTTCCAACTCCTTCGCTGGTTTCTACTTAGTGCTTCTTCCTTCTGTTACTCCACCTTGACTGCCTCCTATTTTTCATCCTGACACGCACGCAAGTGATTGTTACTATGCTTTCTAGAATCTGGCTTCGAGTTGCCTCTCTTTTCAGCTCATAGCTTGGAGTAGGCAGGCATGAGCCCATAAAAGTACAATCTTTGATCTTAAGGACTTCCTGTCCAGAAAGGCGTCAGAGCAGTGTGACCCTCGGTGGCTCTCGGTGTGGATAAACAACCCTGATGAAGAGTTCCACTCTCTTAGGGAAATTCTCGATGTTTCTGCATCAGAAACAGTCATCTTGCTTCTGCTGAAATTTCAGCGTGTCTTCCCTGGGAATAAAATGAAGCCTGTTGAGAGGAGGAATGGCGGAGAATGTTGGATTTCCTTCCCTGGGTTGGAGAAACACAATAACTCTGTTATGGGCCTTCCCCTTGGTACCTAGAAACCACCAGAAGGCTGGGAGAGGACTGTGTTTCTCAGACCCAGCTGTCAGTGTTTCCTTGTAGCTCCAGTGTCCTGAAACGTTTGCCCAGTCGCTACGCCCTTGGCTTCTGAAAGGTCTTCAAACGTCCCCGTGTGCCAGGGTGGCAGGCGTCCCACCTCAGCCCTGTGCTCACGACTCCCACACTGGAGCGCGCGTCTTGAAATCGTGCCAATCTAGGGCTTTCCACCTCTCTGCAGCGTCGCAGTTTGGATTCTCTCCTCCGCCTGCGAGAAACAGATACTCCCTGGAAACAATGGACTGTAAATTGAGAACAGTTAAGAATCAACAGCGGTTTCTCATAAATCTAATTTCCAATTTCCCACCAGTCTGGACTCTGCGAACGAAGTGTAACACACACGCCCCTGTGGGGACTGCACGCTCGTGTTCACAGACCTACCTTGACTTATTCAGCCGGTTTTTCTCCTCGGTGGAAAGAAACAATGTAACTCAGCAGAGGACTTGTAGAAGGAAGTTATTAGAAATGGGTGGATTTATTGTAATTTCTTTTCTTCTATCCTGACTGGGTGTGGAAGGGGAGATATACGTCTACAGAACAAATGCATAGAACATTTCTCCGTGCTAACGTGCACCTGCCTGGATTGCGTACATCGTTACCATTCTCTGGCAAAATATAGGAAAAGCGTCTACAAGAAAGTATGGTGATGTGAAAGAATCGTTCACGTTCACGGGGTGTAACCTAAGAATATTTTACTCATTTTGATGCAGCCGAGAAATAGAAAACAAGGTTTTGTATCTGCTAATAAAAACCACCAAATATCATATACATGTTGGAGTGAATACAGGACTTGTAACGGAAATAGTCCTTAAAGAGTTTCCTGTCACTGTGGGGCACCTGGGTGGCTCAGTCAGTTAAGCCTCTGACTTCAGCTCAGGTCATGATCTCATGGTTTGTGGGTTCGAGCCCCATAGTGGGCTCTCTGCTGACAGCCCAGAGCCTGGAGCCTGCTTCGGATTCGGTGTCTCCCTTTATCTCTTTGCCCCTCCCCCGCTTGCGCTCTCTCTCTCTCTCTCTGTCTCTCAAAAATGAATAAACGTTAAAAAAGATTTAAAAAAAAAAGTTTGCTGTCATTGCAAGGTCAGATTCAGACTCACTTTTACTGAGACATTTTAGGTATCATAAGCAACGTCTGTTATTTCTATTCAGTTGAAATTCTTTTCTTACTGTTGTGACAACAAATGAAAACGTACGACACCGAAATCTAAGAAATGCAAGTGTCTTCTTTGAAAGTCGCTATTCCTTTAATATTCTTGTCAGCCCATCTTTTCGTCTCCTATGGTATGATGAACACTTCTTAGAAGCTTGTAACGAGATGTCATCATTTAGGTGGATGGGCGTAAGTAAGCTTTCTCCAGAAACTTCTCTACCAGGACGGCTCACCGAGAGTGCCACGGCATCGTGTAGCATTTAATAATTCACGCAAACTCTAGATCTGACTACAGAAGAGTTTGATAATGCCTTTGACGACAATATAAACCTGTAGCTGGAAAATAAAATATGTGAAGGGGCGTACCTGCTGACCTTTATCTTTAAAATACGTAAAATCTTGCTAATGTAGGTATGTCCTGGGATTTTAAAAATCCCCCTTTTGTTTCCATTTTCTGGGTTAATAATAAGGAAGTTTAAAACTCTAAAAATGGAGAAAGAGAGGGGGCGCCTGGGTGGCTCATTCGGTGTCCGACTCTTGATTTCAGCTCAGGTCAGGATCTCACGGGTCATGGGATGGAGCCCCTGTGCCAGGCTCTGTGCTGACAGTGTGGAGCCTGCTTGGGATTCTCTCTCTCCTTCTCTCTCTGCCCTTTCCCCACTCCCTCTTTCTCTCTCTCTCCCTCTCTCTCTCTCAAAATAAAGAAATAAACATTAAAAAAATAAAAAATAAAAATAAAGAAAGAGAAGTAGTGAGAGTAGAAAAAGGTCAGGACAGTAGCTGGGAGCCCTGGGCCTCCACCCTGACTGGGCCAACACGACAGCAACAAACCACTTCCCTTCTCTGGGCCTCAGTTTCCCCTTCTGTGAATCTCCTCTAGGATGTACAAGGCCCATGCCAGACCCCAAGGGCAACCTCAACCTGCACACCTAGTACGTTGCAGCTGCTTTTCACACACTCACCCCCTCAATACTCCCAAGCCCCACTAGGCATATGCTATCGGATGAGGGAATCTGACCCCGAGAGGCAGAGCCCTGATGGAGACCGGGACCCTCTACAGGACCACGTTGCTACACTACACTGCCTTTCGACCTGGGGCTGTGGCTCTCATTTGAAAGGGAGTAAGAAAAGGCCTTGTTGGCAAGAAAGGTCCATGAGACATGTTTACCAATCAGGGAGACTCACTCTAACTGTCCACGCACCCATCTCCCTGCTGTCAACGTCTGAATTTGGGCTTGCCGTCCTATCTGGAGGCTGCGGGGTGGGGTTGGGGGCAGGGCAGGCACACTTTAAGGGAAAATGGAGGAGTTCGGTGCCCCAATTCCACCATCTTATCCTGAGCCTTGAAGCGTCAAAAACTGGACTTAAAATTAAAAAGAGTATAGAATGCCCAGAGATGATCATACTTATAACGACAGATTCACACTTGCAAGACGGACGGGGAAATTGTTCCATAAAGCCGAGAACCACTGTACTCATCTATAAAAGAGCGATTCAGCTCTCCTTTGTCCCTGTAGTGGTGTTCACAATCTTCTAAAAGATTTAAGCAACATAGATTGTTAAAAAAAAAAAAATAGCAACAGTGCACCCCATATTTTATCAGCATTAGTAAGCAAATGGTAACAACTCCAGGTGTGAGCACAACAGGAGGGTTTTCTGCACTCCCAAGTCTGGGGGAGAATTTCAAAACACCTGATGTTCTCGGAATGACTCCAGCCTGTGTTTCTTAAAGGTACAAAGTCATCCATTTTAAGAAGAGCCTACTGAGGATCTGTTATCTTTTCATGGACCGTACAGTCGGGATCTAAAACTCAAACTGTTTTCATCAACCCGTGTTTCTTTTCAAAGATTTGGAAATAATGGCGCAGACACTCATTTCCCCACCCCACCCCCCCGCCAAGTATCCTTTTTATTTAAAGCCTTTCATATCTTAAGCTTGGATTATTTCCTTTGTTTGAGCTGCTTATAGATTATTAGGGTAATCGCTTGAAGATTTAAGACTTGATATACTGGAATAATTGCATTATTTTACACTTAGCTGTATCTTTCTCTAAAATAGACATACTGCTTCTGAATGTGTTTAGAGTACCTGCCCTCCTCTGTATCACGGGGTGGCTCTCCAAACTACCTAAGAGGTCTGCACGGAGTGACAAAGGGCCCGGTGACTTTTCCAGAAGGGAGTGGACTCCAGACACTGTTCCTGCTCAGTGATTCTAACCTGACATCATCCTGTCACAATGATAAATTGAATGTACGATTCATAGTGGGAACAGATGGGAGAGCGCTGGTTATTAAAATCGAAATCTGTTTTCCAAACAAAAAGAGAATTGTTTACTTCTCAACGAAACATAGATCTCTCATAAAGGAAAATTTTGAATATCCCAGTTTTAGTAACTGAAGCAATTATGCAGTAAGGGACACCTAGACTCCAGTAAAATTAAGGTTGGTTCTAAATGAAGTTAAACAGAAGGCCCTCATTCATTTATTCGCCAAGTTCACTGAATGCCTGCTAGCTTCCAGGACTAGAAAGATTTACCAGAAAATATGCTGTAAAAATAAGTAATATTTTTCTTTCCATTAAATACTTAATTTGTGGGCAAACAGACCTGATGGTGTGTTACGGCAGCCCCGTCACACAGAGAGACTGTTTTAAGATATGCTATACCTCAGCAAAAAGGAGAGGAGATACACTTGGCTTTTAAAATGTGTATAAATTCACCAATCTTCCAGACTATTCAAAACCCCAGATTTCAGAAGGTAAGTTCACAGATGGAGTAAAATAATGTAACGGTACAATGAATCCCGTTTGCTGGCCCTAGAGTTTTATTCCAGCCACATTAAAAGAAAATCAAGAGATTTCAGGTCTAAATTTATTGATTGATTCATTCACTCTTCATTTAGCAACTATCGATTGAGCTCTGGTACGTGACAGTATTGTGGAAACTTCTGGAAACTGTCATTCATACATTATTGACCCCAGAAGTCCACTGGGTTCCAGATGCATTAGTTATCCCTTCGGTGAAGCTGAATGGCATTAGTCAGCTTGATTACCTAGATGACCTCGGAAAGAACATTCATGAAAACAACACAAATTCTACTCATTACCCTACCATTGCTAGATACTTCTCCTTCATTACCACATCTCTCTACGCCAGTTCCGAGACGTTTCAGGTGTCACGTACAATGAACGAACCTGGGTCTCAGGCAGGAAATTCTGCTCGACGTCTCACAGATGAGGCAGCAAGGTGGAACTCGAACTTAGCGTTGAGTGGCCAGGAGTGCCATCCCATTTCAGTGTGCCACGCTGTCCTCCAGGGAAGGGACGTGGCTCTCCATCCAGGCAAGTGTCCAATCTCGACCTCTGAATTCGTACAGACAAAGAAGTGCATTGTTCCATTTTAATATTGGTGTCGATTTTCTTTTTCTTTAATGAGTTACAGTTCAAGCGTTTTATTTTCAGAAAATGTAACTATAAATTCCTACGGGCCAGTATCTGCCAAAACTTACCAGAGACTCCCGGTAATTGAAGGGACAGTCTAAGGGACATGTGATTTCTCCATCCCTTTGGATTTTCTAAGCCATATTCCTGAATAATGCTATCATCAAAACCCAAACAACTAGATTATGTTATCTTCTCTCTCTTAGAGAAAATTCTTTACACAGGTTGAAATTTACTGTCGTTTCCTGAGGTTGGAAGGGATGGTAGAAAAGGCTTTCATCAGGGGCGCCTGGGTGGCTCAGTCGGTTAAGCGGGCGACTTCGGCTCACGTCATGATCTCCCGGTCTGTGAGTTCAAGCCCCGTGTCGGGCTCTGTGCTGACAGCTCAGAACCTGGAGTCTGCTTCAGATTCTGTGTCTCCTTCTCTCTGCCCCTCCCCCGTTTGTGCTCTGTCTCTCATTCTCTCTCAAAAATAAATAAATGTTAGAAGACAAAAAAACTAGCATGTTTAAAAAAATAATAAAAGGCTTTCATTAGAAAAATTCACTCATTCAACACATCTTTTACTGAGTGCTTCCTTACACCAGCCCTGTGTCCAAAATGCAGTGTTGAACAGAAGTGAATTTGGCCTCGACTCTCATCAAACTTACATTCAATGAGTGCAAGATACAGATAATAATCACATACAGTTACAACTCTGCTAAGTACTTTGAAGGAGAAAAACACGATGCCTTAAGAGTGGATCATAATGGGGTTTGACCTAGTCAAGAAATTCTCCTGCAAAACCATAGTCGAAAATGATCTTGCAGACTAGAATATCTGTTTTTGTTAGAATTCATGTAGGAAGCATTCTTCGTAGAATTAGGTCAATTAAAATATGTTTCACTACTTCGTTGTGTGTTTCTTGTGGATTGTTTTTGTGTATTTGTTTGTGTTTTGGCCTTTCCTCCGACCAAAGACCAACTCTAATCTAATCTAGTGCAATCTAGTCCTTTTTTTAGAAACACACTTTCTAGAAACTCAAAGCTAAATTTGCTGTTCAACAGTATGAAGGTATGATTCATTTCTCTTTGTCATTTTCTTTGTTCTCTTTGTATTTTAATCACTCTGTTTTAGATATGCTTTAACATTTAATATGCCTCAAACTTTTTTTTTGTAAATTGTTAAGTATAAGTAAAGAGGAATGATTAATAAATGGCATATTTTTCATTGTCAACAGATTGGTTGAAGGATTTAATTTTTTTTTTATTGCAGCCCTGGTGGAACCTGAAAGAGGAGCTGAAAATTCCTTTGGATTTTTGAGAAGATTTCAAAGGAGCATCAATGGGTGAATCGGTAGCAACCCCCAAGGCAGTAAATATCTTTGGATGACTCAGACCAAAGGTCCTAAATATCCTTCAGTAGAAAAAGTGGACACTTACAACAGTGTTTCACTTTTCAACTTTTTGCGATGATTACATTAAATGCCTGTCCCTTCATTCAACATTCCACCTCACACCTGATTAGTGGAATCCGATCACAGCAAACTGCGTCATTATACCTTGCCCTCCCAGACGTAGGCAGGGAGAAAGAAGGGAAGCCCAATCCAAGGACATCCAGGAAGATGAGTGGTGGCTGGTGGCCCTCTCTCCACTGAGAAACCAGCATCAACATCCACACCTACCATACAGAGAAACCTGAGAGCCAGCATCAGGGGTGCACGCGCATACACACACACACACACACACACACACACACACCCACACACACCTTATGCTGCTCATACTTAGAGCGATGTCCTCTTAGGAAGGTCTTCCTACCAGAGAATTATCTATGTTGTTTAAGAATTACATTGGTCACCTGAGATTTTTGTGCCTGTCCGTTTCACTCTGTGGCTACTTTTACTAAAGGAATCATTTATTAACACAGTGAATGACCCTTTTGATTTGTTTCCCACTGGTTTGTGTTTTACTTTTATCCTTTTAGCTTTAGCAGTTCTGATGGCCTTATAGAAAGACCTTTGGCTGACTTTGTGAGATATGCTGGTTAAAGAAAAAAAATCATTTTTCTTACGTGACAAAAATACTTTAAAAGTATCTGCTGGACTTGGTAAGCTACTCTTTCCCTAAACCTCAATATCCAAATCTGCAAAATGACAGTGATTTTTCAATTAAATAAATTAAAGGTTTGTCTATAAAGCTTCAACAAGATCAGGAAAGTCTGGGGAGCCGCAACCCATCTAATTCCTTACATTCTCCTCTACCTTGTTAAACTTATATTTTGGCCATTGAGTTGCAGCAGTGAGAATGTGTTCCAGATGGGGTCCCTGGGTGACTTGGTCGGTTGAGCCTCTGACTTCGGCTCAGGTCATGATCTCACCGTTTGTGGGTTCGAGCCCCGCGTCAGGCTCTGTGCTGACAGCTCAGAGCCTGGAGCCTGCTTCGGATTCTGTGTCTCCCTCTCTCTCTGCCTCTTCCTTGCTCACACTCTGTCTCTGTCTCTCTCTCAAAATAAATAAACATTAAAAAAATAATTTAAAAAATTAAGAAAAGAATGTGTCCCGGTTAATCCAGGGAAATATGGAAGATATTATATCAATGAAAGGTGCCAACACAGGTCTGATCTGGAGATTTACACAGAATCATAATGGAAACATTTTAATTAAGCAAATTTTTTTTTCTATTCCAACCAGATTTCACCATGTCACAAAGCAGATGGCCATCCTTCTAACCCCGTTTCTGTGTTGGATGTAAGAGAGGGCTACCTTGAAACGTGAACTGGTCACAATGATATACCTAGTCACATTGATAACTTACTTAGTCTTTTTGTGCCATTATTTTAGATTGTACATACCTCTATCTTTGATGTGAAAGCTTACAACCACAGAGTAAAAATAATTATCGTGCATTTGTTTATTAAGCGTTAGAAAGAGGAACTGAAACCAGATTATACTCAGGTTGGGAGTAATTAAGAAGAAGCAATGCCTTCATTGGTCCAGCCTTAGTTCAACTTTCCAAAACAAAGAAACCAGTCTACAGGGACCCAGGCGTGTACCTGGGAGCTGAGTTTCAGCAGGACTGTGCAGCCATTCACCCTTCCAGTAAGAATGCACCACGACCACGTATAAGTAAGTCATCCCACCTGTAAGTTGACGGAGAAATGCGACGTGTCTGTATTACCTAAATTTACCTCTTTCTTTTAGGTCATCTGCCTCCCCCCGCTCAAATGTCACTTATACTTCCAAATATAGCTACACTTGATAATTTTATATTTTAAAGGACCTAAGAGAAATGGTCACTGGGATTTCAGAGGTTAAACTGCCCTTCCAGCCAACACCCTGGAACACCAATGGCTAAGCATCAGTCTTTACAACTAAACCCATGACGACTTAAATCGGATAAAAGGAAGGGCACCTGGTGGCTCAGTCGGTTGGGCGTCCGACTTCAGCTCAGGTCATGATCTCACAGTTCATGAGTTTGAGCCCCACATCGGGCTCTGGGCTGGCAGCTGGGAGCCTGGAGCCTGCATCGGATTCTGGGTCTTCCTCTCTCTCTGTCCCTACCCCGCTAGTGCTCTGCCTCTCTCTTCAAAATAAATAAACATTAAAATTTTTTTTTTAAATCAGGAAAAGGAGGCTTGCAAAGACTGCCAATCAAAGTGCAGCTCTGATGCTTGAAAACTTCAGTAAAACTGCCCCCAGACAAACATCTCTTCAGTTTTTAACTTCTCTGCAATGAAGCCGTGTGCCGCCTATGATTTTTCTGCTCTTGAGTTTCTCTCTGGAAGATTTGTGTGTCTTGTGTTTCAGGAAAGTCGTGCTAACTTGATGAGCTCTTTTACTTCCCAGCTACACAACCCTCCTTAATGTGACTCTAGCATCACATTGTCTAGCATCGTGTCATTGGCAGGTGACATTCAAGAAATGCAATAAGGGCTCTAGGCCAAGCTTGTACCACAAAAGCAGTACAGTTGTTCACCCGTGAATCAGCTAGGAACAAAAATGAACCCCAGGAGCGATAAGACAAAACTAATAATGTTAGGAAAATGGAGAAAAGTTACGTGTGAGGAGAGAACAACACGGCTCACCTCGGATAGTTCAAAGCTCCTCGTGTTTGTTGCCAGCATGAGGTGTCTTGTGTAGTCAAGCTAAGAAAATGAAATCCATCCCCGATGAATGAAAAATAATACGTTTGGAGAAGAATAACACTCAGCAGTCAATAAGGAAAATAAACTCAGCTGTGGTGACAAAAACAAAAGCGACACAGAGGTGATAGGGAAGAACAAATTGTTGGTGACAAAATGGTAATCGTAGAGGATAGGAAGTGTAGCCACCCCACATCACACCCCGGTAAGAGTGCCTTTTCTCTGAATGGAACCGAATATCAAAGAAAGGAGCTCCTTGGTGGTCTCTTGTGATACAGCCTTCCCAGAATGATGCTATTCATGCCTATTTCTCAGATGTTCCCACGTCTCAAACTTTCTAACCTCTTTCGTTTAAATGCATCCTTTGTATCAAATCTTTCCCACTATGACAGCATAAATCTTTTTCAAACACTTTAAACTTTTCCTAAATGAGATTTCTAATGGGAGGCTCGAACAATTCTGGTTTGGCAAATCCTCCTTTCTAAGTCACTGTTTTCAAATCTACCAACTGGATCAGAAAGCGCCATCACCGGAATTGAAAACTGTTGTATCTCTGCAAAAATCCGAAGAACAAACAGAGTGTGTGGAAGTGTGGAAAAGGTGAGTTTACGCAAAGGATGTTTTCCAGCCTACTGCCAGGAGCTAATAAATGCGTGCCTTAGAGCTCACTTAGAACGACCTAAAAAAATGTTAAGCTTGGGTTAAGCACAGTGAATCTTGCTCACCAGTAATATTAAAATAAAATAATAACATATCCTAGAAGTGCCTAGTAGTGAGCTGCTCTATTAAATGACCAAGAGGACATCAGCCCATAAGAACCTTATGATAGAAACAGATGGACAGAGAGAAAGCCTCCATTTTGATTCGAACACAGGAGGAGTGAAAATTGATGCAAACACCAGAGGCACCCTCTTCTCGCAAGGTAACGATCATGTTAAACACAGCACTATAGAAAGCCCCTCTGTGTTACAAGATTGGCCAACTACGGTCTGGAGAGCAATGATGGACATATCTGAGGGACAGATGTGAAATTACCTACAGTTGTTAGCACAGGCAAATAGAAAAAAGGGGTTAAAGAAAAAAAACACCACAAGAGGTGGGACAAAAAGGAGTCCCTGTCGGAAGAAAGCAAACTGGAGAATTGAGATAATTCTGCATATTCTTCATACATAAGAACTATGTTTGGGTAGGAACTCTTCAGCCATGGGCCATTTGGGTAGCATAGTCTCTACACACCTCTTAATTTTTTCTTTATGTTGAAAATCTACTGGCTACCCTATTTCTTTTGCCACTTTTGTAGTGCTCCTTGAAAAGGGCATTTAAAAGAAGGAATGACAGGGGTGCCTGGGTGGCTCCGTCAATTAAATGTCCGACTGCCTCAGGTCATGATCTCACAGTTTGTGAGTTCGAGCCCTGTGTTGGGCTCTGTGCTGACAGCTTGGAGCCTGAAGCCTGCTTCAGATTCTTGTCTCCCTCTCTCTCTGCCCCTCCCATGCTTACACACTCTCTCTCTCTCCCTTTCTTTCTCTCTCTCTCAAAAATAAATAAACATTGAAAAAAATTTTAAAGAAGGAGTGGCAAACTGGCATGTGTGATTTTTGGGGAAAACCTATGATGGTCTTAAAAATGTGAAGTTTTTATGCTGGTAGAGGAACCAAAAGACTGAGCCTTAAAAGAAGCTGAGAATCCACGGGGCTTTGGGAAGTTGGAAGGAAGATATAGAAAGAAACTTGTAGCTTTATTTAAATAAAAAGTATTGTCAGGGAGAACCTTGACCTTTGCAAAAGTCCCACAGCAAGAGGAGTGGGTCTGCTTCGAGTGAATGGCTCAGTTAAATTAAGGATGGGCTGACAGAAAATGGCTTTAATTATTCTTCCTACGTCCCATTCTGCAGGCACTCTGCCAAGCACATTTTCAAAGAGAAAATGCAAACACAAAAATAAGATGCAAATGGCTCTCAAGTGTCCTAGTGTGTCTTTACAGAAATGTTCTGGGACTTTATTTTGGTTTTTAAATTTGCTACTAGTCCTTAAAAGCCATCACGTTTTTCAAAACCCCCTTAGAGTAGAGCACTTGAAAGTTCTTCAGCCTCATGCAGGGCCGTCTGCTTGTTGCTAAATGCATTTTTAAAAATTTTTATGTCTCAACATCAACTTGAACTCTTAAGTTCAATGTCAAATGGAATGGTAGAACTCTTTCTATAAGATTAGTAAAAATCAAAATTCAAACATTAACTAAAGAATGGTTTCTAAAGGGTTGTAAAGAGAAGATGGGAAATGTAACATATTCCAGTGTCAAGAGTGTCTATTTAGGAAATGTGTCACCCTCTCTCCTTTATTCTTTTAAAAAGATAAAATGATTTTTTAAAATGCTCTGTATTTGTAGAGTGTGATTATTGCCGGCCGTCTTTGTTTTGGATAATGTGGCAGGGTTTGGTGCCTGTTTACCGAAGTCAAAGAAAACACGGTTATAGTGAAGGCTGTCCATGGCTGTTTACATGACATGCCTTCTGATTCTGGAAATGAGTACTGTTTCCTGCTCAAACCCGAAAAGGAAAAATGGGACAGGTATTGTTCTTACACGCTAAAATCGTAGCAACAGGTGTGATCAATAAAGCCTTTGGTTAATGAGAAATATCATTTCTACCTTCCCACTTACCTTTAAAACAACATCAGACTATTCTGTGAACTCACCGTGTATTTTTCCCTTTTCCTTTGGTCTGAAATACCATTTCCTTTTTCTCTCCTTTCTCTAACTAATGAACACCTACTCATCTTCTAAGCGTTCTTAATTCCAATGCCACCTCTTCTGAAAGACTTTTCCCCAACTATGTCAGGCAGAAGAAATCACCTGTCCTCTGCATTTCCATAGGATTTTATAAACACTGATCTTTTAACACATATTATGTGGTATCATAATTCAATATTACAGGTGGAATGCCAATGTTAGACTCTAAGTGTCCCCTAGGAAAAGCCCTGACTCATTCACCCTTCTGTCCCTGGAAACTAATGGTACAGAAACTGACATATAGTGGTTGTTTAATGCTTGTTCATAGGATGGATGGATGGATGGATGGATGGATGGACGGGTGGATGGACGGATGGATGGGTGGATGGACGGATAGATGGGATGAATCCGGTACTCTGAATCAATGCTATTGGGTCCACCTCATGTCACAATTACATCAAAGTCATAAGGTCTTAGGGGATTCTTCCGTAGGATGTAAGAATAGACAATCACAGACAAACACACGCCAACTTAAAGAAATTTCTAAAATCTTTTTGAGCTCTACCATTCTATGATTTTATCGTTTTTAAGCATGTAAGTGGTGAGTCATTTCCTGTGTCCCTTTGCCCATGTATGGTGTAGGATATATGAAGGATAGTGGAGTGTGGTGTTATTTTTTTTTTTGAGATTTTATTTTTTAAGTAATCTCTACACCAACTGTGGGACTCAGAATCACAACCCCGAGATCAAGAGTCACATGCTCCACCGACTGAGACATCCAGGTATCCTGAGTTGTGGTATTATTAGCATATTTCTCTCTTTGCTGCATTTTTTGAAGGTATCCTAGAAGTTAGTGAAGCGGATATGCTTTCTCTGTGGTCCAGCCAGATACTGGGTCATTTCCTCTCTAATTGATACAGAGGCATCGAAGGGTAATAATCCTTTTCTGCTTGCCTCTCTGCTCTGTTTGCCTCCACACACTAGCTGCAAAATGACTCATGACAGCCTTTACCTGAGGCTCTGGGAGAGTCAACTTTGTGTTGACTTCGGTTGTATTATTAACTACATTCTTTGATATCATCTATAGCTTTCAAGATGAAGCATTTCATGATGTTTTCTTACTAAACAGATTTTGAATTTATATTAGGAAAAGATGACAGATACCAAAATAGCATCTCTCCAGAGAAAGGAAGTTCACCTGGAGGTAAACATGGTAAATTCTGTTAAAAGATGAGGAAGAGAAGATGACCATCAACACATTCACGAGCAAAACAGAAATCTCAGAAGAGCAATGCCAGATGCTGGCCTCGATTAAAGCTTATTTATCCAGAAATTTCTCTATAAGAAGGTGGAATTGCATTCTAAAGATGCAAGCTGATTGGTTACAGAGAGACACGATTTCCCCCATCATAGTATTCCTGTGTAAGGGTTATCTTTGCAGACTCTCATTTGCTCTATAAAGATTTCTTATTCCACACCAGGCTCCATACAAGGTTAGGCAGTGCCTCAGAGATTATTCAGAGACCCAGAGTGAAGATTCCATAAACACTGGAAATGTTTAGGACAGATCCAAACAGAGATAGTGTCTCCATTTCATTCCCCACATGGGCCTCACCAGTTGTGGTAAGGATGGCATTGGCCTAGCACTTATGACCTTTTCCTTAAATAGTAAAGTCAAATCACCAGTATTCAAATATCTGCCTTTCATAACCTGTGCCAACCACTAGGAAGTTTTCATTAGAAATATAACCATAGCTTCTGCTTTCTGACAAATTGAAATATTGGTAAAAATATAAGGTTAATATTAAAATACTTAAATAATGATGAAAAAAATGAAATGAAATGGTAGATTAATTATACAATATGGCATGCGGAGGAGAGTATCATCTTTTCTAAAGACACGTGCATTAGCTCAGAGCATGCGTGAGGGTGAATTCTGACTCTGACTCTCACTTAGTAAAGAAATGCTCTAAACCCCAGCTCTTTTCATTTTCCAAATGTTCACAAAGTTGTCATGAAAATGAGAAATAAAGTGTTTAGCAGCAAATTTTAGCTGTTTTTATAAGCTAACAAGGACTTCATGGAGGAGACAGAATTTGAGGCCATCTTTAAAGGATGATAGAAGTTGGGTAAAGAAGGAGAAGTGGAGAATAGACACCATTTGAAGAGTATCATAAACCAAATTCTCCAAAGCCAACTCTGCTTCTCTTGCTCAGAAGACAAAGGCTCAAAGATACTCCTCAATTGTGCTTAACACATTTAAAGTTCACTTTCTTCCCAAATGAAATATCACTTGTAATCTATCAGCCAAATACAGTGCAAGAAACCCCCTCTCCACTTTCTCAGGTTTAATGGGCTAATGACTCCGGCTGAGCGCTAATCCCAGTTCCTTGCAGCCTCCACGGGCGACTCTCTGTGATTCCTCACTCCAGATGTTATGAGGATTAACCAATCAATTTGAAACACCTTGTAAAAACATGTCAGGCTTTCTAGTCCCTTTCCGAATTAATTCCTGTTCAATCCACATTTTTACTGTGATGGCTTTTAATCTCCATGTAGAACTGTAGCACACCTGACCCAGACGTCCAAAATTCCTCCAGCCTGCTTGTCTTGCATTATTTTAATATTGCAGAAGCAGCAAAAGCAGTGCTTCTAAATTCTACTGAAGCAACGGGCTTCCTGGGGAAAGATTGCTGGGAGGCTCTGCGCAGACCAATTTAGTATCGCCTCTCTTGTATTTAGTCCCATTTAGGACTGTGTTGCCAAAATGTCGAAACCGTGCAAAAACAACTTAAAATCACAGTGAGAATTGGACTTTGTTGCTTTACTCATCTTAACTCCCACAAGATCCTGAGGTTCTCGGGTTTTGTTTTTTGTTTTTTGTTTTTTGTTTTTTTTTCCATGAGAGGGACGTGTGAGCAATTGTATCCATGTCCTGGCTGGACTCCTAGCTATGACACCAGAGAAGGTCAAGCTCATTGCACAAACAGTCTTCCTCTGTCAACCCTCGGAGGCCCTCATGGGCCACACCGTGAGAAATACCATCCCGGCACTTGGCAAAACAAACTCTTCACAACCGAAGATCATTTGCGCACATCTCACAGCATTTGGTCAAGCTCAAGCCAAAGATCAAATCCAACACACTACCAACTTCAGTGGGTTGATGGGGCCAGGCAGAGCACCAAAATGAGTCCCTTTCCTACTCGATGTGTCCACTTCCAGTGAACAAGTAACAAGAGTTAGTCACACTGGCATTTTTTTTTAAACTTTAGCCACTAATAAGAATGAAGTTGGTCATTTTCTAGAACCCATTTCTTGCTGAAAACTTTTCTGTGGTAAAAGTTGAAAAGAAAATCCCTAATCAATTCCTAATTATCGTTTGGGGGAAAAAAACTCCAAATAGATTTGACCTTGAAGTAGCATTGTATAACTATCTCCTGGATGAACTGCATTTCCAAGATATAGCAGAGCAGTGATAACTTGGAATGTAAGCAGAAAGGACCGTATTTTACTGATGAAACTACTATTTCTCACTGTCCCTTAACCGTGCTATGGTGAAGCTAAGTATGTCGATGCGAACAATATATTAGGATCTTTTTTTTTTAATGTTTATTTATTTTTAAGAGAGTGAGAAAGACAGAGCATGAGCAGGGGAGGGGCAGAGAGAGAGGGAGACACAGAATTGGAAGCAGGCTCCAGGCTCTGAGCTGTCAGCACAAAGCCCACCGTGGGACTCGAACCCATGAGCCGTGAGCTCATGACCTGAGCCCAAGTCGGACACTTAACGGACTGAGCCACCCAGGTGCCCCAAGGATCTTATCATTAAATATATTCACTTCATACGCAGCCACTTTCATCTTCAGGAGAGCATATGGACACATCATTGCCAGGGTAATACCTTATTTTTTTACAATGGTGTGTAATTTTTTTTTTTAAAACCTTAATTTACAAAACTTTGTGCAAGGACACTGCAGGTACAGCCTTTTAGATACACCAAAGTTCCTAAAGAATTAGAAACAGATGTGAAGCTGATTTGAGGAAGAAAAAGAACAATTGTCAAAGCTTCTGACCAGAAATTCCTCCTCAAAAATGCATGAGTCTCAAAATGGCGACGTTGATCTGGCTGTCGTTTCTCAAGAATAAACTGTGCCGGCGATGTCCTTGACAAGGAAACCGTCCGCCAGGCCCACTGCCTCTTCCTGCCTCCCGTGACTCAGGACTCTGTTCCCTGAAGCAGAACTTATCTTCCATCTCCATTGGTGCTGCCTGGGTCAGAACTCTCCTTTGAAGAGGTTTCAAAGTAAAACAAGATAAGAAGTCCCTTTTCAAAAAGAACCCTTCTGAGGGAGTCCTGTGATGTGAGAGTGAAGTGCAAGAACAGAGATGTCTTCCCAGGAGCACTCTCTGGTCCTTTGAACAGATAAGAGAAGTAAATTCACCCCGGAGTGGGGGTGCTGGAGACGGAGAGTGCCACCAGATAAGGAACAGAGGGTGTCTGTTCTCCCTGGAGGGGACCCGTTCAGTGACATCTGCTGTTGCAGACAGGGCACCTGTTCACCCTGTTAGGCCACCAGGAGTCCAGGAAAAACAGCGAAAGACACTCATGGCGGAGTCCCTGAATCTGTAAGCCATGGCCGCTGGTAGTGTGCGAACCGGGGGCAGTGTGGCCCAGCTCTCAGAGGGGACAGAAAATCTTTAGGCCTGTGGTTGACAGTAACTGTTGACTCAAATTTTCCTACACCCTCTCTTGGAAAAGAGGCAGCTGGGGGTGATAGGGAAAGGGTTGGGGGGCTGGGGAGTAGAGAATGGCCTGACCTGGGCTGAACCACCTCATGAAACATGTTGAAACCTCACAAGATGTTTCTTCTGAGATTGACAAGATTAGGCCTGGCCTGGCCATTTTCCCCGGGGCCCTAGCTGAGTGTGAGTAATGAATATATGTGGGGAACAGTTCCACCACTGTGGATGGGTTTTGCCTGTGGCCATGGCGGTGCTGTTCTCTATCTGGGCACCATTGTTTGGGAGACGGAAGGCTGATGGCCCACATGCTTCCAGGCACTCAGAGAATGCTGTCAAGGGTCATAATCTGTGAAGGAAGACAAAGGTTTGCGCAAGAACTGGAGGCAGGTATGAGGAGAGGCTTGAATACAGGACTCCCTTGGTGGTATGGTTCTGGAAGATGGCGGTCATGGCCTCTCTGACCATCTGAGCTAACCCGCAGCCCTTTGCTATTTCCCCTGGCCACTAGGTTTATGACACAGGGCAGTGTTTGCTTAATTAGATTTACTACAATCTCTGTATACAACTCATTCTTTTGTATGTGGAGTTTCTAAGAATTTATTCTCTTCCAAAAAAGCTACTTTAATTTTCCTATCTTTTCCCTATCCCTAATTTACATATTTTTAAGCCACGAAGACCTTGATGTCCCTCCCCACTATTTTTTAAAAATAAATTCCCTTTAGTTTCTGTTTTCTTTTCTTTTTTCTTCCCCCCTTAAGTAGGAAAACTAGTCATATAAGACTTTGAAATAAATTTGTCAAATTGGAGCCGGTGAGAAGTTTACTATGTTCTTTGGAATTTGGTTACTTAGCTGCTGCTGCTGCTTCTTCTTCCTTTTCTCCTTTTACTAAATAAAGAAATAAATTTTTACTTACAGAGTTAAGTGTGGGGCTTCATGGTGTGTAATTTTAATTCTCTGAACGTCCCTCTGAACCCACTACTGGTAAGCCTCGTGCTGTTTATTTCTTCTACAGTTATTTAAAGTACTTCTGTAAATTACTGTAAATTCTTTAAATATTTCTAAAAAAGGTTGAGTCATACTATTAAGACATATATTGAAGGGGTGCATGGGTGGTTCAGTTGGTTAAGTGTTTGACTTCGCTTCGGGTCATGATCTTGCGGTTTCTGGGTTCGAGCCCTAGGTCGGGCTCTGTGCTGACAGCTCAGAGCTTGGAGCCTTCTTCGGATTATGTTTCCCTCTCTCTCTGCTCCTCCCCCACTAGTTCTCTCTCTTTCTCTTTCTCTCTCTCTCTCAAAAATAAACATTAAAAAACATATATTTAAATTGTCAGAAAATGAAAAAAGCACATAAAACAGGACATCAATTGTAAAATTAAGGAAATTGATATAATAGAGTAAAAGCTTTGAAGATGAATAGTTGGGAATTTTGAAGATGACACCGTGGCCAAGTCACTGACCCTTTCTGAGGCGGATATTCTGCATCATAAACAGTGTGGGATTTTGGAGACAATTAGTTAGGGACTGAATCTATGCAGCTGCAATAAAAAAGAAAGTTAAAAGCTTAATTTATTTTATATCTTGGCAAAACTTTGTGCAAAATCAATTGTTTCAGTATAAACCAATCTGACCTTCAGTTGTCATTCAGTACAACATATACCATGCATTTATGTAAGTTGCTTTTCCACCAGGATATTAGCGTCAACTGTTTCTAAACAGAGCCGGGAGCTCAGAAATGAGTAAGAATACTTCTAGCCCCCAAAAGTGCTGTCATAGAGTCAGGGGCCTCAAACTCGCTCTCTCCATCCTAAAGGAATCCCTTACGATATTTATAGAAAACATGGCCACGATTAATATATTAGCAGCTACTATAGATAAATTAAAAAGACAAGAGGGAACAACTATAGATTAGTCACGCAAGAAGAAAAACAAGTTGCTAAAAACTATACAGGAAAAAGTTTCAATGCTGGGAGCAAAGAACTCCAAATCGAAATAAAAGACATATTATTTTCATTGTTAAACAAGCCAATATTTATTTTTAATGATCATATTGACTGTTTACAGGAGTCAGGGGGCAAGCTGCCACCTGCTCTCTCCTGTACCGACGATAGGCATATAAAGTCGCACAGCCATTCCGAAAAGTAATGTGGGAATAGTTGTTAGTTCCTTAAAAAGAGTTATCCTCTTTAACACAGTAACTCCCTTTCTAGCATGCTACTTTAAAGAAACAATTCAAACTATGGACAAAATTTATGTACAAAGATATTTAATAGCTAAAAATGGCAACAAGATAAATTCAAAACTAGGTTCAGATATATGCAAATGAAAATACAGCTGTGATGGAAAGTTATGCCTGCAATTTTAATGAGAAGTTCTAAAAAATTATTAATATCTGGGGAAAATGCTCATAAACCACGTTAAGTAAAGAATGAATGATGCAAAATATTATATGCAGCTTCATTCCTATCATGTAAAATGGTATACATGACAATATTTTACGTGAAAATAATGCTGCATATTTACATATAGACACACAAAATGTGTTTGCATGTTTATGAGTAAATATGTAGGGAAACTAACTTAAAGAGGCTCAATAGGTAATAGTATCATCTGTGAGTAGTTTGCATATTACATTTTTCTTGATACTTTTCTATTTTTTTCAAAGTTTCCACAGTGAGTCCGCATTATTATCTGATCAGCATTAAAGAGTATACTTAGAAGAGTCATTAAATACAATTAATTTAAAATGCTGTTCAGAGCCTAGTTGCTACCTGTGATGGGCCCACTTCTTTCGGAGATGGCCATGTGGTTTCCTGATGTACAACTATTAGGATCTGTCCCTGAGCGAGTGTCCTAGCAGCCATGCTTCTCTGCAAGCCGCGCCCCCTCCCTGCCCCCTTGGGGTCCATCTCACTGGGCAGACATCAGGTACTCCCACTGACAGGTCTGACCCTTAGCAGAACTTCAGAGGACCAGGAATGGAGAGTGGATGCAATATATCCATAAAGTGTTGAGAAAGGTCTAACTTGCCATATCTGCATTGAGCATATGACATGATGGTCAAGCCCTGGGGCCAGGACGGCTGGTTTGGAACCTCAATTTTATCACTAGGTGGTGAGGTGATCCGGTAAGACGTGCAAATCATCCTGTGCTAAGCTCCAAATCAGAAGAATGGGGGTGAACATCACGCCTATTTCATAGTGTGGTAGTGAGCACTGAAATGAGCCATTTCATGGATGAATGTGTAACAGCACGTGACAATGGCGTTTGGTTGTTATGATTACTGTCGTTTTCTAAATGACACTTTTGAAGGCAAAGTTTCTCCAGGTGTGAGTCCCCTGACGGCTTGGACCAGAATCAGGAGGAAAACTTGTCACAGATACAGATTCAACACTACTGAATACAAATTTCTGTAATGGGTCCTGAGAATATATATTTTTCATGAGCTCCAAGTTTGTTTTTATAAACTTTAGGGCACATTGTACTAAAAATGTTACTAGGATTATAATTCTCTTTAAATGTCCCTAAGCCATCAAGGAAATGTCCAACGCTGTTTACTAACTCTGTGTAGGTAGCTGGAAAATGCAAATCCCTTTGTAAATTGATATCTGACAAAAAATGAAGAAACAAACTTTCTTCCTGAGTTCATTTTATTTCAAAGAGAAAAGCTTTCATTATCAGGAAAATTCATTTATGTGGAACACATCATTTCTTGAAGATGCTAGTTAAAGAATGTGTTACCGTACTAATATCTGCTTAGGTATCATTTTACATAAGATATCATTTTACAATATAAGATAATTACTTCAAAATAGAATTGAAAGTTTTCAAACTTTCTCTAAGCTATGCAGAGATTATATCTACCTGTAATCAGGTAAATTGTCTCCTTCTAAATGAAAAGGATAAAGTCAGAGGTTATATGCTCAATATGATAAGAAATGCAGTATCTAATTTTAGATTTTTTTTTCTTGGCTGCTTTTCTTATTTATTATCTGTACCTCATGAACACAAAGATTTTTAAAAATTAGTGTTTAAAACTAGTGATAGCAACTTTTGATGTCCACATGTTTTCAAAGCCCTATTTGTTTTGAGAGAGAGAGAGAGAGAGTGTGAATGCAAGAGGAGTGGGAAAGAGAGATGGAGAGAGAGAATCCCAAGCAAGCTCCATGCTGTCATTGCAGAGCCTGACTCGGGGCTGACCTCCTGAACCTTGAAATCATGACCTGAGCAGAGATCAAGAGTCAGATACTTCACCGACTGAGCCACGCAGGAGCCCCAAGGCTAATGCTTTTCTGACCAACTCCACAGGCCAGCACCCCCAAACATGTCCACATGGGCTAAATACACTTGTTCTTCTACTCTGTCTTCTGGCATTATTGGGGGAGTCACCATAGGTCAGGATGGAAAATTCATCAACCCCACTGCGCACACAATTCAGGTTTAAGGGAAGGGAATTCTACACAGCAAAATGCAGACTTCTATCAATACACGTCCCATAATTGCAATTAGAGCAAATTGCTACTCAAAATCCAAGCATTCATAACTTTTAAAAGTTCTTCTGTAAAATACTTTTACTTCAGTAAGCATTATTAAGACTGATTTCCATGTCAATTTTAAATTTCAGAATTTTTATCACTCTAAATGCATATTACCAAATTAATCTAATTTATAGACTATACCTTACTTAAGTAGATGATTTTGTCTAGGTTTCCCTGAAATAAATGAGGATTTTGGATGACACCAATCTCTTTAATTATACTAAAGAGACAACCATTTATTTTAAGTGTGTGCCATTCAGAATTATTTTTAGTTCATGGTAGATATCAAAATATTCATTTGAAAAGTTGAAGAAACCCGTGCTTGTTAAATTGGGGGAAGATAAATGAGCAAGCTAGGAAGCTTTCAGAACTATGGCTACTAGGAAAAGTTACTCATGTCAGCATCCAAATATGCCTCAAGCTCCCATTAAATGCTCCTATTCTCAAAGAGAGTCACTTAATGACAATTACAGTAGACTTTATAATTTTTTAAAATTTGTATTTATTTTTGAGAGAGAGAGAGAGAGAGTGCACAAGCAGGGGAGGGGCAGAGAGAGAGACACACACACACAGAATCTGAAGCAGGCTCCAGGCTCTGAGCTGTCACCCAGAGCCCAATGCGGAGCTCCAACTCACTAACCATGAGATCATGACCTGAGTCGAAGTTGGATGGTCAACCAATTGAGCCACCCAGGCACCCCTGCAGTAGACTTTTAATGCATCAGAAGTCAGGATGATTTAGATATTTTGGGGTACATCCTTCTGTTCCCAAATAAAAAACTCAATTTCAACTGGCTAAAGCCATCATAATGCTGAAAACAATTGTACCATGGTTTGGCCTCCATTTGGCTCTTCTTAGAAGCTTATTGCCATCTGCCTTGTCAAAATAATACATTAGGAAGGTGAACTTCAGTGTGACATTGTGGAGAAGTAGGTAAAGTTTGGGAAGAATATGATTTAACACAGATGGATCCCTCTCAATGAGATCAACAGGGAACAACCATAAGGGATTCATCCACACAAAATCATGGATATTCCCAAGGGCAGCAGGACACGAGAGGGCCCCAAACGGTAACTGCCATTTGTCTTGGGTGTGTCTGTTGGATATGCATCCATTTACAAAATGGCATTTTCTCTCTAATTGTAATACTCCAAAACCTAAAAAATTAATGCATGTGACTTGCAGTCCTTATTAAAGATTTTGACACAATTTTTATAAGGCAGTTCATTTCAAAAGGCCCCATTTGTTTAAAATGCAGTGTCTTGCCATTGATTGCCTTCATTCTAATTCTGATGAAAGCTAATATCCTAATCATACCAAATAAAATTTTATAAACCAAAAGAAATTATTTCTAGCTAATGATATTGTACTTAACTGTCCTCCTGCGGGAAAGAAAAATTAAAGGGAGGAGTCCTCGATGTGGACTAGAATCAATTTTTCCATGTAGGAAAGCCAAGAAAAGGAATCCCCCTAACTCAGTTCTTTCATTCATGACATCATATATTTCTCCCATGAAGGAACCTCAATCTAAATGTGGCCGCAGGTTTATGTCTAATGAATGCTTATGTCCCCACCCCCATTCATATGTGGAAATTCTAACCACCAAGGTGACGGTATTAGGAGGTGAGGCCTTTGGGGTGATTAAGTCATGACAGTGGAGCCCTGATAAATGGGATTAGTGGCTTGATTAAAGAGATCCCAGAGAGCTTCTTAGCTCCTTCAACCATATAAAGACACAGCGAAAGGACAGTCAGCCAGGAAAAGGAACTTGGGCAGATACCGAATCGGCCAGTGCCTTGATCTTCAACTTCCCAGTCTCCAGAACTGTGAGAAATAAATTTATGTTGTTTATAAGTCACCCAGTCTATGGGTTTTCTGTTTCAGCAGCCTGAACAGACTGACAGTGGCTTTCTCCAGCTCCCAGAGTTCCATAACTAAGTATGGCTAAGCGATTGGCTCCTACTTGCTTCAACAAGCTGGACCCCATCCACCTCCTTGAAGGCAGTTGCACAAGCCAGTATCCTCCCCAGATCACCTGCTTACACTCCATCCTTGAATCTAAACCCCTTTCACGCACCTTTGCACACTTCTGCTGACTTTCCTTGTTAACGAGGAAGATGCAGTTCAGACTCTTGAATTAGATTCTCTCCAGAGCCATAGTAATGCTTTGTATGTAAAAGAGGCTAAGTGAAGTATATTGCTACTTTATTCTATTATTACTGCATTTCCTAGCTTTTAATAGTGTAAATGCAGGCACTTGGTAACTGAACTCTTCCTGTTGGAGCTCTCTCCAAACTCAAGAACTGAAGAGATTTGGAAACGATTTCAGAAAATCCTTTGCTGTCAAAAGTCTTTGATTCATTTTCTGAAACACAAACACAGATACGATGCTAGGATTTTACTAGTTAGCAAGAAACCTGGGTGCTAGGCCTCATCAGCTTTTATTTCCTGGCCAATGCTGAGCATGTCACTTAACGTCACTGAGTCCCAACCGCTTCATTTAATTTAATTCAACAAATACCCAAAACCCACTATCAGCTCAGCACCTTGCCTATTCAAGGAGAGGACCTATCCCAATTACCTGAGTTGTCCCTTCTACACACTCAATAGTGTGGCTATTCAACACTTGAAATGTGGCTAGTGAGATTGAGGCATTGAATTTCGAATTTTAATTTTTATTAATTTACACTTAAATTGAAAAGTTGATATTTTATTCAGTCACTAGAAAACTTTAACTATGCTTGGAACAGCTTGAGTGGGTAAATTTAATTTTTAGCTGTTAATTTTATAAAACCTTAATACAGAGCAATGCAAATTTCATGTCCAAGTTGGGGTGTGTTGCAAACAGTGAACATTTTGAAAGCTACTAAGAATAGGAGTACAAAATACCTATTAATCACTTTTATATTGATTATATATTTAAGTGGTAATATGTTGGATAAGCTGGGTTCCTTAAAATATATATTAAAAATTATTTCACTGGTTTCTAGGGCACCTGAGTGGCTCAGTTGGTTAAGTGCCTGACTCTTGATTTCGGCTCAGAGGTCATGATCTCATTGTTCATGGGATCGAGTCCGGAGTCGGGCTCTGGGCTGATAGTGCAGAGCCTGCTTGGGATTCTCTCTCCCTCTCTCTCTGCCCTTCCCTGCTTATGTTCACATACACACACACAGACTCTCTCTCTCTCAAAATACATAAATAAACTTAAAAAAATCTTAAAAAATTATTTTACTGCTTTCTATTTCAATTTTTGATGTGGCTTCCATAGCTCAGATGTAGCTTATATTATATTTATATTGGCTAGTGCAACTTCAGAACTCCAAAACAAATGACCCCGTGAAACCCATCTGCCACATCTCTAGCTAACGTCCCATGTCCCACGCAACCTGTCTGTTTTCCTACTAAAAAAACCCAACTGTACTTACTTTTAGTCCTTTGTACCCTGTTTACTTCTGAGTCTTCTACCAAAAACTGCTTGTCACAATATATTTGCTTGCTCTGTTGTTTCTCCCAATATGTTAAAATTCCATGAGGAAAGAAAAAAACTTGGTTTGCTACTGTACATTCCATGGCTGGCAGAGGGCACTGCCGCAGAGCTGGGGCTCACATGGGTGTGTATAAAACAGTAAGTGTTAAGTGTTCCTGAGAAGTGTCTAAAGTTATCACTTGAGGTACTAAGTTGTTGTTTTGATCGTTTGTAACACAACAATTCACCTTGAATTCACCTTGAAGTAGTAAGACACCTAAGTTTCTTGAGAAAACCTTTCCAGGTTTTTAGAGAACCACAGGACAGGAGTTATTTCCTCAAAACCATTAATGGCAGTAAATATAACTTAGTTCTTCATATTTTTACCCCAATAATTTGAATTAAAATTGGTGTATCTTTAGAAGCACACAGACCATTTTCTCCACACATACATATACAACAATAGTAAACACACAAATTAATTTCTCCCACAGCAACTACTCTTCAAGATACAAAGGGGCAAAACTGAACTGCTCAATAAAATCATACGTTAGTGAAGCAATTTGGAAATAGACACACCAGGTTCGACCCTCTGTTTTTCCTCATTATATGCTTTAACTTGTGCAAAAGGGAGAGAGAATGACTTCACTTGCATCTCTGACTGTCACTTACGGCTAACATAATACATGGCAAGAGGGTTGCTATTTGTGGTTTAATTAGATTGAATTCCCACTCATAATGTTATGTGTGTTTGCGTATTATTTGCTAAAATATAAAAATAGTGGAGCAGTATTCTTTGAAAATTTCTTTTGCAATCTTAACTTACATTACTAAATAGCTTTTGCTTTCATTTGTCTTTTAATTTAATTATTATAACCACAATATTATCATTTAAGAAGAAATGAGCTCAATTTCCCCCCATGTATGCTGATGTATACTTCCCAGGAACCCTCTGGATTCTGATGAAAGAGTACCTGAAAATTAAATAGAGCTCACAGCTATGTCAAGAAAAATATTGTCTCTCTACCATGTTATCCACCAACGCTTCTGCCCAAAATGTTAATAACTGAACAGATAACAAAAGTATGAGTCCTGGGGGCTAGATGCCAATGCCAAATCTGCTTTCAGTTCCAACATAGGTTTTTGCCAAAGATACCCTACCGAGGAGCTACTTACACAAAATCCCAATACTCCAGAACTCAAAACACAAAAGATCCATTGGATTTTATGGTTACCTTGACATAAGCAACAACAACAAAAGATTAAAGAAGCACTGGACAATGTGTAGAGTGAATTTGTAGAAACAAGATAATGTACTCGCATTAGAATACAAAGAGAAAGAGTCACTTCTGGAATGGTAAAAGCCTTTGAAAATCTGCCTCTCCATAAAGGCAATGACAACACTGGCAAAATGATCAAAATCAATGTTGTCAGGACTGTGGAAATTATCCAAAGACTTGCAACAATCTGAAGAATGTTTATTCAATAAAAACAGCTGAGTCTCGGTAAGAACAGTGAGCTTTGGGGCAGTTGCTCCATTTCCACCTTTTACTCTCCCAGCTCAGCGGTAGCCTTGAAAACCAACAGCCCTGCAATCATGATAGCCATGAACCAGTAGCCTGGCAGCCACCAGTGGGTGCAGAAAGAATTTGGAATTGCCCCAAAATCCCCCTTCGCAGAAAATTGTCATTGTTTGACCTGTCTGGAGGTTCCATGGGAGCCCTGACTTGTAATGCTTCTCATCATTTGAGTGCACACAATCTCCTCTCAGAACATTTTTCAAAAACAATTACTCGCAAATGCTTAACACTGTGGCTGCCTGAGGAAGTGATATAGTGGAGGAAAATGAAATACTGATCAAGAAAATTAAAGGAAAATCTGAGGAATGAGATGTACATAGTCTTTGAAAAACTCTGACGTATTCCTGAAAATCAAGAAGTCCACATGCACATGGTATGCTGTGGACAGGTTCAGGAAAGAATTGAGTAAGCCTTCCTATCTCACCTCTGGTGGACCTTGAGCTTCTGCACAAACAGAAAGGAAAAGCTATCAAAGAGTAGTGACCTGGCCCCTGAAATGTTGAAGCTATCCAACCCAGGAGCCACACAGAGCCAAATGACAAAGGATGGGAGAGTTTTTAGTTGTATGCATTTCAGGAAATCTTGGTGTTATCGTTAGCTGGCCATTAAGCTAACTGAGTACAGAACTGATTGGTCATAAACAAAGAATAGAGACTTTACAGTATTCGTTGAATAAAATCATTAAACAAAAAAAACATAGCAGGGAAAATAGCAGGGTACCTGGGTGGCTCAGTTGGTTGGGTATCCCACTCTTCATTTTGACTCAGGTCATGATCCCAGGGTCATGGAAATGAGCCTTGTGTCAGGCTTGAGATTCTCTCCTCTCTTTCTGCTTCTGTGCCTCTTCCCTGCTTGTGTGCTCTTTTGCTCTCTAAAAAAAACAAAAACAAAAGCAAAACAAAAAATATATATCAACAACAAACCCTGGGGTGGGAATCTGATTTACATATTTGACACATTCTATTATTTAATTGCCCAGTTATCAAATTATATATATAAATATATATAATTTATTCAAATATTCTTTCTTTCTCTCCTAGAATTCACATTATGTCTGTGTTGATAGGTTGGACTGTGTTACATAGGTCTGTGAGACTCATGCTCATGTTTTATTATTATTAATTATTATTATTTCTATCTCCTCTTCAGACTGGATAATCTCAATTGACCTATATCATAATTTGCTGATTCTTTTTTCTGCCAGTTAAAAGCTACTGTTGAGCCCTCTAGTGAATTTTTCATGTCAGCTCCAGAATTTCTCCTTGGTTCTTTTTTTATATAATTTGTATCTTTTTATTCACATTCTCTATTTGGTGAGGCATCATTTTCATATTTTTATTGAGCTCTTTAGACATGTTTTCATTTAGTACTTTGGTCACATTTATAATAGCTGATTTAAAGTACTTGTCTAGTAAGTCCAATATGTAGGCTTCTTCAGGGAAGGTTTCTACTGACTGCTTTTTTAAAAATATGTATTGGCCACCCTTTCCTCTTTCTTTGCATGATATATATCATACATATCACATATATATAATATATTAAACCATCATTTAAACAATCAAACTGTAGAAAGCCAAAGACCATAATAGAATCTTAAAAGTAGCAAGGGAGAAGTCACTCCTTGCATTTACAGAAGTCTCAGTAAGATTAACAGCTGGTTTCCCATCAGAAACTATGGAAGCCAGAGGCAGAGGAATGACATTTAAAGTGATGAAAGAAAAAGATTGTCAACCAAGAATTCTGTATCCAGGAAAACTCCTCTTCAAAATGAAGGAGAAACTAAGACATTTCCAGGGAAATAGCTGGGAGAGTTGTTCACTAGCACCTGCTCTACAAGGAATATGAAAGGGAGTCTATTGGACTGAAATGAAAGGACCTGATACTGCAACTCAAAACCACATGAAGAATAAAGAGCCTCAGTGAAGGTAACTCACAGCTAAATATAAAAGACAATATATATAAATGTACACTTTTTTGTTCGTAGCTCTTGGTTTCTTCTATCTGATTTAAAAGACAATTGAATACAACAATAATTATAAAGTTGTACCCATAGGTTTATAAGGTGTAAAGATGTCATTTGTATGACAATAATAGCAGAAAGGATGGAAGAGGCAACAGAGCTGTAGAGAGAAGTTTCTGTACACTATTGAACTTAAAGTGTTATTAATCTGAACTTGACTGCTATCAACTAAGATGTTAATTATAATTTTAAGGAAGGCACTAAGAAAATAACTTAAAAATATAGTAAAAGAAACAAAAAGGGAATAAATCAATACACAAGAAAACATTTCTTTAACACATAAGAATGCAGTAATGGAGAAACTGATGAACAAAATCGACATAGACATTTTTAAAAAGCATAGCAAAATGGCAATGTCTTGGGCTGAATTCTGTCTTCCCCCAAATTCATATGGTGAAGCTCTAATCCCTAGTATCTCAGAATGTGACCCTATTTGAATCTATTTTCTTTAAAGGGTGGATTAAACTAAATTGGGCCATTAGGATGGGACTTTATCCAATCTGACTAGTGTCTATAAAAAAGGAGACTTGGACATGAAAAGAAACACAAGGGATGTACATACACAGAAATAGACCATGTGAAGACAGTGACAAGGCAGCCATCTGCAAGCCAAGGAGAGAAACCTTAGAAGACATTTAACCTGCTGACACCTTAATCTTGAACTTCAAGCTTCCAGAACTGAGAAATTATTTTTGTTTATTATTACTTAAGCCACATTGTCTGTGGTTCTTTGTTATAGCTTCCCTAGAGAACTAATACAGGTAAACAGTAATTCTACTTTATTAGTGACACTAAATGCAAATGGATTAAACACTCCAATCAAAGGCAGAGATGAACAGAATGAATGAATTGGAAAAAGAAAAACAAAGCAACCTTGACCTAACTATATGTTCTTTACAAGTAAAACATATTAGATGAAAAAACACAAGAGGCACAACACACACACACACACACACACACACACACGGGACACCTGGATGGCTCAGTCAGCTAAGCATCTGACTCTTGATTTTGGCTCAGATCATGATCTCAGGTTTCACGGGTTTGAGCCCTACATCTGGCTCTGCACTGACAGTGTGGGGACTACTTGGGATTTTCTCTCTCCCTCTTTCTCTGCCCCTCCCCTGCTCATACTCTCTGTCTCTCTCAAAAATAAATAAATATTGGGGGTACCTGGGTGGTTCAGTCAGTTCAGTATCTGACTTCAACTCAGGTCATGATCTCATGATTCATGGGTTTGAGCCCCACGACAGGCTCTGTGCTGACAGCTCAGAGCCTGGAGCCTGCTTCAGATTCTGTGTGTCTCTCTCTGTTCCTCCCCTGCTCATGCTCTGTGTCTCTCTCTCTCAAAAATAAATAAACATTACAAAATAATAATAATGAAGAAAGAAAGAAAGAAAGAAAGAAAGAAAGAAAGAAAGAAAGAAAGAAAGATTAAAAAAATTTAAACCAAAATATGTTGAAAAGGGGTGGAAAATATATACCATGTAAACAATAACCAAAAGAGAAGTAGAAGAGCTGTGTCAGACAAAAATCCTTAAGAAATGATACTGGAGACAAAAAGAACATTCTGTAATGATAAGAAAATCAACCTATCAAGAAAAAATTCTAAATATGTATGTACCTAACAAAAGCCTGAGACAATTCAAGAGACAAGCAAACATTACAATAATAATACTTGGACACTTCAACACTCCATTTGCAATAATGGAGATAAGAGCTAGACAGCAGGTAATAAGGAATTACGATTCTTTTTTTAAATTATTTTTACATTTATTTATTTTTGAGAGAGAGAGAGAGAGAGAGAGAGAGAGAGAGAGAGCACAAGCAGGGGAGGAGCAGGGAGACAGGGAGACACAGAATCTGAAGCAGGCTCCAGGCTCCCAGCTATCAGCACAGAGCCTGATGCGGGGCTCGAATCCACAAGTGTGAGATCATGACCTGAGCCGAAGTTGGATGCTTAACCAACTGAGCCACCCAGGCACCCCGGAATTACAATTCTTGAACAACACTATAGACCAACAAGATCTAAAAAACTTCTATAGAACAGTTCACCTAATAACGACAGAACACACATCTTTTCAAGTGCACATGAAATATTCTCTAGAATAGACCATATGTTAGGTCATAAAACAAGTATCCATAAATATAAAAGACCTAAAATCATACAAAGTATGTTCTCCAAAAACAATGAAATTAGAAATGAATACCAGAAGGAAAGTTGGGGAGTTCAAAATATATTAAAATTAAATCATACCTTTCTACATAATCAGCAGGTCAAACAAGAAATCACAAGTAAAATTATAAAATACTTAGATGAATGAAAATAAAAATAACATGCCAAGATATATGTGATGTATCCAACGCTTAGAAAGAAATCTATAGCTGTAAGTGCACATATATAAAAAAAGGAAGATCTCAAATAATTATCCTAACCTTCTACCTTAAAATGCTGGGAAAAGAATAGAAAGCTAAAGTAAGGAAATTATAATATTTGGAGCAGAAATAAATGAAATAGAGCATGGAAAAAACATCATAGCAAATCAAAAACTGGTGGTTTGAAAAGATCAACAAAACTGACAACTCCTTAACTAGTCTGACAAAAAGAAAAAGAGACAAGACTGCACTAATTAAAATCAAGAATGAAAAAAGGGATATTACCACCATCTTCACAAAAATAAAAAGGATTATAGTCAACACTATGAACTATTCTATGCCAAAGATATTAGACAATGCAGATGAAGTGGACAAATTCCTAGAAAGACATAAACTACCAAAACTGACTAAAGAAAAATTTTCATATGAATAATCATATAACAAGTTCTAAAAAAAAGAAAGAAAACTCTTCACAAAGAAAATCTCAGACTCAGATATCTTCACTGGTGAATTCTATACATGTTTAAGGAAGAGTAATACCAATCTTTCACAAAGTCTTCCAAAATCTAGAATAGGAGGGAAGACATCCCAACTCATTCTCTGACACCAATATTATTCTGATAATAAAAAGACATCTCAAGAAATGAAAGGCTATAGTACATCACTCACTATAAAACAGACATAAAAATTCACAGTAGTGCACTAGCAAAAGCAATCCAGCAACATCCAAAAGGGATTATATACCATGATCAAGTAAGATTTATTCTAGCAAGGCAAGGTTAGTTCAGCATATGGAAATTGATCGATGTAGTACATCATACTCATACACTACAGAAGCAGAAAACACAAGAACATGTCCGTTGAGGGAAAAAAAAGCATTTGACAAAATCCCAAATCCTTTCATGATAAGAAAACTTAATAAACATGAACAGAAGGGAACTTCCACAACCCAAGAGAGGAATCTACCAAAAAGACATACACAATACCATACTTACTGGATGAACAAATGAAAGCTTTATCCCTTAGGTAGGAGACAAGACAGGATGCTCACTCCTGTAACATTTATTCAACATTGTACTGGAAGTTCTAGCCAGGAATATCAGGCAAGGAAGATAATAAAAATACATCCAAAGAAGAAAGAAAGAAGTAAAACTATTTCTGTTCTCAGATGGCATGACCTTGGACATAGAAAATGCTAAGGAACACACACACACACACACACACACACACACACAGGGAAAAATACTCTAAGAACCAATAAACAAGATCAGTAAGATTGCAAGATATCAAATCAATATACAAACATAAATTGTATTTCTGTACACTAATAACAATCTGAACATAAATTTAATGATTCCACTGACAATAGCATCAAAAGGAATAAAATATCTATGAGTAAACCTAACAAAATAAGTGTAAGACAAACAGTGGAAACTACAAACATTGTTAAAATAAATTAAAGGAGATCTAAATAAATGGAAAACCATTCCATGTTCATGAATCAGAAGACTTAATATTGTTAATATGGCAAATATCCCCAATTCCATTTACAGATTTAACACAGTGCCTATCAAAATTCTAGCTACCTTTATTTTTTCTGCATAAATTGACAAACTGATCCTAAAACTCGTATGGAAATACAGGAGAAACATAATAGCAAATACCAGCTTGAAAAAGAAGAACAAAGTTGGAAGACTCACACTTTTGGAATTCATAATTTACTACAAAGCTACAGCAATGAAGATTGTGAGGTGTGGGCATAAGGATAGACATGTAGATCAATGGAAATAACTGGGGCCCAGAAGTAAACCCTTACATTTGTGGTCAGTTGATTTTTAACAAGTGATGCTGGACCACTTGATACACACATTCCAAATAATGAAGTTATATCTCTACCTATACAAAAATTAACTCAAAATAGATCAAACAACCTAAATTTAAGGGATTAATTTAAAAAAAAAAAACAACCTCTTACAAGAAAACACAGCCTTAAATCTTCTTCATGAACTTGGATGAGGCTGTTTCTTAGATAGTCCTATCTGAGGACTATGTACCAAACTATCTATGTACCAAAACATATGTAACAAAAAAAGAAAAGATAATTTGACCTTCTTCAAAATTAAACACTTTTATGTTTCAAAGAACTCCAACAAGAAAGTGGAAATACAAACCACAGAGTGGTAGAAAATATTTGAAAATTATATATCTGATAAGATTCTTGTATCCAGAATTTATAAAGAACATTTACAACTCAACAATAAAAACACAAATAATCCAATTTTAAAATGGCAAAAAGATGTGAATAGACATTGCCCCAAAGAAGATATGCACCTGGCCTATTGGTTCATAAAAATTTGTTCAACATCATTGGTCATTAGGGAAATGCAAATAAAAACCACAATGAGCTATCACTTCACACCCATTCTGATGGCTACAGTTGAAAAGATGGACAATAAGAGCATTGGTAAGGATGTGGGGAAATCAGAACTCTCATACATTGCTGGTGGGAATGTAAAATGGTTCAGCGGCTATGGAAAACATTTTGGCATTTCCTCAAGAAGTTAAACATGATACTATATAACCCAACAATTTCACTCTTGGATGTGTATTCAAGAGAACTGAAAATACATGTTCACACAAATAAAATATATATGAGTATTCATAGCAGCATTAGTTGTAATGGCCAAAAAGTGAAAACAACCCAAATATCTGAAGAATGAATGAACAAAATGTGGTATATCCATACACTGGATGGTTATTCATCAATTAAAAGGAATAAAGTATTAATAGATGCTACAACATGGATGAAACTTTCTCAAAGTTTATATCATGATAGTGAAAGACTATAGTCACAAATGATCATACACTGTATGGTTCCATTTGTATGAAATGCCCAGAATAGGCAAATTCATAGAGACAGAAATTAGATTAGTGTTTGGCAAGGGCAGGCTGGAGGAGAGAAAGAGAAGAGATTGCTAATGGGTCCAGGTTTTCTTTGGCGGGGGGTGACTAAAGTTCTGGAATTAGACAGTGATAATGATTATCACTTCATACCCATGGGGGTCTATGATACTATCTAGTTCCATAATATAAAAGTGATATTAGCAATATGTAGAACAGATAAAGGGAAGTGAGCCAAACACCTGGACCCTGTCACCTCACCACCCCCTGGACACCCACGGAGGACAGTGATGGAGGTACCTCCATCTGAGACAGCGTATACCCCTCGTTTTAGAGACGGAAACACTGAAAGACAAAGGTTAAGCTGCTACCACAAGAACACACAATTCATTCTTGGCAAAATATGTCCAGGCTTCGGGACGAAATGACAAAGGCAGAGATGATGTGCAGGGAACGTTTGGGAACGTTCAGGAAAAGAATAGCGCAGTGTGGGGAGAGCCAAGACAATGGCATTTCTCTGATGAAGTCATTTAGACCTGGCATGGGTTTAAATTAGGCAGTGATGTAACCCCCGTTGTGTGGGAGCATGTCTTTAACACATCTGTCTCTTTCACAATGCTCCGCACACAATAAATGTTTATTGACTCAATGAATGAATCAATGTTCTCCTTGGATTTGTTCAAGGGCAGTCCCTGTGGGGGCATCTGCTATCACTCTGCAGGATGGTCAGAGGTGGCCTTCAGCGAGGAAATAAGATCCTCTCCTCTACTCCCACATGCAACTGACCACAGGGGAAACCCTAGTGGAAAGCTTCCGGAAAGCTTCTCTCCCCCAAGCTGGAGAAGGACGGTGGCAAGTTTCCCTTGTATGTGAAACAAACAGAAAAATATGGCCTGATAACAATATACAAAGTCCACACTTTGGTCATCAACTTTCATCTTTTTGACCAACCAGATCACAACTGAACGAGTCCATTCTATAAATACAACAGGCAGTCATTACCAAGAGGCCCCCACCAGTCCAGCCTGGCCTTCACTCAGCACCCCAACAATTGATATAGTCACTGGGGGTGAGTGTCTCTGAACTTAGTCACGGCCTTGGTTGAATGGGGACAAAAAGTATATGAACTTATCTGAGAAGCAGAGACTGGTGAAAGAGCCTTCGAACCCGGAAGTGAGAGAAACCCTTTGTCAAGACATTTCCTAGTTTTCAATGCCCAGGGAAGACGTACACAATAGAGAAAACACCAGCAGCCAGAGAGGAGGAAATCTATTTATTTGCACTGTATTGTTTCTTGCATTAGATCATGATTCCAAGGAAGTGACCGTTTGAATTCTAAGCATTTCGAGATGCAAGTTATGCCTCAAGATGCTAACGTGAACACCAACAATGATGAGAGTTTGTTTTAAACATACAGTCGTGGCATTATCCAGTAAAACTGTGATCACACCGCCACCCAGATAGTGGGAAGCAATCACCAGCTTAACTCTGGGAATATTTCACAGGATCGCAGGGCTATTCTGTATTGAATAATCTCAAGAAAAAAGTTTGAGCAAATGTCTGCTTGTCATGGTAGAACTTCCTGGCTCGTTCTTTGTCGGACATTAAAGGTATAAACACTTTTTTTTTCAGGTATACTTTTCTATTATTAAAGTGGATCTGAAGAAAGAATGAATGTCTTTTGGGACATCTGTGCCATATTGTCTTTCCTGAGGATGTAGCACATGGAAAGATGTAACAAAGAGTCTTTTGCTAGAGGGGAAAATACTCCTGACATTAGCCATGATGCACTTTGTTCTCATTATCGTAAAATACAATCATTGCCCATAAACTTTCATGGAAGACACGGAGAGAACGTTCCAATCGCTAGGGAAAATTACTCATCTTCATCTCCCCAGGTGGCTGTCAGCTTTGGCACGAGGACACACACCCAGAGGATGTTGTCGGGTGATCAAAGGCCAGATGCCCTGGTCCAGCCTCTTCCAGCGGGACGGGTCAGAGGTGTCTCTTGGACGGAAATTGAGCTGCTTCGGTTCCACAAATGTGCCTCCGACCAACACCCCTCTGCTCCTACAAGGCTGACCTTTGCTTCCTCAGTGGCCTCGCGCTGGGCAGCACTTTTTATCCCATTTTAGAGCAGCTGCAGAGAATTCCTGTTTAGATTCATTACCCCCACACACACCTTATGCGTCCTTCCTACCTCCCTGGCTGCCCCTTCTTTTTCAGAGGGTGGGATTAAACAATATAAATGCTCCCCTTGGAATCAAGAGCCATGCTTGCCCTGTCCACAGTGCTCAGCGAAGGACTGGGATGAATGAAAGCCTGCTTCACAGTTTCAAAGAAAATGCCTTCTCAAATCAGATTTTTGATGACTTTAATTTCCCCCTTTGAGCCTCCAGTGGAATCATAAAACCCTTTATGCAGACGAAAGTACATTGGCCCCATTAACCAAAGACTACAAAGCTGCCGAGTGAAGAGCAGAGGACAGCTTGGCAATCAGATGCACATGTAAAGGAGGTTGTTTTATACCAGCTCCTTCTAACATTTGTGACTCTGCGCCAACGAGTAAAACGGGCTCCGTATATAAAGCTTGTTATGAGGTTATAATGAAACATCGTGGTCCATTTGTCCTCAAAGCGTTAGGCTTTTTTGTTGTTGTCTTTTTTCCGGCTTAGTGGGCTGGGCTCCTCAATGCTGTGCATGGCTAAGTGAAATCAAATTAAATTAAAAGAAACAAATAAAAATGGCGCTGATAAGCACAAGCCTCACAGATTTACCCTGTGGATTCCATGTAAGCTAATTATTGCACTAGTTAACTTTTCTTCTTCTTTTTTTTAATCACTTGTGAAGGATGAGTAAACTTTGATGAATATCACAATAGCTTAAATAATTTAGATGCCAACTGCATACCACCCCAAAAAGATAAAGGAAAATAAGCTTCTTCATTGTTTTCCATTTTGATCAAAATACATTTTATTTTTAAAAATACTTTATCATTTTTTATTTTTATTCATTAAAAAATTTTGAGCATAGTTGATATATAATATATTTTTAAAATGTTTTTAATGTTAATTTATCTTTGAGAGAGAGAGAGAGAGTGTGAACAGGGGAGGGGCAGAGAAAGAGGGAGACACAGAATCCAAAGCAGGCTCCAGGCTCCAGGCTCCGAGCTGTGAACACAGATGCAGGACTAATGCAGGACTCGAACTCACACACCAGGAGATCATAACCTGAACTAAAGTTGGGTCGGACATTCAACCGACTGAGCCACCCGGATGTCCCTATAGTGTATTTTTTTATTTTTTGCCTTTTTAAAATTGATGCGTAATTAACATATAACATTAGTTTCAGGTGTACAATACAATGATTCAGTATTAGTATATATTGTGAAGTGATTACAAAAACAAAAACTTTAAATAAGCTAGATGTCACTGGTTAATTCCCTAAAATCTGGAAAATGCTTTTCCCTCTGCATATAGAAGATGAAAAGAAATTCCTATTCCTCTGTTTTTTTACATGCTCTGGTCCCACCAGGTATGGGGACTTAGTTGCAAAGCCAGAGAGAGGTCTCTAACTTTGCATATTCCAAAGCCTTGCTTGTCCAAGATAAATCATCCTATGTTGTTTGATTCAAAGCATTGTTTTCACCCCTATTGCTTGTGATCATGCCTTTAAAGTCGAAAGAAAGAAAGAGAGAGAGAAAGAGAAAGAAAGAGAGAAAGAAAGAAAGAAAAGAAAGAAAGAAAGAAAGAAAGAAAGAAAGAAAGAAAGAAAAAGGAAGGAAGGAGGGAGGGAGAAAGGGAGGGAGGGAAGGAAGGAAGGAAGAATGGAAGAAGGAAAGAAAGGGAGAGAAAGAGAAGAGAGAAAGGAAGAAAGAAAGAAAACGGATAATTATGCAGATGGTTCAGGCCAACATGATGCCCTGTACTTCTCAAGAGACACCCAAGGAAAATTCCTGGGGGCACTGAATAGATTGCCTCAGATCTTCATTTCATTTTACAGGCACAGAAGTGGCCTTTCTGGACATCACACCTCTTAGGGAAAGCTAAGGGCTTAGGGCAGTGGATATAAACATCCTCACTCAGTTTTTCCCTTTCTTGACTTTTATATGAAGCATAGGACAGGGAGCAGAGAGAGCTTTAGCTTTGGGGTCTAGCTTTGGGACCTACAACTGCTTCTTGTCTCTGTAACTTAACTAATTAATGCATTTAATAATCATTAGTTTGTTTTCATTTGGACTGCATCCTTAGGGCAGGGTGAAGAAATCACAGATCTATAAAGATCCTTACTCTGACAACCCCCCACCAACTGAGACCAAAACCAAAACAGAAACACAGAAAAATCACATCGGTGTGTCCGCCATATTTCGATATGGTTATGGTGAGTCTTCACCGTTCTCTTAGACACATTCTCTGTTGCGGTGCTTCAACAAACTACATCCCTCCTTACCTGTGCTTCTCTCTGTGTCCTTGGGACACACGGGAGCGTGGGTTGCGATGCTGGCTGGTCCATCAGCAACTCACTTAGGCATTATGAAGGCAAATTCCCAATCTGACACAGCCTCTCCCTTCTGTGAACGTAAATTATATTTCATAGGCCTGGGAACATGCGAGATTGCCAAATGTGGACCAAGAACCCTTGATGACTTCAGTGCGTTCTCAGCCCTTGATTACAATTTCATTTCCTTTGGCATCAAAAGACAAACTATTTTAGTGAACAATGTTTTTCCTTTAGCAAGAGTGAGATCCAGTTACTTGGCAAAGGACCTGCTCATTCGCCAGACATGTCCAACCTCCTAGCAATCGCTGAGAGCGCCCAATCTGATTTAAGAGCAACGAGAAGTGAGGACAATGACAGAAGGTCTGTGGATCCCTGACCTTCATATGTTGGAGCACCGGCTGGCTGATGACAGTGTCACCATTGGCTTCTCAGGCGCATCCTTGACCGTGAGGTCGCATTTGGGAGTGAAAGCTATGCCTTTCACTGATCCCTCGCCTGGACATTTAAGTTAGGATATTTTGAAATATTATGTTCTACTCTCTCTCTCAAAAATAAATAAACTTAAAATAAATAAATAAATAAAATATTATGTTCTACTCAAAATGCTTTTCTTTCCCTGATGTTTCCCAGAGTTACTTGAGGTTTAAGGCGAACTGTGTGGTTTCCAAACCACCTAGACTCCCACTCACTTCATACCCTCACAAGCTGCTCTCACAAGATCTTTCAGCTTCTCTCGACCACGTGAACATCTTTCCTAGGGAGTTTCTCTGAGGGTTCAGCTTGTGCGTGGAATCATGCTTGATTCCCAGGGAGGGTTGTTCATAGTATTGTTAGCCTCATAGTAGCAAGTTGGCTTACCTCTCATTCTGCCAGGAAGGATTTTCCTTGTGTGTGTGAAGGAGGAGCCAGGAGCATTTCTGCTCTCTTACTGGGCCCTGGCAGCAGTACTGGGACCCAGATGTTCTGGGTCCCCTTTCTATTTCTCACGTTTGAGGAGAACACTGACCACATATCCTTGTCCCCAGTGCATTCCAATTCGGACCAGTAGTGTTCCAAAGGAGAAAGTACCTAGTAGCCACATGGGATTGTGAATCAATCTGCTCTGTTAACAAGACAGTATGTGAGCCCATCTACCCACATCTACGGAATCTATCATGCATCTCATCTAGAAAACTATCTGCAGGCTCTGAAACCTGATCCTTTGAAATTTTCCAACTAATCAGACTCCGATGCTGGCTATATAGAGCTCTCCAATCCAGCGTGTGCTGTAGGACTCTCTACATGCCTGAGTCCTCTTCGATTCTGTCCTGAAAACATATCTGTCCCCTGTCCTATTCTCACAGAAAGCTGTTCCTCACCGGTTGATGGACTAGGACTAATCTGATATGCGCATCAAGTCTAAGGTATGTACTAGCAGATCCTCATGCATGAACATTTCCTGTCTCATGTGCTGTATTTTCATTTGAACAGAAGCACACTACAGACAATGAATTTAATCCCACAAACATTGATGTACTTTGGAGTTTCAGGCACCAAGACAGAACCTCAGTAGAAAAAACATTGTTTGAGGTAAATGGGACTTTGGGCATTGAATTAGTTATATCACATAGGCATATGTCAAAGTAGGTTAAATTATTTGCTAACTAACCATGGCACCAAAATAAAATGATCTGAGTCAAGTGTGTGAAACACCAGAATTATCCATATTGGGCACCCTGAAGGAAAAAAATCAGGCCATCGCTTTTTTTCAAACTTAAAACTTCCGTGACATCAATTTCACCACTAGCAATCCAATAAGAACTTGGCCTGAGTGGATTATATAATTCTTTTTTTTTTAAGCTGGGGAAGATCCATTTTAAGAGGTACCATAAATTCGGGGAGAAGGAGGAGCAATTTATTAGTACTTGAATGTCTTTGTCTTCAATCTGACACGGTTGAGCAAATCACTCAATAAAATTTTTGATCATCTCCTACACGGGGTAATTTGACAATGATAGAAGACCTCATTCCTGACCTCAAGTTGTTTCTAGTCAGGCAAAGAAAGTAAGCATACATAGGAAAACAACCTGTGGAGCATGCAGAATATGTCCTGATGAATAAAGAAGATAAAATTTCTGAGAACTGTAGGAATGACTTCATCATTTGGAAAATTAGAAAAGACCTCTGTAAAACTCTATTCATTTCTAGCAATTCTGCATGTCCGTTGCAGAAAATTTGGCAAACACTGAGTGGTTTATGGAACAACATGTGAAACAGTAAAAATCCCACCCTCCAGTGATATGATTAATTCATTCCATTCAAATAGCAAATGTACTGAGTACTTACATATGTGTGTGAGATGGCATTAAGTTTACAGAATTGAGATGATGTTACATAGGACGTTATCATGCTTCTTTTCACTTATCATTAAATTATAAACTTTTCCCCATACCGTATAACTTGTTCAGAAACACATGTCTCATATTTTTGTCCAAATTGTCTGTTAGCATTACCTAAGCAGATAATGGGAGAAAATCAAGAGCAAACCACGTATCACGTTGGAAAGCACCAGGTATAGTTAAAACCATGCTTATTTAAGAAAGAAATAAACTCAAACATACACACAAACAATATTAAAACAGAAAGGAGGATGAACGCTAATGGAGTCTACAAAAATAATGCCAGGCAGACAGCACATTGGAGCATCATCTAAGGACTCAGACGAAAACAAGATCTCTGAACATTATTAAACAGAACCCATAAGAAATGTTTTCAAGTTTTTCAAACTTCTTCATAACAATAATATTGTTTACAGCTGTTGCTTCTGAACTTTTTTTTTTTTAGCAAAAAACATCATTTTTTATATAAAGGATCCCGCTAGAGAAAATTCGATAAAGGGTAGGCTTGGAGCCAGCCAACCGTGGGTGGTCAAGAAAAAGCTCAGCCCGGTGGTAGATCAGTAACTGTAATCGTGAGCTCACTCTGGTACTGTCAGTAACCAGGAGATTAGAAATTTCTCAACCTTCCTGCTCCTTCCCACCTGGCCCTGTCATAGGCAGTACGCATTTCTGGGGAATATCCAGATCGAGAATTTCAACTATAACATCAGAAATTGGCCTTCTAAGAGTCCCTCCCGACTTTAAACAATATTCAAGAGGATGGGGGAGTAGAGGGGCACCTGGGTGGCTCAGTCGGTTGAGCGTCCAGCTTCGGCTCAGGTCATGATCTCACAGTTCATGGGTTCGAGCCCCGCGTCAGGCTCTGCACCAACAGGTAGCTCAGAGCCTGGAGCCTGTCTTCAGATTCTGTGTCTCCCTCTCTTTCTGACCCTCCCCTGCTCACGCTGTCTCTCTCTCTCTCTCTCTCAAAAATAAATAAAAAACATTAAAAAATATTTTAAAAAAAGAAGACAGAGGAGTAAAAGTCTCTCTGCTAACCAAGTACAAGAAGATTCGGATTTGCTGTCTGGTCTTCCCTCAGGCGTCCCTGAGTGGGGTTTGGATGTGAAAGAACTACTCTAAGCTAAGGTTATATTATGTCCCGGCTTGACCTGTAGCCCATACAATTGATACACTATTATCTCTGTTGGACCCCTAGGAAATAGGTTTGGTGTGGCTCAGTGTGGAAATCACATGGCTCGTTGGCACGGGCGGGCTGCTAAGTCCCCACATGGTCTCCTCCAGCCCGAGTGCTTCTCCATGCACAAATGAATGTGGACTCCTTTCCCAAGTCACTTTAGGGCAGTTCTCTGGGTTTTACCTATTTAATGTTCTTATTGTTTGGGCAGATAAAAAAAAAAACATATATACAGAAATTAGATTTCAAAACAAATAAAAAAATTATTTTTTATTTATTTTTATATTATTTTATATACTTATATTATTTTTATAAATATATATATTTATATATATTTATATTATTTTATAATAAATAAAAATATTTATTATTTTTTTACATAAAAAAATTATGTAAGGGAGAATTCCCATAAAGAAATATAGCTAAATATAGCACACGAACTTTGCGTGGCACCCCCAGAGGGTGGGACAGAGTGACTTATTTTTTTATCATCTGTACTTGCGAAATGGCTCTTAATGAATTAATAATGGGGGAAAAATCAGAGCGTATTTGTTAAAAAGGACGTAGAGGTTAGTTACCTTTATTTGTCTGTCATACACACACACACGGAGAGTACACATGGGAAGAAATACACATACATACTTAGGATTAACAATTTATTTTTTCCTCTATATTTTTAAAATTCCTTAGATTTTCTATAATGAGCAGAGAGTCGTTTTATAAGTGAAGAATAGGATAAATGTTGTTTTTCAATGAAACAAAAGAAATAAAAACTTCCCATTATTTTCTCTCATATCCTACCTAGGGTAAATCAGAATTGAGCACAGTTGGACCAGACAATATTTCATGCCAACATCTATAGGATTTCTCTAACCCAGAAGTAAGATAAAGGGCATTAAGTAACAGTCATCCATTTTAAGAACTTTATACAGGCTACACATACCCCTGTTCCAGGGATATAAATGAACTCTTTAATAATGCGACCATCTTATTAGGTAAACTCAATTATGCATTTCCATTTCGTGGATGAAGAGACTGGGGCCTACAGTTTAGGTGTCTTTACCAAGATGGTAGAGGCCAGTTGAACCCAGGTAGTCCATCCATAGACTGTGCCTTAACCATAAAGTGACCTTTCCTTAGATACAGAGAGAGGAAGGACAGAGATGACACGTGTTTCCAGAATACGCGGAATAGACTTGCTCACAAGGCATTGGACATTCCTCCGTGGCAACTGCGAGGTTCAAGATTGTAAGAGCGTCTGCCCTGGGGGTCCACACAAATGACGCTGTTTGCAGAGTCAGAGTTCTTCCACTAACTAGAAGGAGGCGCTTGGTGCAAGGAAACACTAAGGGTTCCAGCAAGATTGTACACCGGACTGCTTCCATAGTTCCATAGTTATTCAACAAAACAAGTGCGTACATGGTTGTGTGCGTGTGTGATTTGTTTTCTTTTAATTAAAGGACCAAGATTTGACTTAGGGAGGGAATCATTGGTTGAATCTCTAGTATCACTTCCTTTAGCATCTTGATAATGATTTAGAAAAGGAAAAAGGAACAATAGTCTCACAATGTTCTTTTCCATGGGGAAAAAAAAAGGTGGAACACCAAAGACCTATTCAAGTTGAATGTGAGAACCTTCCATTTCTGACAAATCCTCCATGCTGGGAAGAATTCATAATCCTAACTAATTACCGATGAATAGAACTTGAAAGATTTGTGAGGACACCAACCTTGGACACGAGCAAAGAACCAAATGCCCTCACATGCTTCTCTCCAACAGGGAATGACCACTTTTGGACACGCTTGGGGCAGGGATGGTGGCTTGGTCACTCAGTTGTTCATCCATTCATTTATTCAGGCATTTAACAAATACATGTAACCGCACTCTAGATGTCAGGTACTACATAGAATACATTTGTGAAATAGCTAAAATTTAAGCCCTTGAGGAGTTTATGTCCTAGCGGGTGAGGCCAGCAAGAAACAAACAAATAAAAACGTGAGCTAAACTCAGGCAGGGATAATGCTGTGATATGAAATGCTTCAAGTTAACAAGGGGCAGATGACAGATTTGAGGAGATGAGTGGAGTAAAGCTCGTGGGAAGAGAGGTCTAGGATGTGGGAGCTGAAATTCAGATGCTCTGAGGCAAGACTGGCTCACGTGGTCACAAGCATCAAGGAGGTGATCCCTGGTGCATGACCTAACCCGGTGGGTGGGCTTCAAACCGGGGCAGTGCTTTTAACCCCAGACACATGTGGCAATGCCTGGAGACACTTCTGATTGTCCTCGCAGAAGTGGTGGCGGGAGGTGAGTTTTCCTGGCATCTGGTGGGTAGAGGAATGCCGTTCAACACCCTACAATACACAAGACAGCTCCCATCAAAGGATTAGCCCACAGAGACATCAGTAGTGAGTAGTGCCCACAGTTGAGAAACGCTGCTCTCAGTTCTCCTCTTTGGTCTTTCACGAACCACTCCATCCTTCCTGTGACTAAGGGGGACTGTAATTAGCAGAGAATTTAGACAAGAAACCAAAACAAGCTTTTGTTCCAGATTGTATACCTCGTGAGGAAGAAAGATGGCCGACTGACCGCAGTCACTGGCACTAAATGAACAGGAAGGTGCAAGGTATCAAAGGAACATACGATAAAAAGCTTCATCTGGCATCGTTATTTCCTTTATCAAATCTCTAGCTGCAATATTAGGGAATGCAAATAAAACACAGCATACGTTCCTTTTCCATTTTGAACCCTCCCAAACCTTAGTGCCATGACATAACCGTGTCTCATGCAAGGCAGCACAACTCTTTCCAATTTGTATCCCAAAACGTTGGCAGCAAGTGGTGCAGTTGCCGTGAGGAGTGATGGCAATCCAGGCAGAGTGAACACTCACAAGGTAAAGGTCAGGGAGAAAAGACACAGCTTGCAGGGAATGCAAACGAGACGGGAGTCAGGAGGTGACGAGGCGGGGTGGCCTGGGCTCTTGTAGATGGCGGGCATCAGCAAGCAAAGAACCTCCAAGCTGTCCTGGCAAGACCGTGTGGGACCAGCATCCAAACACGCTGCACAGAGATTGGAAGGAGAGAGGAGTAGAGGAAATCAAACATTTACATATATTCAGTTTCTCCAATACCTGCCAAGGGAAATGTGTTCATGCCTGCTACCGAGATGTCTAGGATTTGGTGGGGTCATGATTGGGGGGAAATGACAAAGTCGTTTGTATTTTGGGAAAACCAACGAAGATCCACGCCAACGAGGGTACATCTGCCCTTTCCTGACCTCCCTCCGCTTTCCCGGCGGTAAACCATTTCAGATGTCCCAACTCCATGCTCGCTCACAATCAGCTGGTTGTGAATCTTTAATCTTCAGGATTAAAGAGAAACAAGAAAACACTGGGTGTCTTTTTCTCAGCCCTAGTGTTACAATTTCCTCATTCATTCAGGGATACTGATTGCTCATACTTTCTCTGCCTCGCACCCTAACCTCTCTCTTCTGTGTTTAAGAAGTGATGACCCCAGCAGAGAAACAAGGAGAGAAGCACGCCGGCCTCGAAAGTTAGGCTCCGTTAAGTTACATCCACGCATATTAAATAAAATATGGCATACAGGCACATAAAATGCTTTGATAACTATGTCTAGCATAAATGTATACAATCTATGAGTTTTTCTTAAAGGGCCTGAAAATTTGGATTATTTATGGTAATTGTGGTAATGCTGCTGATACACACCTGCTAGTTGTATTTCCCACCAAAATATGTATCTAATTTGTGAAGACAGTAAAAACTGGGAGACACTCAGGAGACCTTCCGGTAACGGGACAGACTACGGAGCAGCCGTTATTCCCGTGGGAAATAGTATTATGTATTTATGACTGCATCTGCCTAGTTTCACAGTTCGTTAACAAGACAGTCCAAGAGGCGATTGCACCGTTATTGCTTATTGCACGTATTGTCTGGGCCGCTGCATAGACCCATACATCCCTGCATAAACAGCATACAGTCGGGCTGCCTTCGAAATCAGTCATCCATCTTACAGGCTGATAAATGTCTCTGCACATCGCTGGGTAAATGTACACTGTCTGGAGTCAGGGGGAGCAGAGAGCCCAGAGAGAGAGGAGCTGACGCAGTTCAGAACCAGAAAAAGGAGGGAAGGGTGATGGGTCCCTCCCTTTACCCCCAGCCAGAGGAGACAGGCCGGTGACCTTGGAAAGGTCTAAGACACATCTGGTGCAAGGCTTAATGCTGGCCGTGAATGAGTGGGAAAATAAAGTTGATAACGATCAAGTCTAGATCTTAACAGAGAGATTCATCTTGCTTCTGTTTGGAATACACAAAGTGGGGGGTGGTGTGGCCTGTGTGTGTGTGTGTGTGTGTGTGTGTTAAGAAGGGCTGCCTGGGATGTGAAGCCAGCGTGGAGGCTGGGGGGTGGGGAGGGATGGCACCAAGTTCATGATCCAAGTCTGCTCCGGGGGTTCGGGCTCCTCTGGGCGGCAGGGAATCCGAGACAAGATTCCAGGAAAGGGCCGGGTGGGCGTGGCCCCGCAGGGCTGAGGGCGGACAGGGCACTGCCTTTCTTTTCCCATCAGGGTCTAAATTTGTCTCCATTGTTTCTTTTCTTTCTTTCTTTTTTTTTTTTTTTTCCTCTCTACTACTAAAAATGGGACTTGGGCCCAGTGAGGGACAACAATATCTTGACAGAGAGCTCTGATGGTCGGAGACGGGGTCATCTGCATTGTCCGAGCTCCATGTGCCGCAGAGATTACACCGGGGAAAACAAAAGAAATGCGCAATAGCAGCGGGCGCAGCGGGTAAACAAGGGGGAACGTGACCCGCGGGGACGCCGCCTTCCTGCCCCAGGATCGTGAGAAGTTCCTCTCCTCCCGCCCCACCCCTAGCATCAGCCTGCGGCCCCCAAATCCAGAATCCCGCGGGCTGGGCTTTCCTAAGGCTCGGGCCCTGGGAGTGGGTTAGAGACGTCCAGGAGCTGCGTGAGCAGAAATTTCATCAGCCGTCTCCTTGCACTAAAGGGGACCCCGGTGGCCTCCGAGTTAATGCAACTTACAGTAGTCCTATTATGCCTGGAGGAAAACCGACCCAACATAGATGAGAGGACGGTGTGCGCCAGTATTTTTCATTTATATGGGATATTAGACTTTCTAAATCAATGGCACACAAGTCAATGACCTAGCTGATACATTTATTGTACTTTAATAGAGCAAATCACTTCTCGGTCATCCAACAAATATTTCTCTCTGCCAGGCAACGTCGGCTGTCAGGCCTCTCCGAACCTTTGCTAATATGAGCCTTCTTATTTTAAGAATCCCATATCTAAAAACATGATTGCCATCAAAGTTAAAAAAAAAAAAGGTGTGCTCTGTTTCTTTATTTCAGAGATTTGGTGCAGGGAAATCCAGCCACCTAGTAGCCTTTTGTGGTTGCATTTTACAAGATAGAAAGAATGCAAATATCCGAAGCCTTGCTAAACTGATCAAGTCTCTTGGTACTTTTTGAGAGAGACAGAGTGCAAGTGGAGGAGGGGAGAGAGAGAGGGAGACACAGAATCCGAAGTAGGCTCCAGGCTCTGAGCTGTCAGCACTGAGCCTGACTCCGGGCTCGAACTCACAAACCGTGAGATCACGCAGGACCTGAGCCGAAGTCAGGCACCTAACTGACTGAGCCACCCAGGCAGCCCAAGGATCTGTTGTTGCATTTTGGGGAATAAAGACAGGGCAGCAGAGCTGAAGTTGACACAGACCAACCAACCGAGACTCCTGACTTCCTGGTGGCAGCACAGCTGAGCCCCTCCCCGCCCCCTTCTCTGGGTTTGCTGATGCCATCAGTCCTGAAAGCAAGCTATGCGGGGCCAGCGGCTCCCAAAGAGCAGATAGAAAACTGATAAGGACAAAGATGTGTATACCTTCTCCCCTAAAGTGAAATTCGTAAAGATTTTACCGTTGTTTTTGCAACATATTCAACTTTCATTTAACTTATCGTGCAATATAATTTATGAATTCCAACACTGAGGCTGGCCTCCAACATACGGGGGACCTGAAGAAAGGAGTGTGCACGTGTGCAGAAGGTGGTGATAAGTGAGAGTGCACAAGCTACCAAGATGTGCTTTTTCATAATGTTATTATGGCTCATTTCAAACTCCCATAATCGCATTTCCAATCTTTGTATCATTAATCACCTTTTCCAGATACCAAGGAAGTAAAATACTTTGGAATAATGGCCCTAGGTCATTTTGCATCCACTCATCTCTTGTGCCTGTGATAATATGATTTCCCTTTGATTTTTGCAGAGGAATGTTGAACCTGTCATCGTTAGGTATTTGGATCTGGAGGGGTGTGTAGACGAACACGGGGCCATGAGGCCCAAGGCAAGCAGGGGACATGCTTCCAAAATACATCAAAGTACCCATTAAGGTCATTTTACATGGGTGTTGAAAGTCAAGAGAAAATGTCAGAAAACAAATGTTACCAGGATCCTAAAATCAGCAGTAAGTGGCTTAGGTGGAATTCGGATTTGGGGAAATTGTACATCAGGCCCTCGAAGCCCTGGTAGAGTGGTTTCTTCTTCTTACACCAATTTCCTCCCAGGACTCTGTGAAATTGAGGCAATGACAAATGGAAAAGTAAAACCCAAAAATCTTAGGGTTTAATATACATTATGATTCACCTGATCTCAGGGGAGGAAAAGACTTTCTTAGCATAAAGCTATGGGGCGCCTGAGTGGCTCAGTAGGTTAAGCATCCAGACTTTGGCTCAGTTCATGATCTCGCGGTTTGTGAGTTCGAGCTCCGTGTCAGGCTCTGTGCTGACAGCTCAGAGCCTGGAGCCTGCTTCAGATTCTGTGTCTCCCCATCTCTCTGTCCCTCCCATGCTCATGCTCTGTCTCTCTGTCTCTCAGTAATAAATAAACGTTAAAAATTAAAAAAAAAAAAAAGAGTAAAACCATGAAAGAAATGATCAGAGAAAAAAATTGTTTAGACTTCTCTGATGCTTGTAGTGTATCAGATACTGTCATAAGCACTTCATAAATACTAATCTCTCTATCAGGTCCATCAAATGTATGCTCTAAATTAACCCCACTTTGCAGCAGAGAAAACTGAGACGAGGGAGGACATGATTTACTCAAGATGCCATCACTTACAAAGGACAAAGGCAGGATGTAACCCCAGGTAGTCTGACTTGTGAGTACATACTTTACACCCTCTGAAATCCGTGCCTGGACTTTATTTAAAGAATGGAAACATCTGCAAAATATCTAAAAAGTAAACAGAAAAGTATAACAAGAAATCCAGTTAATATCTGGATTGTCTAGATCAGTGGACCTCAACTCTGGCAAAAGAATCATCTGGAAGCTTAAAAATGTCAAATCTACTAACCCCAACCCAGGTCAACTGAACGGGAACCATTGGGGCGGAGTCTGGCATTGGCACATTTATTAAAGCACCACAGATGATTTTACTGTGCAGCCAAGGCTGAGGGTGACTGAGAGAAAAGGGGAAATTTACATCATCAGTTTAACTTTAAAAAAAATGAACATCAACAAATGAATCACAGAAAAATTTCAAGTGGATGATGGAAAATGATTACTCTCACTGGTAAGCAAAGACAGATGGTTCCAAACAATGGGATACCATTTAGTTCCTATCAAATTAACGAAAGGTTTTTAAAACCTGTTTGACAATCATAATGGTGAGGATGATATCCTTTTTTTTAGCAAAAGAAGCATCTTAGGTCTATAATTTGGCACATGCTTCTTAGGGGTATTTAATGAATATGGATAAAACACTAAAATTGATTCTGCTTCTCAGAACATATCTTAAGGAAATAGAGATGGGCATGTTCAGTTATTCCAGCACGTCTGTAGCAGCATTATTTATAGTGGCCAAAGTGGAAATTTGTTCATGGTGAACATCAGGAGAGTGGATAATGACGTTATCAGCGCATTGGTACAGTGGGCGACAGCACAGAGGCTTTACAAAGCCCCGTCTTGAGCAGGAGCTGTGCCTATGGTGTCATATGACGTGGGGAGAGAGTAGAGATAAAACTAGGCAACCTATGTTTCCCATGTTGTATACACAGAATTAAATTCCTGGAAGGAAGGAAGTGAAACACGCATAATAGTTATCCCTGGGTGAGTGTTGTTTCTTACAACCCCTGTAAATCACGGGGGACATGAAAGAACGCGTTCCAGCAGACTGGGGGACCGCTAGTGGGGGAGGACAGCAGAGTCATGCAGACACTGACGGCATCATTCTGAGAGAGGCTCTGTAATTCCGAGCCCCGCGGAATGCTGGCTGCAGATCGAAGGACCCGACGAACAAGGCAGACGCGCAGGGGTGGCATTCACCGTGCCAGGACCCTCGTGCCCTTGTTCCTTCATCTGCGGTACCTCAGGCTTACAGTCCACTTGCAGCTACCCGTTTCTTGGTGTCACGTTAGTGCGAAAGGCTAAGCAGGCATTCGCAGATATTTTCAAAAGTCTAGAAGCAGAATCTATGTTACTGGATCCCACGAAATGACTCTTAACGTATTTATGCGAGTTACACGTGGAGGCCAGTTGACATGCGGGGATCGACACCGCATTCCCGATATGTGCATATTAATTCTGTGTGTATGTGAAAGTGTGCGGCTGTAACTTCTGAGATTCAATGATACGTCAAACCTTTGGAGGCATGTCGCCCCTTCAAAAGACCCCTATGTTTGAGGGTCAGCTGACACTCATAACCTCTGCACGTTGAGTATTTTCGTGTCCCCCCCATTCCAACTTCCAGAAAAGCCCAACTGTAAACAACCAAAGAGAAGAATTTTTTCTGAGTTTAAGAGATATAAAGAATTAGTATGTATATGTGCATATAAGTGTATACATATAAGTATATATAATAGTACATATATGATATATTAAGTGTACCTTAAGTATGTATATATCCACATACATATATACATAAACTCATATTTTTTACTGAAATTCATCATTTAAAGAACCTTTCTTCCTAAAGCTGCCATTTCCTCCTTGAACCTATTCGGTCAGTAATCATATCCCACCAGGATCAACTAGAGGCCACCACACAATTCCATAGATGGGATCTGGACAAAATGACTTTCGCAGTAAGAACAAAATCAGCCCGTCTTCTGCAGGAAGCTAGAGCAAAGGAAGCACAGAGCAAGACTTAGACCGAGACTCTGTTGCTCGTGTTTCTCCCACGTTAACAAGCGGCACGGTGAGAGGCGGCTAACGGCCCTGAGGATTGGGAGCCCGAGAGGGTGGCCTGCTACCACGCACAATCCTGTCCGCTAACGGTAAGACACCTATGGCCCGAGTGCCTTTTCAGAACTTGGGGCGCATTTGTGCAGCTGGCTGTGAAGACACGGGGAGCTTTGAGTCTCCCGGCTGTATGGTGGCTCCACCCTGCTCCCGGGCATGTTACTCTGTGCCCACAAAGCTGAGAGGACCAACCAAACGATGTGGAAATGTCCTGGTGGGCAGCAGAATTGAGGGTCTGGTCGCACATCATTGTCATCAGTGTAAGAGAAACAAAGCCACCAATCCCCACTGTTGCTTTTCTTAATTCAACAAATGAGCACCAAGGAGGGCAAGCCCATCTCTCCTGAGAAGTATGGGCAACCGGTTGCGGAAATGTTTTGATACGGCGAAGCACAGAATGACAATAGAGGAGAAATCGGACAAATCGCAATCCGAGAGCCTGGCTCTTTGGTTAAAGATGTCATGTGTGCGGCCTGTCAGTGGCTCTCAGAGTCAGAATACATCGGGGTGAATATGCCTTGCAGGATGGAATCTCCACCTTGGGTAGGAACCTATGATGCGCGGACTTCTCTGTGCTCAGAAATGGGGTCTGCATTTGGGAAGAGGCCAATGAAAGGTAACATCTGTCCCACCCTCGATGAGCTTTCATCAAAACTACAAGGATAAGGACAATGCTGTGGACAATACTGCCAGCTTAGCTATTTCTGCACCCCCCACCCCATCACCTTGTTGACTTGTTTCAGAGAAAAAGAAGTGTTTCCTTTCTCCTATTCAAGACTGACCCCGCCCCCACCTGCACGCCACACGTCATCCCAATGAAGTCGGCTTGCTCCCCGTGGGCCTCTTTCTTTACTGTACATCCAGCCTCTCCTTCTCTACGCCATCTGTGCTCCCTGTGGAATCAGAACACATTCTCAAGCTGCTTCCTTTAAAGTTAAAAATCTTTCCTTCAAGCCCACACACCCCTCTCTGTCCCACCCTGTCTCTCCTTTCCTTTGTAGCCAAGCACCTAGGAGAATACTCACCCCTGCTTGCCTCAGCTCTCTCGTTCTGTCTGCAGCCTTAAGCAATTAATCTTCTGTCCCTACCAACCCGCTGCATCTCTTTCAAACCAGCATTTGCTGGTTGTCACCTGAATGGACTCTGGTGTCTGCACTCAGAGCTGTACTTAGTATATTAGATGTCTTAGGTCCTTAGCGTAGACTAATCATCTCTAGACTCAAGGCCATGAAAGCTACCGAACTGGGTCAGGTGGCTTCCAATGTCATATGTCTGTTATCTATCCTCCAAGGATCTTCCCAAGCCCAAATCCAACCATCAGAATCTTTCAGTGAGTCTTCACTGTCAAAAGACGACATAAAATGTTGAGTTGGTGACATCTACTCAGTGCACTGGCTGCGCATTGGGTACTGTGTCGGTGCGGAGCACAACGGAATACACAGGCACAATCCTTGCCCCGTGAGGCTTACGATCAGAGTGAGAGACACTTAAAGAGCAAGTAAAGTGACGAATGATTTAGTTTCAAACTGCGATGAGGGTTGCCAAGGAAACAAATCTTATTACAGAATTAAAAGGATGGGGGAAATTTTGGATAGGGAGGTGAGGAAACTTCTCTCTGAAAAGGTAGCGTTAAAGCAAAGTGGAATGGGGCGCCTGGGTGGCTCAGTCGGCTAAACAGCCGACTCTTGATCTCAGCTCAGGTCATGCTCTCATGGTTTGTGAGTTTGAGCCGTGTGTTGGGCTCCACGCTTACAGCAGAGAGATCGCTTCGGATCTTCTATCTCCCTCTCTCTGCCCCTCCCCTACTCGTGCTCGCTGTTTCTCTGTCTCAAAAATAAATATACATTAAACTTAAAAAAAAAATAAAGCAAAGCAGAATTAAGATCCAGTTGAGGACTCAGGGAACACGTGGTCCAGGAGCATGGAAGTCCCTGACTCAGGACACCGTTGGGCATGCTGGGAGGACAGCACTTGGCATGTCGGAAGAAGGGCAAGGAGGTCAATACGGCTGGACAGCAGGAAGAAAAGTGGAAGAGGGAAGGCTGCTAACATGGGCAGGGCGAGATCATGCCTGGTCTCTTGGGCCACATCAAGGAATTTGGATTTTCTAATAAGTGCAACGGAAACCTTCCAAAGCACAATAAACAAGGGAGACACGCTCTTGTTTTTGACATGAAATTCTGGCCAGTGACAACAGGCTGGACCCTGCAGGTGGCAGTGAAGAGAGAAGGAAGTCGATGCAGAAGCAGGGTGGTGGGGCTTGCTGAACACGCAGAAGGGAAAGAGGATGCCGACATTTCTCATCCCAGCCACCTGGTGGGCGGGATGCCATCACTGAGATGGGGAAGACGGGAGGAACAGATCTGGGGGGGAAATTAGGAGTTCGGCCTCAGATATGTTAACTTTGAGATGTTGAGTTAGAGACGTACTGTAGATAATTAGAAATATGAGTCAGAGGAACTATCTGGCTGAATACATAAGTCATCTATACATGAATTATATTTATAGCCATGGGGATGGATGAAATCATCCAGCAAGAGGGCGGGAAGTGAGAAGAGTGTTCAGAACAAAGAAACCCCAAATATTCGAGGTGCAAGAGACGAAGGGACGCCCGAAAAAGAAACAGAAAAGAAGGTACCAGTGAGAGGAGAAAACAGAAGAGGGTGGCATGAGAGAGGCCAAATGGAAAAAATGGTTCAAGAAAGAAGAGCAATCAAGTATGTCAGTAAGATGAGAGTTGAAGATTAATCATCTAAATGGGGAAGAGGCGATGAATAAAGCACATGTGGAAATGTAGAGCGAAATGAATAGATAATTCAGGGAGGCAGAGCTATAGCTAGTAAGCTACATGGGAAACATACAGAGCCTCGCGATTAATCAAAGATGGAAACATCAATGAAAGGCGCTTTCGCCAGTAAATTAGTGCATCGGTTTTTAGAGTTATAATAACAAAACAAATACCATATGACTCCACTCATATGTGGAATTCAAGAAACAAAACAAAGAAAGAAACGAGAGACAAAAATAAATAAAAGCCAGACTCTTAACTATAGAGAACAAACTGATGGTCACCAGAGGGGACATGGGAGAGGAGGGGTGAAATAGGGGATGAGCACCGAGAAGTCTATAGAATTGTTGAATCATCGTATTGTACACCCGAAACTAATGTAACACTGGATGTGTTCATTATGTTTGAATAAAAAAGGTTATAATAGCAAAGTGTCAACGGAAGTATAGCAAGGTTGGTATTCTCTGTATTGCTTTTGACATTGTGGTAAATTGAGGCAACCTTTAAAAGAAGAATAATTTGGCAGTAGACATATTAAGAACTCTGTTGCAGGAATTGTATTAATGGGAATCTAGCCTAAAAAATTAATCTAGGGGCACCTGGTGGCTCAGTCGGTTAAGCGTCCGACTTCAGCTCGGGTCATGATCTCACAGTTCATGGGTTCAAGCCCTGCGTCGGGCTCTGTGCTGACAGCTCAGAGCCTGGAGCCTGCTTCGGATTCTGTGTCTCCCTCTCTCTCTGCCCCTTCCCTATTCATGCTCTGTTTCTCTCTGTCTCAATAATAAATAAACATAATTTTTTTTAAATTAATCTAAAATACTTGCATGCCCCATGTTGTTCATTCTAGTATTATTTATAATACTTAACAAAAAAACAGGAAAAAATATCCCCAAATAGTGAAATAGTTAGGTAAATTACAGTGTATTTACGTAAAGAAAAAATATGCAGACTAGAATATCAAAACATGTTTATGATATAGAGGGAACTAAATAACTCACAAAAAATATATTTAAACTCTGATTACAACGTAAATGGTTTTTTTTTCCATTCCTACTTAAACTGCACTTCAGTAAAAGTACCTGGAAAGAAAGGCACTGAGAAAAACTAAGAGTAGTTTTATAAGGCAGGTGCAATTGTACCTGATTATTCCCATCTATTTTCTATATCAGCTATAATGTGGTTTGTATTCCTTTTCATATTAAAGAAGCTTTTATTAAAGATTTCTGGCAATATTATTCTCTTTTGGCCATATGGACAATTCTGTCATGAATATAATTTTGAATAAAAAGGGAGAATATTAATATTTATGATCTTTATATCACAGTTGTGGGATTTTTTTAATACATGCAAGACTACGTGTGCTGACATATTTATTTTGAGACCCAAGTTCCTTGGTTTATTCCATTTATAAATACGTACCTTAGTGAGTTGTTGTAAATGTGTTCTGAATCTGCTTGGCTAGCAGTTGACAATCTCTTGAAAGATCTTTACTTTCAGGGTTTTTTTCCATTCCTAGTTTGCCAAGTCACCAGTCTCTGAGGCGGCTGCCTACTCCGTGAAACCCTCTTAGCTCTTTGAAAATCAAGACCCCAGACTCCTCGGGACAGAAGCAGAGTCCCTACTAAGTAAATATTTTCAGAGCGCAGGGGCCAAGAGGCTGTCAGCCCCAACCTGAAACCACATTCCCGGAGCAAGGATTGAGATGACAGACAGATGTCAGTTTCAGCGAAGGATCTGGGCTGGGGAAGCAGGCAGGGGCCGTTTTCTATCTCGGATGCAAAAGGATACACAGCACATTCTGGTCAACTTTTTCTGAGAGACATTCCATCCGATCATTGTTTAAAAAAGAAAAAAAGGAAGAAAAATAAACAGGAAAGGATGAAGAAGGTAGAAGAAAAAAAAACTAAAATGCCTTTAAACAATGACTGCAGATTGTCTAAATCAACTCCCTAACTTTAATTTTGGAGAAAACAAATGTAATCATGTCAAATAAATTTATGCTTATTTATCTCGACAGGAAACTGGAGGCGAGAAGGCCGGGAGAGAAACCTGGAAGGGAAGCTGTAGTTGCCATGTGTAAATTATTCGGGCACAGGAGAGAAACTGAGGCATGTGAGGGGAAGTGAGGCCCGGCTCGGAGAATTTGCGGAGAGTAACGCGGAACTCTATAATCTTCAAGTGTGATCTCCAAACAGAATAACAGTTTTCTCCCGCACTCAAGTTAAGATGCAACATATTATTGAAAACCTTTACGTACGACGCTTTTCTAAGCACGGAACACCGTAATGTAATTTTTAAAACGCGCTTTCTCCAAGATGAAGGCTGACTGGCTCAGTGAGGAGAGCGCCCCCCCAAAAAACTCTGAAGCTAAAAATGACATAAACCACATAGAACTATCCTTTGCAAATTCATCGTGTGAAGTAATTAATGAAAGCATGGTTGAGTTTGAGGAGTTGAGACTTTGATCTGACAAGTGGAAGAAATACAGTGAAACCAGTCGGGATAAGGCCGTAGCATCAGGACCGAAATGGTTCGTTGTGCCTGTCGTGAGTTTAATTACTTTTTTTTTTCCCACTGACAGTCCCAAATTAAAATAAATGGACCACATCGAGACAAACCTCGGATGCATGTAGTGCTTGAGAATATATTGTTCCTGATTCAGGAATAGCTTGAAAGCCATGAAGAAGGTTACTCCTTCGATGTCTCCTAAGTGATGCAGACGGGGAGGGAGGGGGAAGATAGGCCATGGATGGAAGCAGACAGCTAATACTCACCCAACCTCGGTGGACTGCTTGGGGGCGCTGCGAGCTTTGCTTGTGGTACACTCTCTGTATGCGTGCCAGTGGGAAGGCTTTAAAAGAAAAGACAGCAGGGCGGGGGGTGGGGAGTGGAATAGACAAATGCCCTGTGGTCACACGGCGGCGTACTGAGCGGATTCCTTTCTAAGTGCAGGTAAATTGTTTTATATTTAGTGACCACAATCGACTCCATTACAAATTAATGAGGGGCCGGAAGCTTGATTGGAGATTGTCTGCCCACACATTTGCCATCATCATAAAAAAAAATAGACTAGTCATAACTTGAAGCAAAGAGATGGGTGAAGACGTGAGGCTGCAAAGATCTGGATGCCTTATGCACCGGCCACCCCATGTCAAGGGGTCCTTCTGAGCCCTTCCTTCCCGGCTCCTGGGCCCTTTGGCGAACTAACAGTTAGCGTTCCTGCTTTCTCAGACTCCATCACTGAGAGATTTCTCATGTCACCCGACCTTCTTGTTCTTAAATACCCAGTTTCCTAGTGTTTTCCCAAGACTCATTGCATCTCATAGAATGACCTGGAAAATAGTCGTGTCCCGAAGTGGTAAACAGGAAGAGAGTGTGCTCGCACAACCAGGGGCCACTGCCCTCAGAGCTTCAGTCTTGTGACGCAGAGATAAGAGGCCAATAAACAGTCATGCATGTGTGGCAGTCAGTCTGACTGACTCCCTGAAGAGGCTCAGCAAACATTTCAAACATGCTTCATTCCAGAAACGACGTTCCTTCCTGCCCACAGCCCGTTTTCATGAGAAAACCGGGTGAGGGTCTGTCTGCGCGGTAGTGTGGTCTTGTGTCAGCTGTGAACACCAGCCCAGCGAGACCACGACGCCTCCCTCCAGGTCACTGCAGAGGCTATTTCCAGCTTTTTGATTTGCCACAAGCCTCCCCTGACCCATCCTCTCAGTAGATGACCCCCCTTCTCCTTCACAGAGAACATGGCTGCGTGGGGAGAGCAACTGACCACACACGTACGCCCAGTCTCTGTGAGACGGCTCCCCCTTCTAAGAGTCCTTGTCCTCCAGCCCTCCAGACATTGTTCCTCTCTGTGTCTCCAAGACCTCGCCTCATTCAGCCTCTTACAAATGGCCATTGCCTTCACCAGAGGCCTGCTAGGCACCTTTGGTCATCTCTGCAAAAAGATAATCATGAGAAGGCACCGCTTCCTCCAGACGACCCCTCTTGGTGCCACACCAAGGCTGAATCTCATTGCCAGGGTGACCTGTCCCTACTACCATCAGCACAACCTCTTATTCTGTTCCTTCAAACCCCACTGTTCTTCTGGGCCCGTGCCAGCTCGTTCTCAGAAACATAAAGAAACAGAGGAACGTCAGGAGACCTAACCTCAATGTTGTCTCCTTCCCTAGCAGATTCCTTTTTCTCATACTCGAACTTCCTGGAAACATGGTCTATATTTGTCTAGTCATCTTCCTCACCTTCCGCGTAGTCCTCAGTCTACTAAAATCTGCCTTTTACCTGATTTCTTTGCTGAGATCATCGTCACAAAATTCTGTTTTTCCCTCTGTCACATTGGTGTGCTCTGGCATGGTTGGCCGCTCTCTCTTCTCAAGGTTTTCTTGCCCTCCCCCCGTCCATCAACTCTTCATTTTCTTCCTTCTCTCTGTTTCTTCTAAGCATGCTTCAGCCAGCCCTTTGAATACTGAAACCTCCCCAGTTACTGTCCTAACGTGTTTTCCGTTCTCACCCTAAGACTCACACTGGCTGGTCCCATTCATTCCAAGAATGTTGATAACTCTCTCTCTGCCAGTGACTCTCTAATGTAAATCTCCGAAACTTCAAACCTGTAGAGCCAACTGCCCAATGGACATCTCTCCCGGGAGAGCCTACCGGCCCTTATGATCAACAGATCTCGGCCTGAAACTTGTTGCGGCTCAGGGAGGGATGTAAGTGTCAGCTCAGCTGCCCTCGCTGGGAACCCGAGTGGCACCTCGATTCTTTGCTATTCCTTTCCATCTGCCTACAAACCAATCGACAAGTCGCATCTATTCTGTTTGCTAAGTGACTCTCAACTCCACCCAGTCATGTGCTTATGCTCACTATCTTTTCTCCAGAATTCTACAAGTGTCCTAATTGCTCTTCCAACCTCCCTTCTTGCCCATTTCTATTCGGCCTTCCAGAATTATCTTTCTAAGGCACACGTGTGGCTTTGCCCTCTGCCACTTAAAATCTCTCAGCTGCTCTTTGTTATTCAAATACACCATCTATATGGCCCTGTATAACCTAACATCTGTTTTCTCTGTCCTCGTCTGTCACTATTAATTCTGTACACTAACTTCCTCTGGTTTCCAGAGCATATCTTACCTTACACTGTCCCACATAACATGCCACCTGCCTAGGACGTCAGCTGCCTGAACCCCACCCGATCACTAGGTAGCTCTAACCCTTGTTCCTCTTCCACAATTCCACCGGAAAACCCTCACTGACCCCCAGCATCCCACCACCTCCAGGTTTGGGATATGTACTAAACAAATTAAGGAAAATTATTGAGTCACATAAATTATGAATTCAAAGAAGATTCTAGCGGGGCTCCTAGGTGGCTATGTCAGTTGAGCATCCAACTCTTGATCTTGGCTCAGGTCATGATCTTGCAGTTTGTGGGCTTGAGCCCCACATCGGGCTCTGCCCTGATAGTGTGGAGCCTGCTTGGGATTCTCTCTCTTCCTCTCTCTCTGCCCTCCCCCCCGCCAAAATAAATAAACTTACAAGAAAAAACACACACAAAGGACGTTCTAGCTCTAATCATGGGAGATGCAGGCCTCTGTTTTCCACATGCTTTAGCAATGCATCAGTCTGGTGTGGACTTCATTCTTGTGTGACTTTCCTTCGGGAGGCAGGAATAATGCCCAGCCTGTGTCTTCACTGCCTGCCATCCCAAGGAATGATAGCAACCAGAGGAGAATAGAGTATCAGGAATCTCAGGGAACTAAGTAAAAACATTGGAGTAATCCAAACAAGTGTCATTTAAGCCTAGGAAATAATGGTAAGATATATCATGCATGAGATCCTAGACCATTCTTAAAAGCCGTCCCTCATCATGCCCAGCTAAAATGACCTTTCCTTTCTACCAGTCACTGGATGGGTTTAGGGTACTTACTATGGATGGGGTGAGAAGCACAGAGACCACACTATTAAATAAGACATTGTGTGTCTCACGGAATCCGGATGGGCTGTAGGTAAGTGAGCAGGGACAATACAAGGGCTGGTTGTTACAATGAAGGAGATGCTCAGACTCCATGGGAGGCACGAAGTCCTGTTTTGTAGGTAAAGATGAAGTCGGAGCCACATGTAGAGCGCCATTTACACCTGTTCTGGGATCTGGAGTTCATCCAAAGGGAAGCCAGCAATGAGTTTTCGAACTAGAAGACAGGCCAGTCAATTGAGATCAAGAAAGAGGTAGGACCGACATGCCTTCTGCTAAGGGTGGCGAGAATGGGGATGGGGACGAGGGGGAAAGATTGGAAAGCTGCCCAGAAAAGTGTAGAGGACTTGGGGGTGGGTTAGAAGTGCATAGAGAAGGAGAAGAAAGCATTCAGAATGAATCCCAAAGGATTCTACTGAGTTCTTCACTGAGCAGGAAGACGGTGTGGGGCAAGTTGCCCATAATCCTTACAGTAGCACCAACAATTCTGGCCCTTGATTACATTGCACCCACAAAGAGAGAATACAGGAATCAGCTTCTGTTACATTAGAAAAATGATAAATCCTGATAGGGACAGTGACATCTGTCTCATACTTCTATGAATCTACTAAGGAAGACAGGAGAACAGAGAAGCTGCAGAAATTCCACCTGGAGAATTCTACAAGGTGGGCTGGAGAGACACAGGTGTTGTTGGATGGGGAAGCAGAGTTCTGTCCAGCTGTCAGAATACCATTTTCATAAATTTCTAGCCCATTGGACCCAACAACGTCACAATGACCCTGGAAGGCAGAGACACTCGATGTGGCCTTTGGATCATTGAAATGTCTCATTTTCATTCTAATTCATTCCAGAATAGTTTTATTCCTACCCAGAAGCATCTTCTTAGGAACTGAAACTATGAATTTAGCAATTTTGCATTGCCGGGAAGCACATTAATGAAGAAAAGTAAGACCTATAAATAGCCTTGATGATGATAAGTAATCAGATCGAATACCACAATGAATGCATTTCGCTTAAGTATTTTGAGTTATGTCTTTGTTTTTAAAAAAAAGTCTCAGAACATTTGAAAATCAGGATATAACTTTCCTTCATAAAATACCCAGAAAACTGCCTGCATTTTAAGAAACCAAACGATAGCAGTGAGGTCAAGAGGAAGCTGAAGAAAGATACTTGTCTGCAAATTAAAATTAAGTTGACATGACCCTGAGAAGGAGTATGTTAAAAGTACCATTGAAAGGTAACTAAGTTGTGGTGCACCTGGGTGGCTCAGGCGGTTGAGCATGTGACTCTTGGTTTCGGTTCAGGTCCTGATCTCACAGTTGGTGGGTTCAAGCCCCACGTTGGGCTCTGCCCCCAGGGTACAGAGCTTGCTTGGAATTCTCTCTTACCTTCTCTCTCTCTCTCTGCCTCTCCCCTGCTTGTGCTGTCTCTCTCAAAATAAAATTAATAAGCTTAAAAATAAAGGTAACTAAGTTCTGTGTCTTCCTAATCCCGCTGAGTTGCTATTCCCTCTTCTCTTCAGAAGAAAAGCTCCTGAAAAAAAAAGTTCTTAGTGGTAGTTGTGCTATTTTCGGTCAGGCGGCCAGGCAGGTATAAATGAAAAATGCATTTGTTCAAGTTCTGTAAAATGGGGGGAACTTGGGGGATGGGAGCGGTAACCTGATGAGAGAGAATGAATGGGGACGAGAGAGGCCCTGAAACTCACCAACAGACTATTCGTCTTGCTGCTTTCTTGTCTCCGTATAGAACCATTAAACTAGAACAGCACAGAAACAGTGCATTAAGCTTTAGCCCGGGTTCAATCTTCTATTATATGCCTTTTGATTAACACAGAAAACTGTATTCAAATTGCCCCTCCACCCACATTTATGAGTTGAGGATGTCTGGATGGAAATCAGAAACTTTACTGGAGTCACCCCTTCCTCCGAGAATCTTCACTGAGCACACTCAGTCCCGGGGATCCGCCCTCAGCCCAGCTCCCCCATCTGGTTTCGCCTCGTGCGAGCAGACCATGGAAAAGCTTTCAAGTGGGAGGAAAACGATGTGATAGATGTGCGACACGTTTACGAAAAAGGGCAGTTCATCTGAGCGTGTGTGCACGGGTGCGCAGTACAGTGTCTTCTAAACACCATAATGACTGGGACAGCGGATAATGTCAATTACAGTGACACAATTTGTTTGTCTTTTCTAGGATCTCAACATAGTTCATTAAGAGAGAATGCCTCATGCGATTAGGCGAGTGAGTGGGAAGGTTAACCTAACAACCACAAAAAGCCAATCCTATTTTTCTCTCTGAATCAACCAGATTCTTAACTCAATTGATCCACGGTCTTGCGTTTACCGGAAGGCACCTAGAGTCAGCTTTGTGGTTCTGATAGCCTCACATGGGCCATCCATTCGTGTCCTGTGTAAGATCTGCAGAGACGCTCCCAGAACGAATCAATATCACTCTCTCTAACATACATTTCAAAACATTTTTCTTTCTAATTTATTTTACATAATTCTTTTGTAGTCCTTTCTAATTCGTTTTATGCAATCCATTTTTCATTCCAGAACCATTCTCCTTTCTCTTTCCCCCTCTATTCCAAAACGGTAAAAGAAATATGTTTCGGAAACCTGGGAGCTGGTTACATTTCAACACATGGTTAGAAATTTCCCATTGCCGAGAAAAAGACTTCGGGAGTAAAAAAGTGCATTTTAGGAAGTTAGTGAAGAGGAGATAATCAATTTGAAGTATGAGCAAAACCATTTTCCTGGAAAAGCAGATACATACGCATGTGGTGGTCTCGGAGCAAAGGACAGGGAGAGTCTGTTTTAGAGTTAAGGTTTCAGATGGTAAGAATGAGGGCTCCCTCCTACTCAGACGTAATAGGGGGCAGGATTCGTGACCAGGGGGTGCTCAAACTTGAGCACAAGAATCTGGCGCGGGTGGTCTGCAGTGCGGTTAACAGGGCACCCCAGAGGCTGCAGGTGATGCTGAGAAGGCAGGTCTAGGGACAGGGAAATGGACTCCAGGACCTACCAACCTCCTCCACCTGGAGGGTGTCCTCACTCAGTCTCTCCACATAAGTGGCATCTGGAAGGGGGATGTTTGATTTGTCCTTCCTCCCTGCCTTCTCGGTGACCTCCAAAGGACTAGATCAGGGTTCCTTGACAAACCCAAGCTAACTATATGCTTACTCTGTACTTCTGTCTTTTTTTAAATTAGCTTTTTATTTTAATTTCAGTACAGTTCACATGTCGTGTTACAATAGTTTCACTTGTACAATATAGTGACTCAACGGTTCTGTAGATTTCTCAGTGCTCATCACAGCAAGGGTCCTCCTTAACCCCCATTGTCTACTCCCCCCCATCCCCACACCACCCTCCCCTCTGATAACCCATCAGTGTGTTCTCTATAGTTAAGAGTCTGTTTCTTGGTTTGTCTCTCTCTCCTTTTCTCCCCCCTTTGCTCATTTGCTCGGTTTCTTAAATTCCACATATAACTGAGATCATATGGTATTTGTCTTTCTCTGACTGGCTTATTTCAGTTAGTGTTATGCTCTCTAGCTCTATCCGTGTTGTTGCACATGACAAGATTTCATTCCTTTGTATGGCTGACTAACATTCCATTATATATCAATTGGGCTGCTTCCATAATTTGGGTCCTGTGAATAATGCCGCAATGAACATAGGGGTGCATGTCTCTCTTCGAATTAGTCTTTTTGCATTTTTTTGGGTAAATGCTGAGCAGTGTAGTTACTGGACCCCAGGGTAGCTGTATTTTTAACTTCTTGAGGAACCTCCATACTGTTTTCCACAGAGGCTGCACCAGTTTGCATTCCCACCAACAGGGCAGGAAGGTTCCTATTTCTCCCCATCCTCTCCAACTCTTCACCTAATCTCTTCCTCCAGAAGTACCTTTCCAACCTCATTGTGCAAAGTATTTTGATCTAGGGGTAAGAGCAAGCAATTTCTACAGGGTCGTCCTGCTCCTGAAGTCTGGTACCGTCTGTTACTAGTTTCAGGAGCTCGAGTAAGTCAGGTCAACCTTCCAAAGTGCAGTTCCCTTAGGAATAAAAGTGGCAGTGGCAATAAAATATAACCCCCACCTCTCCAACATTGTGTGAAGATCAGTGAGACAAAGACAAAGCCCCTTTGAAGCTGCAAAGCACACCAGAAATTTCAAGGGCTGTTATTACACACTCCTGAAAATCTTTTAATAAAGGGAACAAGATTCTTTTGGAGCAAAGAAAGAGGAGACGTAAAATGCACAGCTCTATGGAAGGCGAGTGAACAGAAACAACAATAAAACGATTCCTGGTATAAAACAAGAATCCTATCCAGTTATCTGAGTGTTTCTGCCCTGGCTGGTGAGGAGAGGCAGAACCTGAAAAGACAGGAGGAGAAAGCGCCCGAGGAGGAAAGTGACCTCCTGATGACAAGCGAGGTCCTGTCACAACCTTGCCTGAGGTCTTTGGCCGTAGGTGGAGCGAGGACACAGAAGTGTGGGGTTTCTCCTTTCCCAACGCATCCAGTCCACCAGTGATAGAGATCTTTGTGCTTTTGGGTTCTGGGCACTGCATTTTTAAAGAATTTTCAGGTAGGGAAATGTTCTTTTGAAGCCATCCTCATCCTAAGAGGGTGAGATATTTACATGAAACAAATATTGCCATTCATTGAAGTGATAATTATCTTTTCTCTGTTCGACACCTCGTGGACCTGGAAGTCACAGGAAAACTATTTCTGTGCCCGTCTCTGTCTCTTCTCATTCTGTGAATTTTTGTGTCTCAGATGAGTCATGCATAATTTGGTTATTACAATACTTATCTCAGAGAGAGATTAGGAGCCTTAGCCAATGTTTTTCGAATAGTCAGAAAGTCCCCACTGTAAGATTTAGAAGGAATGAAAATGACATTAATATATTATAAATAATCAAAACCCGGTAGCAAAAGGGATGATTGAATTCCAAATGTTTCCATTACTCTTTCTCAAAAACAAATTTTTTTAATAAATGAACTCCTGCTACACGTCTTCTTTCTTGAGTGATAATCTTTCCATTAGTGGAGTAATTTGCAAAGCAAAACCTTTGTATTTCCTTGTTTTTCTTCTTTTTAAATACATAAAAGTTCTGTGGACAGGCTATTGAAGGGGCCGTTTTCCATTTGCAGAACACGGGAGCCCTGGGCAGCGGAGGAAGGGGATGTTGTATACATCACGTGTGTGTGGTTTTGCTGAGAGAGAGAGAGAGAGAGAGAGAGCGAGCCCCTGAGACTTCTATCACCAGTCTGGCTCTGGGATCAGTTTAACAACTTGCTTTGAATGCATATGAGTCCTGACTGCTAAATCTGCAAATGCCTCCCCATAAAGGTTACGCACCCACTGTAAATGCACCATCTATTCAAAAAGATGGTCAGGTTGGTTGCTAGGAGATGGTGGGATTCTCTTAGAGAAAAATCAGCCCTGACAAAAAAATTTTTTTTTTTTACATAAAGACCTTTTAAATATAAATACCTTTGACAGGAGCTATTATTATTCACCGAGTTCCTTCACATCTGAATAAATGGCAGAAAAATGATATTATTCATATGCCATTATACACTAAAGTGTTAAAATAGAAGAGCCTATCCCCCCCCCCCCCCCAGCTCTCTCCCTTTCTCTTTGTTATTGCTCAAGAGAAAGGAGAAAGCTTTTTGTTTGTTTCTTTCCTTTGGATTTCTCTCCTTTCCTTTTTGGATTTCCACTGTAACAGGAACCTCTCAACACCGGAGACCAAAGATGCGGGTTATTGCATTTTCCTTCCAGACCCAAATGCCTATTTTTAAAGGAGGATGGAAGGACAGAAGAGGGGCCTCTCAGCAAGACCGAAAAGATACGAGCAACTTCCCCCAAGGGGGGTTCAGGGCACACGCGAGGGGGTCTGTGTTCCCTGACAGCAGGCTCCGTCCAATTTCATTTCAATGATGTTTGCAGTTGTCTTCCCACTGCGTCGACTGGAGGCATCGCCGCCCTATACGTGGGTCCATGTGCTCGACTTTTGCTGCAAGCGACTCTAACAAATAAATGTGCAGCAAGTAATAACCGGCTGTTTATAGACTGTGTCGCGGGTAAATGAAGCTGCGATCTTTCCTAATTTAGTGTGCCCTGCCCGTCCATTGAGGACCTGAGAATCTCTCAGCTAAAAACACACAAAGGCTCAGGGGCACACAATATGGGGCCGGGGTCCTGCCTCCCTTTGACTAGAGCCCCGGAGACTTGTCGCCCCAAAGCCCACAATAAGGGATCAGTGTTGAAACACATTGCATTACCATGAGAATGGCCACCCCCAACTCCAAGTGTATTATTTTTGTTGTTATTTGGAATACTGTACAAAGTTTCTCAAGACTTTTTTTTTGGTAGCGTGCCTTAGAACTGGACTGAGCCATGTTTCCTTACACAAATATTGACATGAATCCCTCAGTTTATTTAGCATTTTCCGGTGAAAGGCGCAGTATGGTAATGTCCCTGGGTCCCCTTTCACACATTTGTTCTGACTCTTGGCACCAGGAAGTTCTTATTGTTCTAATCAATGCTCACTGGCCCAATGACATTTTTCCCCTTTTAGTGACAGACATGGTATGTTTCCTTTCCTGACGTTCTCATGAGAGTTTCTTGTACTATGTTTGATAGACATCCCGCCCTCCCCCCCAAAAAAGGCAACACAATTGTGGGTTCTTCTTTTCCTGGTTCTTTTTTGCTTGCCTTCTTTGTCAAAGCGTCCCCAGCCAATGCTGCTGCTAATTGTATAAAACGCCAGGATGCCAAATAAGAAAGGCCCTCAAAATTCCAGTAACTTGCTCTAAATTCACAGTACGTGAATCCACGACCGCATCATGGCCGAGTCCCTTGACGTGAGTGCACCAAGGAGGTTACATTTTGTTTTTTTTTTTTAATTTTCTTAATGTTTATTTTTGAGAGAAAAAGAGACAGAGCATGAGCAGGGGACGGGCAGAGAGAGAGAGGGAGACACAGAATCTGAAGCAGGCTCCAGGCTCTGAGCTGGATGTGGGGCTGGAACCCGCAAACTGTGAGATCATGACCTGAGCTGATGTCAGACGCTTAACCGACTGAGCCACCCAGGTGCCCCCATTTTTCTTTTCTTTTTCTTTCTTTCTTTCTTTCTTTCTTTCTTTCTTTCTTTCTTTCTTTCTTTTTTTATGAAGGCGCTTACTTGAGTGTCTGGTCTTTCCGGTGTTGCAGACAACTCCGGTTTTTTTCATCCACTCCTTCAATTGTATAATTTCTTGGTCAGATGGCTTTCTCCCACTTGTGATGATTATTTCAGTTTCAAGAATTGGTTAGTGTGCATTTCTTGCTGTAATGGAACCCATTCCTCGATTTCTACACTGAAATGCGGAATACAAATGGAAGCAACTGGAAAAAGCCTGAATGTGGAGCTCCATCCGCAGTGGGGGATGGGCGCTGTGCTCTCCGGGGAGGAGGAGGCTTATTGGGCCTGCTTTGCAGCTCCTACCCATTCTCCTATTTATCCCAGGGGTCCCGAGTGTTTCTGGACCTGGTAGGTGGAGTAAAGTGTGGCAGAAGAGCCCTGTGCTAAACCCTCAGTGGGAAAGAAGACTAAGAAGCTCAATGCCAGTGGCAACCTCACAAGGGGCATGCAGGGACCACCCTTCACTTCTGGCTTCTTCTTAGCTCCTTTTTCTCAAAAACGTCACATCTATTTCGGGGAAACTGGTTTGATCGGAGGAAAACCATGGCGGGTGAAGGGACCACTAGGGATTCTGGGCATGTTGACAGAAGACCTGTCAGGTCCAAAGGGCCATGAGCAATCCAGCTGAGATCAGGACCACACTGGTTCCCATGGCCCGGGAGCCAGGCCCAGAGAAGCAGAGAAGGATCTGTACCCTGGCTCAGTGCCCAGCCAGCCTCCCAGGCCCAGGAAAGCGTGGCCCGGTGCTGCCTGGACAGGCGGTGGGGGGTGGGGCATCATAGGAGGGTCAGGGAGTAGTCTTTAGAGAGCATTATCCAGCATCAATGACAGCATTGACCGTAAGCACTGCTCAGTGTCTCTGGTCCCCACCCCACCCACCATCGCCCCGTGGTCTACTCTCACCCCAGCCCCAATCAAGTCCCCCTCCTCCCTAAATGGTGAGCCAGCAGCACCGTGGTCTGGTGTGAAGGTTTCCAATCATCTGTCCTTGCTGTCACATTCTTTTGCGAGTTACACTCCAGGTATGATTTATTTCTGGTTCATTTCCGGTGACTCAGTTACACAGGATGCAAAATTATGATAATAATGCTTGTCTCCAGATAATGAATAAGAGGGTTGAATTTCTCAGAGCAGAGATGTTATACAAATGCAAAGTATCATTACGGCTAAAATCCATGACTAAAGAAATTAAATTTCCTGGAAAGTTTCATATCCAACAAGAATGTTTGTAATCCTCTGTATTTACCGCTAAATGAGGTAGACTACAAGAAAGAAGGTATTTAAAGGGAAGGCACGAGTTCAATGGAGAAAATTAACAAATGGGAAAATTGCAGTGCTGTGTGTTGTATTTTATGGAGAAAGAGAGTTTGGTAAACATGCAACAGGAAACCCTGTTTGATTTCTGCAAGGGAAATTTAACCAGTAACAGACTCGTGTAGAATCTTCAAAGGAGAAGTTCCTATACTTGTTTACCTTTTGATATGCGGCCGAAAGAGGACACCAAGGCCTGGGCTTGAAAGGAGCTATATCATGAATAGTTTACCCAGCTGCGCAAAAAACTGGATAGCTAACTGGGCATAGAGCAAATGAAAAACTGTACCATGGAAAAAAAGCTGAAGAAACATATACTAGGAAGGGGTGACATACCTTGAATCATTTCCCACATCCAGTCTTCTTTATTGTTTCATAAACATGAAAGGCAAGCAAATTCAGGGTTGTTTCTTTTCTATGCCAAACGTGTTTTGAGAAAACACGACCTATCGGCCATTTTCCGCACCTACGTCCGTCTCCCTGTTGCGGGGTACCCACTTCTGGCCTTATGAAATCAGAACAATGGCAGAACCAGTATTTCTGGACATCTCATACCCTTGTGACATTGCACACACCGATTTAGAGACGTTTCCTCTTCCCAGGTAATGACTGGTATTGCTTCGGGCGATCAACCCAAGGATGTCAGTTGACCCACCCCACCTCCATCAGACCTAAGGATTGCTCTTTGAGTCTCCACCATGAAACTGCTAGGACCATGCCACACCAGCCCATTGCTTCGACCAACTGCAGCTCTTTGACCCCCATAACTACCTCTCATCTTTCATACCTGGGATAGAGTTCTCCCCGAGCCACGTGAGTGCTCTCCACTTCCGGGTCGTCTTTGATGGGGGTGATTCTCCCTCATCCCAGTGCAGTGCTGTTTGCAGATCTGGGCACCAGACTCTGCAGAACAAGAGGCTGATGAAGAGGCTTCCTCATGTCTCCGAACTGCGCTGGGGTGCACTGTGCCTACATTGACTTCCCTGACCCCATACGTCATAGAGAACCCTAAGGTCAAGCCCTTTCACCTTACGCATGTGTCCTCACACGCATGCCCTTCTGATACCCCCCGAAAGGATCTTTCCTCAGACAGATGTCTCCCACCTAAGATCTGCAGACATGTCACTTTACTTAGCACTTTGGAACTCCCTTCATACTTGACATAAATGGACAGATCCAGAGCTTTCTAAGGGAGTCCCACAGGATGGGACCCACCTTGATGCACTCACTCAATGACAGCAAAGACTTCACCTATATAAATCATATCAAAACCAGATATGCTCAGGATTTCCTTTGGGAAAAAGGGGAAGTGGGGAAGCTGAAGAAAAGAGGCTAAGCAGTATATTTTAGTACATTCAAGTTGAAGTCATATTCAGTTAGTAACATTTTTAATTGTTTTATTATAAATGTTTCAAACCTGTAGGCAAGTGCAAAAAAATGTAATGCGCACTTACTGACTTACCATAGATGTTAAACAAATACTATTATTTGGCAGCATTTGCTTCAGATATTTCTAATTTGAAGCGATTAAGTCAAACATTTTAAATTAAACAATATCCTTCTTCCTATCTCTTACTCATCCTTCTCCTCAGAGGTGACTTCTCATCTAATTGCGATGTGTGCTTTTCCCATTCTTGTTTTCGTGACTTACCTGTGTAAGAATGCATATACAAAATATATCTGCCTTTGCTTTTAGTCTTGAATTTTTTATTAAGGTTTTTGTGCTGTTCAGTTAGTTTTGTAGCTTGCTTTTAATTTTGCTTTTAAATCTATGTGTTTATTTTTGAGAGAGACACAGACAGCATAAGCAGGGGAGGGGCAGAGAGAGGGGGAGAGAGAGAATCTCAAGCAGGCTCCGCCGTGTCAGCGCAGAGCCCAACGCGGGGCTCAAACCCATGAAACCACGAGATCATGACCTGAGCTGAAATCAAGAGTCAGACGCTTACCCGAATGAGCCCCCCTGGCGCCCCTGTAGATCTAGTTCTACACAGTGTACTATCCCGTCCAATGATTAAACCCTCCTTTCTTTATTCATCACACCAAGAAAGGATGCGAAAGTTGTTTCTACTCTCGACTGCTCTGTGCAGGGCTGCGATGATTAGCATTTCACACGCTGTCTTGCACATCTGTGTGCGAGTTTCCCTAGAACCAGACACTTCGAAGTTGCTGACGCCTTCACCTTTCCTCCGTACTGTCAGTTTCTCTTCAAAGAGGGGAGAGCAATTCACAACTCCACCGGGGATCAACGATCCTGCTTTCCCTCGTGTTCCTTAGCCAGTAGGACAAGTAGGGAACTATTGCTTTATCTTGCGTCTCCCTGGAGGCCAGTGGGAGTGAGCGCTCCTCTGTTTGTTCGCTCTTCTTTCACGGCTGTTACCATTATTTTCCTATTACGTAGTTAAACTTTTTCCTATTGATTCGTGAGAGTCCTTCACATATTCTGGATACCAATCTTTGCTATGTAGGTTGCAAATATCCTCTCCAGTCTGGTTTCCAATTAATATTAAGAAGAGCCAGTGCTTAGTATAGGGTTATGATATTAATAATGAGTAACTTATAAAAATGTCTAGAGGTAGTTTTTCTTTGGACAAAGAATTTCCTTCTTTTCAGGGCTGAGCATAAAGTTACCCACGTTTATCTAAAATGTTATACTGTATATATTCCTGAATATTTTCAAAAGATGTAATGCTCTTTAATGTCCATGTCTTGGCATCCTTTTGTTGTTTATGAATATTGCTGAAACTGATTTATACAATAGAAAGCAGATTCTATATCTGCTAAGTCTGAGTTTGAAATGTAGAATGCCAGTAGAATATTCTCCAGCAACTACTTATCTTAGAAATCATTTTATAAAACAAATCCTGTTCTTGGTGACATGATCTGTTCTCTGCCCACAGTGCCAGGGAGAGCTTCATGAGAAGTAAATGTATCTCTGTGTACATGTGTGTATATTTGTATATGTCGAGGGAGTATCTTTATTTTAATCTTACACACCACTTGATAAATTAAACTTTGAGGAAACTATGTTTTTGTGGCACCAGTGTAACATATGCATCATGGAAAAGTAATTTAGCTATGTCTTAATTCTTCACTCATTTCCACTAAAATAAATACAGAACAGATTCAGAAAACTGATGCTGAGGACAGACTTAGTGAATCTGTAAGCCTGTGGCTGGAAGCCTAAAATATTATTTTGAATTAGGCTATTAACTCATTTGAGATAATTCTATCCAGATCTTGGTCTGTATTTATTCAACTGATTTATTGTCTGTTTTTCTCCCTCCCAAATGGGACCCATTATGTCTCTTTAAAGCAATGTTTTCCATGTTTTCTACCATTTTTATTTTTCGGGGGACTTTATATCCTAATTATTGAGTTATGTATCGTGTACTCCTAATTACGAAACTTAGATTTGCCGTGTTTCCACTTCAGTGGGTAAGTTTGGAGGTATGGACATGCACACATATACGTTGTCTCAAAATGGTCTTTTTGAAAGATGGTGGTTAGGCTTTTAGAAGATTTGCAGCCCTGTAAATTTATGGAGACTTCTGACATGAAAAGGAATTTCTCCATGTGACTGGAAATACTAGAGCCAAACGCAGCCCACTCGGCAATCTACCTACTGTCTTTGTAGATCTGCTGCAGAAGAGTGAGGCTACTTGGTGGTCTTTACAAATAACAACGTGGGGACAGAGCCTGGGCAGTCTCGGATTGGGACCCTTTCTCTGTAACTTGTTGTGATCTTGTTAGAGCCACTCAGTATTTGTTAATCCATCTGTTAGAGTGAGAACACCCATCTTCTGAGGTTGTTGTGAGATGAACTGTCCTGGCTAAGAGCAAGATAGAGCCAAGCCCCCAGTAAACACTAGCTTCTTCTTAGCCCCAGCAGTATCTCTCTGACTTCTAAGAATATCCTCATTAACAGGGTTCTCCTTAGTTTTCTCACAAACTGGAAACCATCCCAAAGTAAGAAAGTCTTATGTTGATCAGCTCTTACCGGGTGCACTGGAGGTCAGGTACTCGTGAATCCTCTGAGATGTACCTAAATGGGAAGATTATCTGCCATGAGTCAGGCCTTTATAATATTCTTGGGCAAACTTTCATATCTTCACAGCCTCACACGTACCAGCAATTCCAGAGATTTGCCTAAGTACCACAGGAAAGATCATCCTAATAAACTGTAACACATCCCAGGGAATCAGACCTTCCCATCGGGAACAGCAGGTTACCTTTTTATAGAGGTCGACAGCTTACAAAGGTTTTCATGTGCTTTATCAGCTTCCCAATTTCTGTGTGAAGGTCAGGCAGATGGCCCTCCCTCTCTTTTCAATATGAAGGACCCCGAGGCTCAGAGAGGTCAAGAACCCAAAGTAATGGGTGGAGATGGGATTTTAGAGTCTTCTGACCAGCTGAATTCTATTACATTGGGTGGAACTTTATGAAATTGTCATTTTTTTGTAGTAGAATTGAAAAGTGCATATGGTTTTCTCTACACAATGTCGTCTTATTCACAAATAGTGTAGGCACGCAATGTCACAAACTAGCCTAAGCACAACTAGGCAATCTAATTACTGGAGAGACTGCGAATCCCACAATGTGGCTGGCATTAGATGGAGACCGATCAGAGGCTCAAACATGGAGACCTATCTCTCTCTCTCTCCTTAGCTGGGCAATCCTTGTGTTTGGCTTCATTGCTGGGCCACTCCTCACATGGGCTGAAAGCCCCAGTTCCCCTTGTCCTCACAGTCAGAGATGTCAGCAAATAGAGGGCTCCTGTCTCTTGTAATGTCCCACGAAGTCCTGGTCTGTCTGAGTCTGCGGCTTAGCTCAGGTCCGTCAAAATGTCTCTGATGGAAGGTTGGGGGGATGTGTGATGGACTGCCCTATCAGTAACAGGAGGGAGGTGAGATGTTAACGAGGAGCTCAGTTCCCAGAAGAGGGGAAAAAGTGCTGCTCAAGCAGAAATAGCATATGCGCACTGCACATAAAATACACATCGACGGAGTGTCTAATATTCAGTCCAATACTGCACTTTGACTCAAACGATAAGAAGATAAAAACAGAATAAAAAGAGAGAAAATAGGGACAGTGACTAAAGAAGGCAGAGAAAATGTAACTAGTCAAAGGCCAAGTTAAAAAAAAACCAGAAAAATGGCCGATTTGGATAACTACAGAATAGAATTCATTCACTTGTGAAGTTAAAATGTATTCCCTTGATATTGATAATATTTTTATCTAAAAAAGAGAAAATCATCAAGTTTTATAGGGAGTTTTTAAATATCAAAAGTTGGCTTTTTCCACCCAAAGCCGATGTTTATTATTTCATGTATCAATTCCTTATGGTGTCATTTGAAAAGTAAGTAATGCTCACCTACTAGACAGCCCATCTCCATGACCCCAAATTTTTAGTCGAGCAGGAAACAGAATTGATTTCAGGTCAGAAACAAGCAAGCCGTTCGCATCTACCCTACACATTCTAGTGGAAGAGAAAATGGGAAAGAGCCCACTCTGCCTTCGCAACACATTTGGTGCTAAGAAGCACCATGTTAGCAAGGGAAGCCATCAGTTCAACTTGTGTATTTAATATTTAATAAGCTCGACTTCTTTCATTTTTTAAAGTAAAAACTAAAATTATATATTCCAACAGTTCCTTCCACACCCCAATCAGATACTGGGCATCACATGAATGCATACAATGCCCATGTAGACGCTATTGTGGATGCATTGCCCCAGACAGAGCTGGCCCAAAGCTTTGTGGTGCCTGTGGAAGACATTATACTCTTACTGTTCATTTTTTTTTAATGCTCATTTCTTTTTGAGAGAGAGAGAGAACATGAGAAGGGGAGAGGCAGAGAAGGAGACACAGAACCTGAAGCAGGCTCTAGGCTCCGAACTGTCAGCACAGAGTCTGATGTGGGGCTTGAGCCCAAAAAATGCAAGATCATGACCTGAGCCAAAGTCGGATGCTTAACCGACTAAGCCACCCAGGTGCCCCTGCTCTTACTGTTTAAAGCAGCACACCGGTGACATAGAAGAACCAGGGAGAAAATTCACTTCAGGAAGATTTACTGACTTTTTTCAGACTCATAGAACTGAACTACTCAAACGATACACTGAGAAGTCGTACTATTCAAGAATCACAGTCCTATGCCTTAACGAAGATCTTAAAAAATAATTTCAGGAGTATTTTAACAGAACATTCTAACTGAATTTGCTATTCTCACCCCCAAATCTAAGTTGTTCCTTTGATCAATGAGTAATTACATAGAGCAAATCTTTCATTTAAATGCCATGACACTTGATCTTGCTAAAAATACACCAGAAAAATGAAGTCTCGAGCATGTCTTCTTTTTCATAAACCTTTTGAAGGATTCATATCGCATCCAATGCTAATTTTTTCTGTACCATATTATTACTAAGATGAGCTCTTCATTTTAACTGTAGACTGATAAAAAATTTTGACATCTACACATTTCACAGGGAACAAGGTGAAAAATTTCTGCCAGTAAGTAAAGAGAAAATTCCATTAGTAAACACAGATCTTTCCACATTTTCAAACATAAATGGAGTGAACTGTTCATTATTAGACTTGCAATTATCAAATCAATTCCTATTTCTGTTCACTAGCAAACGCATTTTAAGGAGACTGGAGGATCCAACTGCTCTGATTCTTTTCACACTGACTCCTGAAATCTCCAAAGCCTCTCCAATCACTTGCTTCACCTTTCTAAAGATGGGTATAAGTCATTGCTTTATAAACAGCAGACATCTTTTTTTAAACTTCCAAGTAAGGCCCTTGAGAAATTGGATAGTCACCCATTAATACAACTACTACCATTTCAGGACATTTTGCAGAATAACTCTAAAGAGAATTCAAGGTGAGAAAAGAATTATGCATGACTCAGTTTGATTTCCAATTGATTCAGAATCTCGGTAATATTCAACATTGAGGTTTACTGAGTATTTAGTTGCATTAGGCAAGGGGGAAAAAGACATTTTTTGGCCATGTTTTGTTTTTCCTACTAAAAAGATACTGTTTTAAAATAGTATAGTGAGGGGCGCCTGGGTGGCTCACTCGGTTAAGCATCTGACTTTGGCTCAGGTCATGATCTCAAGGCTCATGAGGTCAAGCCCCATGTTGGGCTCTCTGATGTCAGCGTGGAGTCTGCTTCGGGTCCTCTGTCCCCCCCCCTCTCTCTGCCCCTCCCCACCCTCAACAATGAACAAACATTAAAAAAAATAGTAAAATACTGTAGTGAACACCAAAGATTTTAAAATATATTTGCAAAAGCTATTTTCTTCTCTCAACTACTATGTTTAATTTCAAGAAGAATTTATAGCTTGGGAAACTGCAATAATAGTGTTTGCTGTGTAAAAAAGAACAAATGGAGAGTACATCTGACAGATTAAGTTCTATTTCAGGGCTTAGTTACAAGTAAAGCAAGAGGGGAAGGAAAGAGTGGTAAAATTACAGAAGGATCATGTGTTTCCAAGAGAAATCCATCATCCAACTCCTGCTGCACGATCTCAGTTGATAGCATCAAAAGATAAAAGTCTCATTTGCCAATCACATCTCCTAAATAGGAAAACATTTTAAGTGCCAGGCAGAACCCAGTTTATAAATGTTCAGATGTGCTCCAGATTATGTCCTCAGGAAATACAAGTTACGTGTTCCTCTAAGAGAAATCTTAAAAGGAATAATTATTGAAATTATATTATCCTGAGCTTTTCCAGACTGTTCCTGTACACACAAGATTTTCCTGTGGTTTAGATTCTCGCCCTCGACTGGCTACTCAGTGCTGGTCCTCCAGTTTCCTGTCCCTGACATCCAAGTCACCTTAATTATACAATGGCTTTCATTTGCTTTTCATGTCAAATTCAAATTTGAATAGTCTTCTAGTATTTGCTTACCTCTAAACAAATAAGAGAGACCTGCACGGCGAGAGGTCTGTTAATCATATTAGGTGAAGAACATGCAAATAGAAACGAAAAGAGGGAAGTGGAACATTATTTTTATCTTCAAATATCCGAAGGATTGTCAAGTGAAAGTGACATGATATTTATCTTGTTAACTTCATACGGCTTAACTAGGACCAAGCAGGTTTCAGTCAAGGAGGAAGACTTCCACAGTCATGGTTGTCCAAAACTAGAATGAGCTGGGGCGTCTGGGTGGCTCAGTCGGTTGAGCATTTGGTTTCAGCTCAGGTCATGATCTCGCGGTTCGTGGGTTCGAGCCCCGCGTCAGGCTCTGTGCTGACAGAGAGCTCAGAGCCTGGAGCCTGTCTTCAGATTCTGTGTCTCCCTCTCTCTCTGACCCTCCCCTGCTCAAGCCATCTCTCTCTCTCTCTCAAAAATAAATAAAACATTAAAAAAAATTTTAAACAAAATTAGAATGAGTTGTCTGGTAGAGAACTAAGTCAAGGTGGTTATTTACCTGGTAGAAGAATAAGGCAGGGGTATCTCAAGTGGGAAATTTATTAATCTGAATCATAGCTGAAAAAATCTTGCCACTCCATGAGAATCTGACTTCCTCCAGACTTTTTCCAGTCCCTCATGCCATATATCTGCCACCTAACTCCACCCTCCAATCTACCCTCATCTAATAACCTGGCTGAGATAGTACTTTTTGCTCCTGTTCATTAATCACCCCATTGTCTCTGTTTCAGACCGCAGTACCCTCCAAGCTCCATGATCAGAAGCAAATCTTTTAACTGCTCAGGTCTGCAATTTCCTATCTACCTCAAGGGGTGGTTGCAAGGAATAATTAGATCATTTATGTGCGGCATTTAGCACAACCTGTGGCACATAGTAATTACTAAATAATGTTTGCTATTATTAGCTATTTTTATTGTGCCCCCACTCCCAGCTCACTGTCTCCATGAGGCATGCATGCACTAATCAGACCCAGGTTTGGGTGAGTCACTGAAGCAATTTTTCTCACTCGTAGGCATGCAGTTATTTCCAGCTGTTTCGGATTTGCTTAGAGACGTCTGGACAGAGTCGTAGAATCGCCAGGGATCCCACATGAGAATTCTACCTGTAAAAAGCAAAAGTCTGCTGAGCTTGGTGTCACTCAGCCTGGAAGCCTTCAGAAATACAAAATGCCCCCTCGAAGCAGAGGGGACATCAGGCTTTCCGTGGCTAGCCCAGTCCCTGGACCTGCTTGTAACTGGAAGTCAAATCAGAAAGTAGCGTAAACACTAGAAGGACTTCCCTTAAAAACAAAAGGAACAACAAACCCAAATTGAAGACATGCAACAAAATAACTGGCCGGTACTCCTCCAAAGTGCTGGGGACGGGAAAGACAAGGAAACTGAGGAATGGCGACGGGTTAGAGAAGACCATTGAGTGGGGACCACTAAATGGACCATGGAGCCCTGGGTTGATCCTGGAGCAGAACACAGGCATTGCTTGAAAAATTGGGGCAGTTCTAATATGGTCTGTAATTTAGCCAATGGTATTATATCCTTATTTGTTTTTTGAGGCCTGTCATTGTCCTGTGGTTGTGTGAAGTGTTGGCATAGAGGATGCTAGAGAAGCTGGGTAAAGAACTTCGGACACTCTCTGGACTATTTCTAGAAATTTGCTGTAAGACCAAAATTATTTTTTAAAAAAAGTATAAAAAACGTAAAATATAAGCATTTTTAAAGGAGGGATATTTTATTTTATTTTTTAAATGTTTGTTTATGTTGACGGCAGAGAGAGGGGTAGAGAGAGAATCCCAAGCAGGCTCCATGCTGTAGGCACAGAGACCAATGCAGGGCTCGATCTCACGAACCATGAGCTCATGACCTGAGCTGAAGTCAAGAGTCAGCTGCTTCACTGACTGAGCCACCCAGGTATCCCTAAAGGAAGGATATTTTAAAGAGAGATATTACAAGTACTAACACTCTTATCTCCCCTCTTAAGCACTACACTGAAATAAAGGGGTATCAAACTTGTAAAATCAATTGCTATGGACAGAATGTGTTCGTCCAAAAGTCTTCTGTTGAAGCCCTAACCCCCAGTGTGGCGGTACTTGAAGACGGGGCCTTTAGAAGGTAATTAAGGCTAATGAAGTCATAAGAGTCCTGGTCTGATCTGATCCTATTCTGCTGAGAAGACCCCCAGAGAGCTCCGCTTCCCTCTCTGGCACGTGAAGACACAGTGTGAAGGCTGCAAGCCAGGAAGCAGGATCTCACCAGACCCTACCCTGCTGGACCTTGACCCTGGACTCCTGGTCTCCAGAACTATGAGAACCTACATGTCTGCGGTTTAAGCTGTCCGATCCATGATATTGTGTTCCGGTGGCCTGAGCTGCCTAATATATCAATGTATATTCCTCCCATTACAGATTGCTACAAACCTGGGGGCTTGACCCAGCACAAATGTGTAATCTTACACTCCCAGAGGTCAGAAGTCTGATTTGAGTCTCACTGGGCTAAAATCAATGGTCAGCAGGGCTGTATTTCTCTTGGGTGCTCCTTTCCGGTTTCTGGAGGCACCCTGCTTTCTTGGTTCCCGCCCCCTTTCTCCATGTTCCCCCAAAGCCAGAAACAATGCATCTCTCTGACGTTGCTTCCAATGGTCACATCTCTCTCTGACCACCACCAGAAAGGTTCTGCCCTTTTAAGGATTTGTGTGACTCGATGGGCCCATCCTGAGAGTCCAGGATAATCTCCCAATTTCAAGTCCCATACCTTTAATCACAACTGCAAAGTCCCTTTTGCCATTTGGCAACACAATCCCAGGTTCCAGAGGTCAGAGGACTGCCTACCACAATCAATCTCTGTCATTATAAGAAAATCGACAAGGATTCAAACTCACAACACAGTTAGGAAAATATAAAAACATTTGGACCACGTCAAGATGGTTATTGGGCACGCAACTTCCCTGACTCGCGAACACAGAACAGCAAGGCCAGGAAGGCCATATATACACACACTCTGGCCTGGCAGAGGAGGAGGGAGAAAGCAAGAACAGAAGACACAAAACTCGTTCATCCATGCGCACGTGATGTTCTCTCACGTGCCACGTGGAGACGCTTTCTCCGCAGCCCTAGGTCAGAGACGACGGTGAGGAGAGAAACATGAGCTTATGCATCAGTTGCAAACCAGTTTAAACCCACCTTTCTCATCAAACTGATGGACTCGGCCAAAAAAGAGAGGCAAACCAGTTACGCAAGACAACACAAATGTATAAAAATCCATTGTTGCCCAGGAATAAGTCAATTAGAAAACATTATGGAAGAAAAATTGCATTCATAAAAGTTACTCAAATAATGGAATAACTAATAAAGTATAAAGAAAGTTACAGAGGGTGCCTGGGTGGCTCAGTCAGTTAAGTGTCTGACTTCAGCTCAGGTCATGATCTTGCAGTTTGTGAGTTCGAGCCCCACATTGGGCTCTGTGCTATCAGTGTGGAGCCCACTTTGGATCCTCAGTCCCCACCTCTCTCTGCCCCTCCTCTGCTCACTCTCTTTCTCTCCAAAATAAACAAACATTAAAAAAAAGAAAATTACAGAAATTTTAAAGCTCTACCAAGGGGCATGGAAGTCTCCCTCTCTACTTGGGGGATATATGTCGTGCTTGGATAGAAATGTTCTGGTTCGAGCCGCCTGGGGGGTCCAGTCAGTTAAGCATCCAACTTCACTTCAGGTCATGAGCTCATGGTTCATGGGTTCAAACCCCGCCTCGGGCTCTGTGCTGACAGCTCAGAGCCTGGAGCCTGCTTCGGATTCTGTGTCTCCCTCCCTCTCTTTGCCCTTCCCCTACTAATGTTCTGTCTCTTTCAAAAATAAATAAACATTAAAAAAAAAAGTTCTGGTTTTCAGCCTTGAGGAAGGTCAGAACCACAACAAGCTATAGAAATGGAGACAAGCAACTTCATACCCTGGGCTGGTCAGTGGCAAGTTTTCGATCGTATTAGTGTCTCTTTATGCTAAGTCAAGTACTTTGCCCAAAGCCTGCTTGATGGTTTCTTTGAACACAATCAGGGATAAAGCAGCCTGTTCCATTACTTCTGTGTGTGAAGTTTTCATGTGTGAATCTCAGCTCTCCCTACTTGAATTGAAACCTCAAAAAATAAGAATAATCTTTACGTAGCCTCATGATGCCGACTCCAATTCTTATCATTTTGATTTACTGATATTGAAATCCTAAAATTCTAAATTATTTGCTAAGGAACAGCTGGTAATGGATGGGAATTATTTTCCACTTTACAAGAATGTCTACCCCACTGTTCCATTTTTAAGCACCCTAAGTACCGTAGGATATATAAAAGGGTGAATAGGCTGAATTGATTTGTCTTGATTTTTTCATTTTTTAAAATCCTCTTCATATGGACTTTATTATCATGAAATCTGCTTCGCATTATTAAAACCAGCAGGGTAAGACATTGGCAATCATAGAGGGGGTTTGTAGTTTATTTTACATTATGGCTTAAAATGCCATCTTGGTCCTTTATCACTAACATCCTTCAGAAGACGAGAGATTTTCTAGAATACCGAAATTGTAAGTGTTATTACTATAGATTTTAGGTTTCTCTTTCTCAGATAAATATGTCTAATGTGATCATTTATAGGGGCACCTGGGGGGCTCAGTCAGTTAAGCATCCACCTCTTGGTTTCAGCCCAGGTCATGATCTCACAGTTCGTGATCTCAAGCTCCATGTAGAGCTCTAAGCTAACAGTGGATAGCCTACTTGGGATTCTCTCCCCCCCTCCCTAAAAATAAATAAATAAACTTTAAAAATAAATAAAGTGATCATGTATAGGTTTGAATAGCGGATCTTTCGTGTTTGGAGATTTACGACTTCATGCATAGGAATTTTGCATGCTTAGAGACTATAATGAAAATCATGAACTCTAGGTATTTCAGTATCAGAATTCAAGGTGTTCAAACATTGTAAACAAAATACGCAAGAAGTAATTTTTATTATTTCTTTGTAACTGGGAACTCCTCCATATCTGCTTCATTATCTACCTATTCTGGAAAAACAAAATTATTATAAAGAGATTAAAGGAGTTAACAACGGCTTTTACTGACGTGACCTCCTCAGCACTTTCCTCATCCCTCCAGCTGGGCAGTTATAATCCTGTAGTCAAATGGTGGCATACTTGCTTCAGATATTTTTGTTTTTTTGGATGATTTACAAAACCTGGCCCACTCTTCATCCAGTGGGGAGCAAGACCCCACAGGGCACAGATGACCAAGGCAGCGAAATCCTGCGAGCATTAATAACATTGAAACTGGAAGGAGAGATGCAATCCTAGAGAACATGAGTGGGTGGGAGGATCTGGGACAGCATGGGACACGAAGAACGCGAAAGGCTTACGTAGAGAGATGTGCTCTTGAAAGCGAGATTCATCCTTGGGTGAGGATAGGTGAGCTGGTCACCATAGGATCCACTTCGCTGAGTGAACAGGAAATGTTGAAACCCTCACGCCCCTCACTCACTGTGTAAAATATAAGAGGAATAAAACCAATGCTTTTTGCAGTATTTCACCCCCAATGTAGTAGATCTGATCCTGTGGCCCCTTATTTCATTGTAGCTCTTGTCGGTGAAGCCTTGTTCGTTTCTGTCCACAAGTGTTTTAAAGCTGTTTGGGGAGATAATCGTATCTCTAGACTGTTTTACACTTGAGGAAAATGGCAGTGAGGTCCAACCAGTGCTGGGAGCCTGAGGTCTGAGACAGAGTGAGATCAGAGTCCGTATAACCTCAGGCTTCTGGAGAGCAGTATGTGGAGGGGGAGAATGATCCTTGTGGACTGTGGGGACACGCTGTCTCACAGGACCCCTGCTTCTCTTCCCTCGCTCGCGTCTAGACTGGCCTGTTTGAGCAAGTCCAGCTCTCCTGGGCATGGGAAAGTGGGAGAATCCACCTTCACTAGACCTTTCTTCTGCTTCCTTCTCTGGGGACTTTCAGTGTAATTTACGGTGTGGAGGGAAGATGGAAATCAAGTTTCAGAATGAATTCAGTCGAAGTGTCTGTTGGAAGAGTCTGTGCCAACGGTGTTTTGAGGGGATCTGAATCAAGCAATGCGGACTTAAAGCACAAGGACTTGACCCTTCTCACAGAGCACAGTACACTCGATGCCCCAAGGAGGTGGGTGCATCGGCTTCAAGCAGCTCGTTTGACCCAACCATGGTCAAGAAAGTAGAAATGGCCAAAGCACCTATGTCATAATCCAATTCTGAAAGAAAAAGAATTGGCTGCCATTTGAGGTGGAGGGTGAGAAAATGTGGCTTTCGTACCTGGGAGTGTTACTGACACTGACACCACTCACAGATATCAGTGCAAAGAGTGTATAAGAAACCAAGAACCGCGCTGGAGGCAAACGCTTGCTTAGAGAGCAAGGAGCGCCAATGCCCTTACGTAGTTTCTGATCCTACGTACATTAAAACAACCACAGCAACAAGTGTATTGGCTACAACACAGGATTCTGCATTTCTTTTTGTTTTTAATGCTTTATTTTATGTTGAGAAAGAGAGATGGTGAGCACAGGAGGGGCAGAGAGAGAGAGAGGGAGAGAGAGAATCCCAAGCAGGCTCCACGCTGTCAGTGCAAAGCCCGACGTGGAGCTCAAACTCAAACACTTGTGCAGCTATTGGTGTAAAACCATAAAGCAACCATGAGACCATGACCTGAGCTGAAACCAAGAGTCAGACACTTAACCGACTAGGCCACCCAGGCGCCGCCAGAATTCTGCATTTCTAAACATGATCAGAGCTACATGAGTTAAAAAAGGAGAAAGAGCCAAGATCATAGAAGACAAAAAATATAAACCTAAATAAATGTATTAGAGAGACATGGTACCTAAATGTTATATTTCAGTCCTGCAGGCTCGGATCTGTTGCCTCTACTTTGGTTTTCAGTGAGTGGGAAGGAAGAGCAAGGTGGAAGATGACTGCAATGTGCAATTTCACCCAAGGGATTAAGAGTTCCTTGTGTTTCTCCCCCCTTATCCGTGTCCTTTCCAGTGGTGTCCTGCCCCCTTTCCGTGCTACTTTCTCGGCCCCTCCGGAGAAGTAACTGTTAGCACATGCATCATCAAATGATGTTTCCACATAAAATAAAGAGTCGCACAGGAACCTGAGAGGTTTTTCCCCAGATATATAAATAATCTAAATAATTCTCTTCTTCCCCCTTAATATAGACGTAGTTGTTTTTAGTTTGTTGTTTGGTTTTGGAATTACGGAACAAAAAAAAAAATTGTTCCGTTACCTGAGGCTCAAGTAGTCAGATCAACTACCCTGCAAAGATTTAGGAAGTTAATTATAGAAATAACATTTCTTTGTCTTGAACGGTTGTGCAGCTCTTGGTGTAAAACCATAAAGCAACCGCTTGCTTTACCCTGAGGCATTAAACTGCGGTGGTTGGGAGGGAGGGAGGGAGGAAAGAGGGAGGGAGGGAGGGTGAAAGGGAGGGAGGAGGGAGGGAGAGAGGGAAGAAGGATGGATGGAGAGAGGGAAGGTGGGAAGAAGGAGGGAGAGAGGGAGGAAGGATGGATGGAGGAAGGGAGGAAGGAGGGAGAGAAGGAGAGAGGAGGGAGGGGGAGGGAGAGAGGGAGGAAGGGCAGAAGGAGGGAGAAAGGGCTGAAGGAGGGAGAGAGGAGGGAGAGGGAGAGAGGAAAGAAGGAGGGAGGGAGGGAGGAGGGAGGGAGGAGGGGCGGAGGAGGGACGGAGGCGGGAGGAAGGGCACCCAGGGAGGGATGGGGAGCAGGAGAGGATGCGAGGAAGGGGAAGGCAGGGACCCAGCCAGGAGTGTGAAAGGAGAAGCAGATGTGTCCTCAGACCCTCCTCACCTTGCCGACACTACCTCCCCAACTCATTCCCTAAGAAAGTACTCCACTTCCAGAAGAGCTGCTCAACCCCTAAACCCAGCAAGTGAGTCCACTGGTGCTGGCAGAAGCCAGAGAGGCAGCCCAGCCCTCCGCAGGACCCCACCTGCCCCACTGTGCTCTTCAGGGTCTTCGCACCAAATTTCCGGAGGCTTCAGCCAACAGTAAAACACAATGACAAGGAGGAAACCTTGGTCTCCCCCCGATGTGATTCACCACAAACACTTTTGCCCTTAATGCTTACAGCCCAGACAGCACTTTTTAAAACCCTCTTATTGATACTCTTGTACTTATTATTCTCAGGATAGGAACAAAAAAAAAAAAAAAAAAAAAACATCTACCACGATCGAGCCACGTCCCACCCTGCTTCTTAATTATTCCTTTTGGTTCAACAAGACTCTCGTGGCTTTTTCTCACATTGGCCCATTACGCCCGGGCACCACGTGTCACACTGTCCAAGTCTCCCCACAGCAGCCTACTCTGGGGAAGAAAGAGCTTTTGCCACACACAAAAATTAAATCTGTCCAGATGTAATCACTCGGTTAAGTATAAAGCAGTGGACAACAATACTTTTTTTTTAATTCTCACTAGGGACAGAACGATGTATAATTAGGCATTTAAAAGTGACTGTTAACTTATACAGACCTCATCACAAATGGTTTTTCAACCAGCTCAGTGATCTGAAACACCTATTAGTTTCAATTCACACTTATTATCTGTCCCTCGTTAAAGCATTTACTTCACGATGTAAATTCCTTCATATTCAAGAAGGTGTTGATGTTTTAGGAGGATAAGAAGAATATATATTTTTTCGTCCTTCTAAAAAGGCGTCCTGCAAGATATCTTCCTCTGCATTTTCTTTTTTAATGATACACGCATGTGGAACTGCTTCCCTGAAAACGCCCTTTGTGGGGACCGATGTTCTGGCTCTGAAGTCTTATTTAATTCCATTGAAGCCCCTGTGGCGGGCTTGAGATTTCTGTCCCAGGACCATCCCCAGATGCATCTGTCACAGACCTACGGGTCTCCAAGGCCATGCCCCCTGGACAAGGACATAATGTATGGCCTGTCTGAATGCCCTTGTCTCAAATGGATTGAACAGCTCACTGCTCGCTCAAAAGTCCAGCTTTCGGGCAGCAGGATGAATGCAAGGAAGTTATTAGGTTTTTCCAGAGATAAATAGATGATAGATAGATTTGGAGGAACTGGCCCACATGAGAGTGGGGGCTGGCCGGTCCAAAATCCGTACATGGGGTCATCAGGCCAGAATTGCAGGGAAGAGTTAATGTTTGAGCCTGGAGTCCAAAGTCTGCAGGGCAGTAGGTTGGACATGGAGGTGGGTCACCTATGTCACAGTTTTGAGAAGAAGTCTTTTCTTCTTTAGGAAACCTCAGTCTTTGCTCTTTTTCCTTTCTTTCTTTCTTTCTTTTTTTAGTTTATTTATTTATTTTCAGAGACAGAGAGAGAGACAGAGAGAGAGAATCCCAAGCAGACTCTGGACTGTCAGCACAAAGCGCAACACAGGGTTCCAATTCACGAACCCATGAGATCGTGACCTGAGCCAAAATCAGGAGTTGGATGCTTAACCAACTGAGCCATCCAGGTGCACCTCAGTCTTTTCTCTTAATTAAGGTCTTCACTTGAACTAATGAGGCCCACCAACACCACAGCGGGAAGTCTGCCTTCCCCAAAGTCTGATTTACATATCTATCACATCTAAAAAATACCTTCATGGCAATATCTAGGCTGGTGTTTGACCAAACAACGGGTTACTGTTGTAGCCTAGCCAAGTTGATACATACAATTGACCATCATGGGGAAGAGACTACACACTAGAATTGAATGACAGCTGTGTCACTTAAATGACTTCAAGACCTTCCTGGGGCCTCAGTTTCCTCATCTGTAACATATTTCAATGAGAATAAACAAAGGAGGATAATTATGCCTTACGCCTGTCTCAAGGATGAGGACAATTTGGTTCATAAAGTTGGATTCTCTCTTACTGGTTTGCTACCAATAATGTACTAAAAGGGACATAACTCAGTCTTTGAGCCATCCAAATTTAAATTCAGACAATCATCAAACTAATCATATTTTGTTGTATTCAAACAAACACTGTCGGCGGTAGGGTTCAGGTAGATTCTAGTTGATAGTGTTTTGGGGGAGCCTCGGTCTTGAGGGTCTGTATGGGAAAATGCTGAACTCACAGAGTTAACTTAAACCATTCAAAAATCTGGCAAGATTGCCTTGTTCCAGGAAGATAATTTATTGATGCTCAATGGAAGTATGACCGTATAGTGTGAAGAATACTATAGTAGAAGTTATGTGCCCTAATTGTGTGACACTGAATCAGTCACTTGACCTGTCTTCACCTCAATTTCCTGTCTAGAAGATAGGAGATTTGGACAAAATGACTTCAACATTCCATCCCATTTCCAATTCGAATATATTAGGATTCATGTTTTCTTCCTGAATGGTTTATATTCATTAAGGAGTATTTGATGTTGGTTAATTCAAATGTTTTACGCTTTTAAATGTATTAGGCATAAATGTATTAGGCATAAAGTTAATCTGAAACTTCAAATCCAAAAGATTTTATTTTCCTGGGCTTGAGGTCAGGCAGTGTAATAACTGTTTATATTAACTGCTGCAATGAAGTCAGTTAATAGTTCCCTTTTTATATTATCTCCTCAAACTTTTTATTCTCAAAAGATCTTACGACTAAATCTTCCTTTAGCCAATTTGGTTTCAGCTATTTTTCTTTGACAGTATCTCAGCTGATATTTATTAGACCTGCTCTTTCTCTAATTTAATACTCCGCAGTGGAATACTCTACTTTTAGGGATTAATGGTCCATATCATTACACCTTTTTGATCGGTTTAGATTCTTCTCACTATCTTTAACTGTTCGGTCTTTGCCTCTAAACTGCAAGGTGCATTAGAGGATAACATTGGAAATAGGACTCGTTTCAGAAACAGCATTCAGTGGTAAAGCCATATTTTATAACAAGAACAAACGTTTGTTAAGTGAATAAAGAAGTAAATGAACAAAGAGTAATGAGGGAATCCTCCATTGACTGCTAATCTTCTCAGTCGTTGTGTGCCCCATAGTGCCTACCACGGGGCATATACGGTATACCAAAAAGAGGCTTACACGATGAGAGAAAACATACATGAAAAGAAGGAAAAAATACTGTTAGCTACAAAGCCATATACCCAGCGCTGTCTTCACATTTCTCTTATCCCATCTACCATTCATTCAACAAGTATTGCTCCAGCACCTACAGTGTGTCCAGCACTGTTAGCCACTGAGAACATGAGTAAAAGAGGAAGGATCCCGGCCCTCCCTGAACTTAAACCTCCTCACCTCGCCACCAAAAACCAGCAAATAAAGATGACGCCTTTATTAGAAACTAAGGAATCAGGAAGGTTTTGGTTCTGGTTTTGGTTGGTTTATTTAAGTAGAGTTGTTTATTCGGTGTTGGGTGTTTGGTTATGTTGGCATGAACATCCACTTCAGTCATCAGATTGCCTTTTTTTCCTTTGAAATAAAGAACTTGAACCATTGTACTCATGTAAGATGCTTGGGCACTCACCTACACGTAGCCAAGACTGTCAGTGGGAAAGAGTCATTCTGGGCTTCGTGATTAGTAATGACTTCAGAAGACTCACCATGGACCTGTGAACAACTCAAGAAAACAGGTGTCCTTTTAGGCTCCTGGCAATGCAGTTGCTTCATGCCGCACACACGTTTGTATGGTGCCCCTACGGTTCTGTAGCCTTGGAGGGCTAGGACGCTGTATCCTTTGAATTTGGCATGTGGACATATTCACTCACAAACTTCTCATTTGATACTGCTTTTCTGCCTCTGTCATGAACAGTGGCACCAAAAATAATTTTAAGAACAAAATAATTGATTCAAAGTCTTCATAAATACAGAGTCAAAAAGAGATAAAATGCAAACTAGTCGATTGAAACAGGTATTGACTAGATGAATAAAAGATCTAGTGGGAAATGTGGTTGGAATTACTGGCTAGAATCAGGCTTGGGGTTTTCAATGATTTAAAATTATTCACGCTGCTTAGCAGTCATTGATGGAGCCCTTGCTACTTGCCAACACAGTACAAGACCCTGGGGACACAAAGATGGGGAGAGAGATGGCCCCTACCTCACGGCAGGGCCTCAAACACCAAATTTGGTTTAGTGTGCAGAGATGAACCGTGAAAGCGTTTGGCTCTACTGTAAGCCAGAAAAACATCAGTCTCACAATTACAACTACTTCCCTTTTCAACATTTCTTCTTCTGAGGATGTGACTGTGCTTATGATGAACGTTCATTAAAATGCTTGGCACACAATATTCGTGCTCTATTACTAACGCTGTTGTTTTCCTAGGTGAAAATTGGCGACTGACTCGTGATTGGTGTTAATCAGAACATTAAACTAACCACATCTTCCCAAGCAGCGTTAATAACAAAAAGATACTGAACTTGGAGGAGAGACTCATCATAAAAGTTATATTACATTAGAAGCTTTTCAGCCAAGAGGATTTCCAAGCATATCATTTGCAGGCTTCTGGTCTCCCCTCCTCAGTCCGGAAATGAGGACTGCTGGTCCAAATGATTATTTTATGCACAGGAATCCTGCACCATCACCCAGCCTAGCATATAAATGCAGATCATTTCCTTCTGTCACGCCTGAAACCCTCTTCTCCTGATTACATCAGTCAGACAAGATGCCTGCCGATCCTCATCTCAAAGATGGTTCTAGAAAAAATGATTTTGAAGACTCTTGATAAACCCCCTCAAAATTCCACTTATAGTTCTAGATAGAAGGCTTCCTTTTCACAGGTTGAAAATTCACTGAAACTCTTCACCCCCACCTTAGTCCCTCTTTCCCATTTCTATTCACAATCTGGCTAAACCGTGAGTGAGATTCAAAGCTGGTCAGGTCTTACCTACCGGAGGGAAATCCTGTGTTAAGCTGAGCTTAAATTTCATTTGCTATCATTCGAATATATTTTTCTTAGGCTATTTTCTTATTCAATTTTCCTGCCAACTCATATGCTCCACAAATAGCAATGGAAACGGCTTTCCTGATATTCAGGAACATACCAAGTTTCATAACGATTGATACTAATGCATCTGCACAATTAATTCAACTGTTCTCAGCTCCTTTCTTGTCATTAGCAAAATAGAACAAGTGAAAAAAACAGGTTGCTAATCATTGAAAGGATAATAACTCAACAGGTAGCAAATTATGATAGTGTAGACAGTATCATTTATATATTTATTTAGTAGAACATTTGTTTAATTTGTTTCAAAAAGGGTCCAGGTGGTGTCAGCAATTTCTAGAGGATATTCAGTTTTTTGAAAGGGATTTGTAACTGATAACTTACATGTGTGCTGGCTAGAAAAACTGGACAGATTACATCCAAAGCCCATACACGGAGCAAATGCACATGTCACACAGTAGAAATGGTAACCTGGCCAGACAGGAGTCAATGGACTCTGGAAATGGTTTCAGTTCCTTCAGACTTCCGTAATTACTTTCAATTGTGCCGTTTTCCTGATAGGTGAGATTTCTTAAGGCTCCAAAACAGTTAGCGTTACATAACAGGGAGCCAGCGCGTTCGTTGGCCAAGAGATGTAGCCGCCCGGCGAGGCTCACCTCCCCCTAGCCAGAAGCTCTAGAATCACAGAAAAATATCTCCTTCTCACTTGGTGCTTATTTGGAAACAAGCATTTGGTGACCTCCAAACCTGGTGCTCACGTTTGTCAAACTTCTTAGATTCTTTGTGACCCTAGGTCAATGCTGTCTCTCTCATTTATGCATTAAAAAAGAAACAAACAAAAACCCCTAAGAAACAAACAGACAAACAAACAAACAAACAGAAGTGAGATGCCTTGTTTACACCCAGTCAACTTATCTGGGATGAGTGAGAAAAAGAAATAATAAACCACTGACTTCCATCTTACAGTCTCCTTACCAACTGATACATCCAGTATTCCATCAAGTACATTCATGAGGAACAGACAAGGAGGCACAATTCTTGTTAAATGCTTAGGAAACGGACACACTTCTTTCCCAGGGCAATTTCGTTTCTCTTCCTTACACATTTTACAGGCAAGCAGCACAAATATGTTTGAGATTTATTTCCTCCCCATTTCCAAGTCTATGTGCTAAAAATTATAAAAAAGCAACATTTTCCCTAGAAGCTCCAAGACTTGTCTTTTGACACCTGTTTTTCCTCTTCCTTGACATCCAGTCCCTCTTCAGGTTTTGAAACCTGTACCCCCATTCAACGTCATGTTGGGATTGTACATATCACTTTCATGTAATATAAATTGATATCATTGTGCTATCTCCGCCTAGTATGTTTCCTTCAGGAAAAAGGCTTTATTAGCAGCTAAGAGACTGTGTTTCCTTAGGAGCACAGCGCAGTACTCTTCTAGAAAGCCCTGCTGATTTGGAGAGCAGCATATGCTGAGCGCTCCTTCTACTGTTGATAAAAAAAAATATCCACACGTGGAGAGTGATGGTGAGCGGGGAAGAGTCTGGATGAGGTCGAAAAGGAGAAAAGTGGAAAATATCAACCATCTCCAAAGCATATGGTCTGGTAGGGAGTGAGCAAAACAAATACGCAAATAGTTAGAGTAGGAGGCACAATAATCCAGGCGTTGGTAGAAATACAAAATAATTCAAGGGAAGGAGATTCGTGTTTTATCATGAGCCTTCCAAAGACCCAGCACTATGCATGTACGTTCATGGATAATCTCACGGTACCATTTCAAAGAGAGGTATGACTCTCACTCGAGAAATGGGCAAACCAAGGCTAGTTCAGTCCAATTTATTTCCCCAGATTATGGAGCAAAATAAGTAGTAAAGCCAGAGACTAAGCCATGATTTTCTGGTTTCAAAGACTATGCCTTTCCTCTCTACAGCACTCCCTGGAAATGAAGGAGGGGCCACACATACCTGAATGAGAGAAAGAACTTCGCATAGTAACGGGCCTTTGCCAGTTTGGCCAGTTTGGGTGTGGGTGAACAGGGAGGATTTCAATAGGAGGTGTTTTAGGATCAAAAGGAAAATCCAGGCAGAGACACAGGCATGCACAAGAGCGTCGGGATGGTCAGGGAACAACCATTCTGTTTACGTTTTGGGTGAGGCAGAGCAGTACAGACAGGCATGGTCTTAGGTCCACACCGCCTGGGTGCTAAACCCCACCCGACCACCGTGTCAGAGGGCCTGAAATTGGGGTTCAGTATTAAGTGCTGCCTTGACATTTGATACAATCAGGAGGACTTCGCACGTACTAACCACACGTTCTCTTCCCCAAGTTGCTTTTGCAGATAAGGTCCCCCAGCCAAACATCACTTCTTATCACGGGGAACAGGCAGAAAGCCTGCTTGTCCCGGGGCCGTGGGGTTCTGTTCCCCGCCAGCTCACGGAACGACTCAAACCAGCCAGCCACATCCTCCCACGGAGACCAGGGGGCACCCCCAAACCCCACTCGTCCACTCTGCCCTAAAAACCCCTGTGTTCCTGCAAGGCAAGCAGTGTCCTCTACCCCCTGAGAATCGCCGTGAGAATCACCAACAAATAAAGTCCTGTGTGTCCTGTCTGTCCAGCGTCACGTGTCATGGGCTTGGCCATCCCCGTCACTTGAGGGTAGAAATCCCTCCTTCACTGACAGAATAGAGAGGAGAAAAGGAAAAGGACCGCTTTGAGCTGAGTGACAGAGAAGGCCACCTCAGCTCACTGTAAAAATGCAGATGTCAGTGCTGCTTGATTCGTAAGGCTGCATCTGAAGTCCGCACAGCGCAAGCCCCATAGAAGTCTGGGGTGTTTAATCCAGGGCGTCTGACACGTCAGTCTCTGCCTCAACGAGTCACACGTCTTAGCAGATTTAATCCTCGCCATAAACCTATACAGCAGACGCTGTTATTATCATTCTCTTCTACCATCGTTGAGGAAACTGAAGTCGAGAATGGGGATCGCCCAACTGTGAAGTGGCCCAGCCACAATAGAGACTCGGGCAGTGGGATTCCAGAGCGGTCACCTGTCAGAGGAGGGCTGACAGGTCCCCAGATGTGGCCCCCGATCCTGGAGACAAGGGCACCGTACACACTGCTTGCTACTGCACTCAACAGCTTGAACTGTAGTTCTTTGTTAATTTGCTGGGACCATCGGTAGAAGGCAGGCTCCCTGAATGGGGGGGGGGGGCACTGTTTTTTGTCCCTTGGGGGATCTCCAGTCTCGTTCCTCAATCAGCGCACAGTGTGCGGCAGGTATTTGGTTAGAGGATCGTCACATCCCTGCCCTGCTTCCTCCATCCACATCATCTGACTCTGCCGACTGCACTCCCTTTTGGAAAGTAGCCCTGGGGGCGCCTGCCAGCCTCCTGGACTTCGGCTCAGGTCATGATCTCACGGCTCGTGAGTTCAAGCCCCACTTCAGTCTCTGTGCTGACAGCTCAGAGCCTGGAGCCTGCTTCAAATTCTGTGTCGTCCTCTCTCTCTTCTCCTCCCCCACTCACGCTGTCTCTCTCTCCCTCTTAAAAACAAATAAACATTTAAAAAAAAAGCGTTTGAGGGTTCCGGCTTTCTCCTTCTCCTTCTCATTGGGGGCCAGTCTACCTGTCCCTGAGATGCAGAATTTCTCTAAAGCTCTGTCCTAGGTCCCCCTTACTCTGTCCATCTGTGCATCCTTCCTCACAGCCACACTTTAGAGACTCCCTTCGGTCTGCGGTTGACCTGAAAGTCTGCATCTTGAGCTCCTCTCTCTTCCTCAAGCCTCATACCTGGATGTCTGACGTTCATCCCCCATCAACGGACTGGCCCCACAAATTCAACGTGTCTAAAATGAACTCCCTTGCTGCACCCCACCTGCCCTCATGTTCTCCTCCCTGTATTTGTGGTCCCTGTATTTGTAAATGATGCGGGGTTTTTTTCCCGAGCACTCAGGCTTGAAATGCACGGGGCCCCGAGCAGCGAGCTCCCATAGATGCGCTGCCCACAGGGTTTTCTCACTGGAGCTCTCAACTCTGACACCTGCCACCAGGCGGGCGCGGATCTTCACGGCCTCCGGCTTCCTTAGGCTTATGATTGCCACTAATCGGCTTCCCTCCTCCAGGTTTTCTCTGCTGCTTTCCACCTCCACACCGCTGCCTGCTTATTAATAAGCCAACGTCTTAGCTCTGAACATTTATGGAGGAGTTTGGGGGCCCGAGGAGACTTTCGGCGTGTTTGAAAAAGGATCGGGACATAAAGACAAAATGCATAGGTGACTTTTCCGAAAAGGAAACGTTTCGCCGTGAAAGAAATCACAGAAAGTGATGGAGGTGTATTTCAGGGGTTGCAGATGGGGTGTTTTGTTTATGAAAACGTAGATTTGAGTTAATCCTTCGTTTACAGATTATTACATCAACACCAGATGAAAGAAACAGAGGCTGGAAAGGAGGGGGCGAAGGTGTAAAGTTGAGGCGGGCCACAGGATTCGATCGCAGGCACAGGTGAGCGGCTTGCCTCTGGAAAGATACGCCACGGCCTCTGGTTTTCAGGTTGAGAGCGAGGCACAATCAAGGAGGAGGAATTCTGATGTGGACGACATGCTGAATGGAGACCTCGAGGAAAGTGGAAACCAAACAAATTGCTAGAGACACTGGGGAACCCAACAAGACCCGAACACCAACACCACCCGCTGTGATATCACTTCCAAATTTTTCGGCTTAACCTGGTGCGCTCAGTATTATGTTTCAGTTAAGTCGTAATGACCTCATTCAATCACCCGACACCCCTGGAATGCTCACCGTCTACCAGGTTCACGCTACACCCTGAACTCCTCAACTGGGGCTCCTGCCAGAATTTCCGTGGGAAAAGACTTGGCGAAAAAGGAAAACCGTAGCAAGAATTGTTTTTGACGTAAACGAGCAGCGTGCTGCTTCCCACATATTAGGGAAACAGTTGGATTACACATCAGGGTCTGGAGACTTCAAACAATGCCACCAGGAAGTTAATGGGACTGGGACAAGGAAATTGCTATGACTCCCCACTCCATAAAATAAAGAAATAATTAAACTGTAATTTATCACTGGAGAAACAATGGGGGCTGAGCTGATAAAATACCCAAAGAAACTCTGAGAACCATGTGATCATTGCTGGAATGGACAGGTCATTCTCGTGTTGAAGATTAATGCTATTCTCTAGAACAAAAATCAGGGGAGGAAATGTCATTTTATTGCTCACTTCGGACTGTAACTCAACCACTACGCGTGTAGGTGTTTAGGGTTTAGAATGAAAAATATACGTTGTCACCTTTGAAAAGACCACTTTGTGCTTTGCCACGTATCTTTATTGTGCGTACATGGAGGTCCAGAGAGTTAACCAACAGAGTCTGCCCAGGAGTTGGATTTTTGATTTTGATTTGAATGTAGAATAAACTGTTGGTTTTTTTTTTTTTCTAACAGATAATTAACATTTCACGGAGTCTGGTCGCCTGCTCTGTGGAGGGAGGGTGACTCACTGAGCCACAGCGGGGTCTCCCCGCTCCTGGCCTCCCTTGGTGGGCAAGGCTGAAGAGGTGGCATTCAACAAAACTGCAAAGGAGGCTGTTTCCCCGGAGCCCTGAGTCTCCTTGTCCCCTCCTCTCCTCATGAGGTGCCCTATACCCTCCCGTCCTCTTCCACTCCCCCCAAAAACCGCCTCTGAGGCCATTCATTTACACCAAGGTATGCAAGACATGGCCACCAAGTACCAAACAAAAGTGACTTTCACATGCCAGTGTTTGTACACCCCCATGATGGAGAGCCCTTCCCAGGAGTCATCGGAAAGGCGCTGGCCCCCCGCATGTCTCCCGCCGCTTGGAACTTGGAACCACCTTCAAAGAGCGTGTGTCATTTTATTCCAGCAGACTCCTCGGTAGCAGAACTTCCTCCTCAGAGGGTGACTTTCATTTCTGGAAATAGCTAAAAGTCATTCCGAACCCAGCCCGCTGAAAAAGTTGAGTAATGGCTTTGTTGGTCCAAGATGATTTCATAGAAATTCCTTGTGAGTGAAAGCACTTGAGGATCTCGATGCCAAGCAGGCACGAGGCCCCGACGGGCTCTGTGCACTCTCCACGTCCCACCGGGCCAGGAGGCGTCGGCGGCAAGTCAGATGAGAATTGCAACGGTAGGAAGCTGGGGTCAGGCAAGTGCTCCTGTCCCTCGCTGAAGAGGCACCAGGTGACATTCTAGTTCAGGGACCAACGAGGCTATACATGCTGGCCCCAGTGGCCAGCTGACAGTGCTGACAGCTCAGAGCCTGGAGCCTGCTTTGGATTCTGTATCTCCCTCTCCCTCTGCCCCTCCCCTGCTCATACTCTGTCTCTCTCTCTCTCTCTCTCTCTCATAAAACATTAAAAAAAATTTAAAAAAGAGAGAGAGAGCTTTCCCTCAGAGGAATTCCAGTTCTTTTCATCAATTCTGGATACTCGCTCGTAGCCCAAGACTCTAAATCAAATGCAGGCCCTCAAATCCCACCCTGCACCTCCTGCTTTTTAACAGGTTGTGGGGTGGGGTAGGCGAGTCAAAGTTGAACCAACATGCCCTGCATCTGGGGGTTTTCTCGTGTTAGCAAGCCTCAGAATCACAGTGCAGGGGGGAGTTGTTTAATGAAGGGGTAGCTGAGTTTCTGATTCAGGAGCTAGGCTCCCCAAACTAACTGGAATCCCTCTCCTTCTAGCTCCCTGTGGGCAGTTTGGTAAGCTTTCCAGATTGTTGGGGTATTTAAGGACACAGAGTTTTTTGACTCCTGCCCACTTAGTGACCATCAATGCCAGTTTGCGGCACTTCTGGTTTTCTCAGCAAACTTTGACTTCAGAGCAAATTTCCTAACTTCATTCAGCAGCCCACACACCTACAGACGTTGGAGGGCTTCCTTTTTTTTTTTTTTTTAAGTTTATTTATTTATTTTGAGAGGAGGGGAGGGGCAGAGAGACAGAGAGAGAAAAAGAGAATCCCAAGTAGGCTCTGCACTGTCAGCACAGAGTCCCATGCAGGGCTTGAACTCACCACAGTGAGATCATGACCTGAGCCAAAATCAAGAGTCTCACGCTTAACCAACTGAGCCCCACAGGCACCCCTGAAGGACTTCCTTTACAAGCATCGGCAGAAGTGTGCCAAAGTTTCCTCCCACTTCTTCCCAGTTTCCAGGGCTGTGCACAGGATGATTCCCTGAGCCAAGTTCAGAGCCCCAGATGCCCAACGTTTCAGAATTTCTTACTAAAACCTGACTGACTGCTTGACCTCGGGAGAAGCAATCTCCAGCCACAAGGTGCCAAAGAAACAAATCAACTTTACCTCGACTTCTCAGTTCACCAGATGCACTTTTCCTTGGTGTTGTGTTTGTATTCTTTGTGCTAGACTTTGAGCCTATGTTTGTAGGTTGTATTTTAAACAGCATACTTCATCACTGGCCACCGCTGTTCTTAAAATAACTGGCAAGAATGTAAAGGCAATGATTACAGATAGGTTTCAACTTGAGCTCTGAGTCTCAGATACTGGTAGTGATGCCGAGAGTCCTGTGTTAAGAACAATTTTGAGGCTGACATCAGATTCAGCACCAAAGTGCAATGATTGATTAGTGATGTCTGCTGTGGAAAGAGGGATGGGAAGTGGCAATATGCTCTTTGCCATCCTTGGTTTTCCAACATACATGTTGCTGAATTTTTTACAGGGATTTATTCCTGAAGCTAAGGGATGTGCCTACATGAAAGTAAACTGAGTCTTCTGGGAAATGTGGCCATCCCAGATTCCCTAAAATCTTACAAAAGACACCAGTGCCCTCAGCTCTACTCTCTGTAGAAACATGGCTGCCAAGGTCCATTCTAGAAGTCATGACAATTCCTTTGGTACCCACTCACCACATCCACACCTATGGGGGACCAAGTTACTCTTACTCTTTAGTAAATCCCAGTTCCTGGTTCCTGGTAACATTTAAGGAAGTTTACAGAGTACTCCTCCCCCCGGTGCCCCCAGATAAAGTAAATCTAGAACAGTGATTGTCAACTGGAGATTTTTCATCATTACAACTCAGGGGGAAGGGGCTGGCTTCTTCTTCTTGCTGGTTTCTAGTGGGCAGAGGGCAGAGATGCTACAAAAAAAAAATCCCTACACTGTACCAAACATCTCCAGAGAGAAGACCCAGGTATGAGCAGCGCCGAGGCTGAGAAACACTGATCTAGAGAATCGAAATTCACATCTCTGAGTACCCGATTCAACTAATAATAAATGCTTAACCTATGAATCACTAAATGGAGCATGTGTTTCTTCCAATAAGAGGAAAAGGAACCCAATTCTTGTTTTTGGCCTAGGGAGAGCTCTATCTGTATGCTGTCTTCATCAAATTAATGGAAACTATATAAATTCCTACCGCCCTAGTGTTTCTGCAAAACCAGACATTTGACTTAACGCTTTTTTACATAAGCAGAACACCTGTGGCCACAGCGAATTTGTTCGGGAGACATGGTGGGGAGGGTAATTTGCCATTCCTCTCACCACCAAGAAGGGTCAGACTAAACAAAGCCCTCCTTATGCCCCCCTGCTTACTTGAAGTAAATGATAATGGTAGTTCTTTTCCATCTTTAAGATCAAAATATTTTAACAACTTGTGATTCCCACACCTATAAAAACCATGTGCTTAAAGTGCTACAATCTTAAAAATAAATAAATATTAAGACCTCAGTTCATTTAAGACATCAGGAAAAAAAAACATTTTTTTCCTTTCCTGATCAAATAACGAACAAAATCAGCTACAACACTAGATTTTGAAAACACTTTAAACTGTAGCATTTTATTGTAAAGAGTCTGTGGCTTTGAAACGCAAGCTGGAAAGTTATGATAATCAACTGGCTCCCAGAGGAAGAGTTTAGTTGTGTAAGCACTGGTTTGGGGAAGGCATATTCTGTAGAATGAAAGATTCCAATAGTAGCTGGGTTTTCTCAACCCCAAATTCTTCTTAGATGCATAATTGGATATTGTGCAGTTAGCTGAGAAGGACCTTTAGAGAACACAAAAACCGAAGTTCTTTCAGATCTTCATGAGCATGAGAAGCTAAGCTTTCAACTCTAGCCAAATGCCATTACCATGAATTTCTTCCAATGTATTGTTTAGTCACAAAGCCCTATCCTTGATATTACATGTGGTCCTCAGAGTTCAAAATTATAAACCCACACTCCAGGACTCGCAATCCCAGAGACAGACTGCGACCAACACAAGGAACGTGATATCTACATGTTGTAAAGAGCTACTGATGATAAGGTTGGACTGCGGGGGGTTTGATTAAAGTCTCCACCAAGTGCTTTGGGAACGGTCGTGTGGGTAAGAGTGGCTAGGTCCCTCCAAGGGGATGCAAGAGCCACCTCAGGAAGAATGGTTATGACACAGTTGCAAGAAGGGTAGGGTTTCCTGCTCAAAGCCTCTAGTTTTGAAAGTAATTTTGGATGCTTTTAGGGTCCAGAATAACCCTTTCCTTGGAAACTTCACCCCACATCCTCAAGGACTGTATGGCTCCCCATCGCTGACAACTATTGCGGGGACCAGGTAGCAAGTGCCCCAGTGTTATCGAAGACAATCCACTGACATGGGTCCCATTGCTCATTATAGCTCCCTCTCCTTCCCTGTGGCGACCTTCATCCTGACCTCAAACCCATTCCCTGCTCTTCTCCACCCTTCTTATCCATGAAAATGGAATGGAAAACATTCCATTCTCACATTTTCTTCACAGCACTGCCCTGCCTTCTTCAACATTTCCCCACTGTAGACCTTCATCATGCCCTCTCTCTGGTTCCTGCTGATGCTGAGAAAAGACGACCTTGAACTTGAGCTGCTGGGCACGACCCCATAGAGGTGTTTTCCGACTGGATCGCTTAAGCACCCGAGCCTTAAGGGGCATCTCCATGATGAAGGTAAATTTTACTTTGACTTTGAAAAGTTGGTCTCATTGACATGACGGAGAGGAAAAGAGAGGGTGTTTGGTTTTGTCTTGTATTTTTTGTGGGTTTTTTTTGGGGGGGGTGTTTTGTTTTGTTATTTTTGTTGCTGCATGAAGGAGTAGGAACAAATATTCAGAGGCAAACATGTCAGGGCATTTCTAGCAAGTACTTCGTCCAGAAGCTCAACAAGTAAGCTGGAAGCAATGCTAAAAGAAACAAAAAAAAAAAAAAAAAAAAATGGGGGGAGGGTTGTTTTGTCCCACAGGCCGGAGGAGTTATTAATGTTTTGAGGTCAGAGTGGTTACACGATCAAAGTGTTTCGGAAAAAGTAATTACATGGTGTTATGGGTTGGGATGGAGCATGGGGGGTGGGGTGGGGAAGAAAAGTCAGTTAGGAGCGATTAGTGATGAGGAGTGAGGAGAGGAGGCCTGAGCCTGGGTCGTAGGAGTCCAGGAAAAGTATTATAGGAAGAGCTGGCAGCCGTGCCATGGACAGGTCAGCTCCACAGGGGGGCAGGGGGCAGGCGACGGGGGTCGTGGGTGACCAGGAGGGGCCCGGCCTACACTGCAGCAGCTGCCCGGTCGGAGGGGCTGTGAGGCATCTCTGAGCTGCTGGTGGCCCTCACCGTCTTCAAAGGGGACACACAGTGTTACCTCCTGGTGGTGTGCTGTCTTGGAGGTGAAGCCCCCTGACTCTCGGGGGCGTCCCAGCCCTGGCCTGAGGTGGCCCCCATTCACCACTCTGCCACTCCCGTTAGTCCCACCAAATCCAATGCCGCCTTTTAGAAGTGATCTTCCTTCCGCATTTGAAGCACAAATCCTCATTTCCGGAAGCAATCCCGAAGACGCCATCCTCCCCCACCACTGTGTTGAGCCCTTCCAGCAGCTTGAGGGGCCAGGGAGAACAGCCTGCTTCCCTGATCTGAAGCCCAAAGCTTTTACTTTCCATCCAGATGATTCGGGGCAAGTCATTTCAACGGAGTGGGCCTCGGTTTTCCCATTAGGAAAAATGAGGCTGCCTGGGTGCCTGGGTGGCTCAGTCAGTGAAGCCTCCGACTTTGGCACAGGTCATGATATCATGGTTCGTGGGTTCGAGGCCCGTGTCGGGCTCTGTGCTGACAACTAGCTCAGAGCCTGGAGCCTGCTTCGGATTCTGTGCCTCCCTCTCTCTCTGCCCCTTCCCTGCTCGCCGCACTCTGTTTGTCTCTCTCTCTCTCTCTCTCAAAATAAATAAACAAAAAAAAAGAAAAAATGAGGCTGACAATAATTATGCAGGAACATTATAAAAATGAAACAGTATGTGAAAACACCTGGCATATTGTAGAACAGTTATATATTTGTGGAGAAGAGAATAACAATAAAATGAGCATTTTGTCGTTATTATGACATGTATGGAACACTCATGTAAATATTCTCGACTTGACTACGTCTGAGGAGAGGACAGAAAGGTATATATTTACATATAGGCACATATGTGTATATTATATAAATACATTGACCTAAGGAGTCCATAAAAACTGTAATCACAGGGGCACCTGAGTTAAGCATCTGACTTTGGCTCAGGTCATGATCTCATGGTTCGTGAGTTTGAGCCCCATGTCGAGCTCTGTGCTCACAGCTCGGAGCCTGGAGCCTGCTTTGGATTCTGTATCTCCTTCTCTCTCTCTGCCCCTCCCCTGCTGGCACTCTGTCTCTCTCTCTCTCTCTCTCAAAAATAAATAAACATTAAAAAAACTGTAACCACAAATAAATCATCCTGCCTTTTAATCCGTTGCATAAAGACCCAAATACACACAGGCTCAGTTCATTCAAACATCACTCCGCGTGATTAGCGTCCCAAACCCCTCCAGTCATGAACATGCCCATGAATTTAAAGGTTAAAAAAAAAAAAAGAGTTAATTGATTCTAATACCAGTCTAAGAAAGTGAATTTTAAAATATCAATGTATGACAACTCTTATAAATAATTAAGCTAGTTTTTGGCTTTGAGTAAGAAAAGGCATTGAAAAATTTGAATCTTACTATTTCAAAATAATAAAACTTTGCCTTGTTTTATTTTTTAAATTACACTCTTCTTCCCAACCCTGGACCGGCTTCTCCCAGCACTTGGGAGAGTCCTATATATCATTTTCAGTACAAGCAGCCCATTTACAAACGAGCCCATTTCTGAAAATAGACCTTAACATAAACAGGAATCCTTCCCAGAAATCAGAACTTAAATAAGAAAAACAAGTCTGTTTGGTAGAATTTCTTCGGCTACTCAGCTTTTCCTTCTCCCTTTCTGCTGATTTGAGGGAGTCCACGGACCGACTACAGTGGCCTAGTGTTCATATGCCTCTGCCGAGGAAAATGAAGAGAACTCAAGATGGCGACTTTTTCATCGCTTATTTACGAAGAAAGCCTTAAGAGGAAGGAGACTGAGTTTCTGACGCTGATGATTGTTCGCGTACCTGTGGTAAACTTTTGATCTCTGCTTGCTCCTGACTTGGGAAGCCCCCCTTAGAAGGAGTCTTCCTGGGTAGGGCTCTTCACCGCCGCCAAACAGAAAGCTCTCTTCCCACTGGATGTCTGGGGCCCTGGTCTCCCTGACCTCCTGCTCGCTCGTGGTCGGTGCTCACACAAGGCAGTGGTGCTCTTCAGCATCTAGAGAATCTCTTAAAACTCAAGGAAATGTGCTTTTTTATTTCATTCTTCCTCCCGAGGGGCCGCTGATAGTGATTGAATTCTGAAGAGATGTGGGTGATGGAGGCAATTCATACCCATTTTTATTACTGCTTAAATTTTGAATTAGAGATTCAGTATGTCAGAAAAAAAACAGCTTGATAGATTAGCACCTGACCTGAATTTTTATGGTGTCATTTGACTGTTTTAAACCTGGCAACTCTCTACACCTCTTCAAGCCCAGAAAGCTCAGCCCTGATCCTCAGATACCTTTCCCCATGATTCCTAGTCATCTCTTTGGTTTTGCAGAGAAACGTAATAGTAATCTTTTTCGAGTTATGGATTGATTTTAATTAAATGTTAATCCATTTTGTACAGTAGAATAATTAGAAAATACATCATCCAACCCCTCAGAGATAACTACTTTTAATACATGGGCATAATTTATTCTAGTCTTATTTGTCTGCGTTCTCTTCATGCGTGAGACCAGTCTTTATACACAATTTTACATCCCACTTCTGTTTTAAGACCATATCATTAGATAGGTGACATTTTCATGGTTACACAACATTTCCTCATATGGATATACTTTATGTTAATTACTCAAGGTGGACATTTGGGTTATTTCCCACTTATATTAACACTGACATAAGTGTCACTGTTCATACATCTCTATCTGCGCTTCCAAAAATTTCCCTGGGTTCCTAGAAGCATAATTTCAGGAACAAAGGATCTTAGATGTTAAGAGTATTTCCTCCCACATTTTAAAATTTGAACGATCTCTAAGGTTTCACGCAATACGGTATTTCACGGTTTCATGAAGGAGAATGCACAGACCTGCCAATTTCAATGTGAAACACAGAGGCCCCAATGTAAGACATTATAAATGTATAAGTAGGGAGTCTTGAATTCCTCTATCTGTGTTTCTACACATGTCTCTTCATTTTCCTTTGTCATTTTGCTCATATAATTGTTCAAAATTTTCTAAAAACACACGTTAAGAAAAGTATGATTTTTATGAAAACATTTTGGATGGTATAGAAGAAACTTGAAGCGGTCATCTCTGAAAAGATGGACAGAGGAGGGTGCCAAGTGGGGATTTTCCTTTTTACCTTGTGTCTTTCTCCAGTATTTGAACTTTCCATCTAAGCGCATGTATTGCATTTTTGAAGTATCAACAAGAGTGATATCCACGTTGTTTTTACGTGTTTCTTTTTGTTTTCTTAAATAAAAGATAATTTTTGAAGAAATGAACAAATGGGTCTATCATCCAATTCAAAATGAAAATGATTTGTAGCAAAAGTTAATGAAAAGTTATACTGTTGGCAAAATTGTTCATGGTAAAATATGAATAATAAAATAATTAAAATATATTTTCAATAATAATACAAATGTAAATATAAAAAATAAAATAGAATCATCTTAATTAAATAAGATATGCAACATTTGGCAGGCGAAATTTGTACTTAGTTGAACTAAAGGCCAAGAAATAAAATCCTAAATATATAACTGATAAAATTTTCATTTTTTATTTTTTTTTAATTTTTTAATGTTTATTTGTGAGAGAGACAGAGACCAAGCATGAGCAGGGGAGGGGCAGAGAGAGAGGGAGACACAGAATCCGAAGCAGGATCCAGGCTTTGAACTGTCACCACAGAGCCTGATGCAGGGTTCGAATCCATGAACTGCAAGCTCACGACCTGAGCCGAAGTCGGATGCTTAACCAACTAAGCCACCCAGGTGGCCCAAAATCTTCAGTTTTTAATCCCTGATGCAGATGAACATATTCATGTTTATTAGCTCTTATATTTCCTCTTTTTAAAACTGTTCATGCCCCTCTGCTATTTATGTATTAGGCTCTCGATGTCTTATTTATTTGCCTTATTTTATGTATTACAAATCTCTTAATAGTTCATTTGAAACGTTTACTGCAATTATTTTTAGCCAGCTTGTTTATGAAGTATTGAAATTACTATTTGCTTATTGCATCAGTGTCCTATCCATTCCTGCTAAAAGTCCCAAGACTTTCTTAAATTTTTTTAAATGTTTATTTATTTTTGAGAGAGGGAGAGGGAGAGAGAGAGGGAGAGAGAGCAAGGAGGGGCAGAGAGAAAAGGAGACACAGAATCTGAAGCAGGCTCCAGGCTCTGAGCTGTCAGCACAGAGCCTGATGAGGGGCTCAAACCCACGAACCGCGAGATCATGACCTGAGCTGACGTCGGATACCTAACTGACTGAGCCACCTAAGCGCCCCCAAATGTTCCAAGACTTTCAGCCCCCTTCATTCAGTAATTCACAAGACACAGTATTTGCTAGCGTCTACCTCGTCCTATGCAGATGTGTGGTCCTTCAAGGCAGTGGACATCTGAACTGCGTTACAAATTTTGCCACAATCATTCCCCAAACATAAGAGTACCGAGTATGTACTCATTTCCTAGGGGAGCCCTAACAAGGTACCACAATCTGGGGGGCATAAACCAGAGAAAATTCTGGTCTCACAATTCTAAGAGGTAGAAGCCCAAAGGGTCAGCGGCCTTCTGGGGCTGAGGGAGAGTCTGCTCCAGCCTCTCACCAGCTGCCGGTGGCTTGTTTCCAATGCTTCCCTTGCACATCATCAGCCCAGTCTCTGCCTTCACCTTCATGGTGTCCTCCGTCTGTGCTGATCTCTGTGCCCAAATGTCCCTTTTTATAGGGACACCAGTCGTATTGGATTGGGATCTAACCTAATGGCCTACTTTCAAATAAGGCCAGATCGTGAGATACTGAGGTTAGGACTTCAACATCTCTTTTTGTGGGGACACCATTCAGCCCAAGGCAAGTTAACCAAGGCTTGATTGAATGGGTCTTGGCTCTCAAGGCAAACAGCAGGATACCCTCTAGCTATTTTTAAGCAGAAGCAATTTTATTCAAAGACTTTAGGTAACTCTCAAAACCACTGAGTGAGCGAAAAGCCAGGCCTGGAGGCTATGCAACCAAAACTAATCTAGAAGAAAAAGGGCTGGTAGCAGGGTCATGTGACCGGTGCCGTCACACCGTGCTTCCAGGCTCAGAAGGGCCCCTGCGTTTGGGTGAATGCCCTGCTCTCACTGTCTTGCAATTGTAATGATCTGATCTTTGAGCTTACGTTTTATAAGTATGGTCCAGATAGAATGTGCACCTGCAGGGGACCCATGTCCTCGCTCCATTCTTAGTGGCCTTGTTCGCATTTAGCATTCCTGGCGCCTGGCAAAATTCAGCACAGAATTCTGGTGGACCCACCATGCCTGGTGGCTCAGGGAGGCTCAACACAAGGGCAAAGTAAGTGTTAAATCTGTGATGAGTGAGCCCAGCTTGGGCCACACTTCCCATCTGAAGCAGAACTTGCTTCCCACAGAGAGTGAAGGGCCAAGCAAGTAAGGAAACCTGTCGTCTCCTCCCTTGCCCTTTGCCAGGAAAGCCAACCACTCTGCTGCCAACTGGCCACCTAGAACGAAAGGGAGAGACAGGACAACTCTTTCTGCACAGCCCTCCGTCACGCATGATTCGCTGGAGTTAGAGCGTGCTGGTGCAAGGGCACCTATCGAGAAGTGAAATAAAAAGAGTTGAGTTGGTTTGTGCCAGAACTTCCCACCGTTCTGGTAAGTTCAAAATACACGTGCATGTACAAGCTAGGAAACACACAATAGTGTATGTTTTGGCGATGCTGCATGCGTGTTAATGCTCTGGTACTTGCATTTAATACCGGCATGGCATCATAGGAAGGTTACGGTGAAATTCAGCATAATAGAACTTACCCTTTGATTTTTACTTACAAGGATATTAAATAGCAAATAAGAAAACATCATGGCAAGTTGGGAGACAGATGGCATAAAAAAAGCAAAGGTTTTATGTTTGAATACCTTAGCACTGTTTCCCAACATTTTGAACAAGGGCCCCGCAAATTATGTAGCCTGTCCAGTACAATGGTCCAAGCCACCACAGACTGCCCCACGGAAACCCTCTGTCTACACAGCTAGACACCTGGCAGCAGGGACCCCAAAAACTAAGTGCTCCAACACAAGTGTGCTGGTTTTCTTTTTCTTTTTTTTTAGTTTATTTATTTATTTTGAGTGAGAGAAAGAGAGAGAGGGAGAGAATGAGTGGGGGGAGGGACAGAGAGAGGGAGAGAGAGAATCCCAAGCAGGTTCTGCACTGTCAGCACAGAGCCCCATGTGGGACTTGAACCCACAAACCGTGAGATGGTGACCGGAGCGAAACCAAGAGTCCGATGCTCAACCAGGAGCCCCTATGCTGGTTTTCTATTAGAGTGCTACCACACGACCGCACCCGAATGTCTTAACCAACCCAATGTATTATCTGACCTTCTGGAGCTCAGAGGAATGACACGAGTCTCACTGGGTTAAAATCACTGGTTCCTTGCTGGAGGTTCAGGTGGAATCTGTCTTCCTGCCTTTTCCACCTGCATTTCTAGCTCACAGTCTCTTCCTCCACCTGCAAAGCCGTCATGGCGGGTTGTGTCCCACTCGTGTTTCAAATCTTTCCCCCTCCTTCTCTCATCTCTCTCATCCTGCCCGGTAAGTCTCTCTGATTTCAAGGACTCGCATGATGAGAATGGGGCAATCCAGATAATCCAAAATAATCATGGCCCCCATGGCATCCAGAGATTTAACCTCCCGGGGCTTGTCAACCTCCAGGTCTCACGGAGGGGCAGCTGCTTGGTGGCACTTAAAGGACACGTGGAAGCCTTGCAGCCAGTGGGTTAAAGAAACAGGATCTGCAGTGCTCCTGGCTGGGGCAATGCAGGAAGACAAAGCAGAGGCCAAGAGACACAATATACCATATCTGCAACAGCACGTTAGTTGATGGAGGGACATGGCAGCGAGAAACAAAAATTATACGTGATGCCGGTACCAAAGCCACATCACATCATGCAGCAGGATCACGGGCTGAAAAGGCGTGGTTTGCCACCCCTACACTGTTGCTCGGAGCCCTCACGTTGATCTTACTAGGACTGGATTTGTAGTCTCTGACCATACTCTCAATAAAGCTATTAACTCTGTTGACTTATTTTCTCTACCATTGTCAGAGAGAGATATATATATATATATATATATATATATATATATTTGCCTTATTAAATACCCACAATAATCATGTAAGGGAGAGATTAAGATACTATAGAAAACAAAATTTACATATAGCTTTTGATTTCTTTACATCAAAATGGAATTTTAATATCTGGTTATTATTTATGGTGATATTAAATTGGGCCGTTGTTTTTAATGCTGTTTACATTGCTATAGAGGCATAAAGGAACCACCACCACCACCACCACACAACAAAAAACAACTCTAGTAACACCTAACAGGCAGGCAATGTGATTTAGGCTAAAAACCTAAAACTTAATTAACTCTGCTGTAATGTAGAAATAGGCCGTGCGCCATGTGTTAAAGAACTCAAAAAGATGGAGGGGAAAAATCTACACCTACATCGATAGCAATTGCATTTTTATACTGTTAATTTCTGAGTAAGCAAAGCATTAGAATCCTGGAGTATATTCATTTTTAGTTTGCACATAATTTTTTGAAGAAGTAGAGTATTTTCGGCTGGGCAAAAGCATGCAACAACCTAAACAGAAAATGATTCCGAATGCTTTCACATGAAATTCTAATTTTCACACAACCTCCCTGAGCCACACACACTAAAAACCTTATAATAACAGATCTTTGATTAAGGAAGCTGGTGACCGGGGAAGAGGGGGACGGGCCAGTGTTGTGAATTTGGTTTGCTAGGCAGCCGTGGAGCAATAAAATATCAGGATTCAGAAAGAAGAGCTATCCCTTCATGATGTCCCCAGGCCACCGAGAATTCATGGAAGTGGAGTTTATCTCTATGTAAAGACACATTCTGTCCTGGGCTCCGGGGAGTAAAGTCACGTAAGTCCTTGCATGATGCTGACGGGAGAAAAAAGGGAGGACAGCCGTTGGGTCCTCAGTTCGTGCCCACCTGGTTACCGGCTGGAGAGGAAGGGCAGCGTGTGAGGCTGGAGGAGGGTGGATGCAGTGCCCAGCCCAGTGGGTCCCTGCCCGGAAGGTTCTCCTTTGATCAGATGCTAAGAACTCAGCATACCTGAAAGCTCTTGATGGACGATCACAGCATCAGGACCAAAATCATCATAGTAACAAGGCAGCTTTGTGGGGATCCCCAGGAAGGGGCTGGACGTGAAACAGGAGGACGGTGTGCCTGGCGGTCATCCCTTCTCTCTCCATGGAAAGTGCCCTTGGATCTCGGCAGAGCACACACTCGGGTGATATCACCCACCCACCGGTTTGCACTCCCAACCAGATGGATGCCTACTCACTCCCAGTACAGTTTCTGATTTATTCCATCTGTCAAACTCGACTTCCTTTCCTCCCCTTCTCTCAGAAACCACTCTCCCCAGGGGGACGATGAATGATAAAGTGCCATGTTTCCCAGGAAACTCGTGGAAGTCTCCAGAAGGTCGTCAGAGGTGCGCCCACAGCAGCGTCTCGGGGCGCCGGGGCAGTCTAGCAACAGGTCATTTTCATCAGGTGGCCTTTTAGGGGTGAGAATGAGGAGATGAGAGGAAACACCACAGGAGGAAGGTGGGAGCCAAGAACATTAATACCGAGGGGGCTGCGAGAGCCAAGAGGTGCACATGCCTGTCACGTGATAAAGTACCTTGGAGCCAGATTATGGGGACTTGAACGCGATACAAAGAAACGCGACTTGGCCCTCACAACAAATACCTCATCTAGTTGGGAGATAAGCCATCACCCCCTTACAGACACGGAACCTGAGAGGCCAAACCACACAGCTACTGAGCGCCAGGCGCGTTCCTCAGACCCAGGCCCCCCACCTCCACCTGCCGCCCCTCTTCATGGGGATTAGCCATGCAGGTGACCTTCTGTGTTGCTCACTCCCAGGGCTGATAAACTCAGCCCTACACGTGGCTGTTGTGCGGTGCACTGAATCCCCCCAAAAAGACTTGTTGAAGTCCTAGCCCTGTGGCACCTGTGAACGTGACCTTATTTGGAAATAGGGGCCTTTGCAGACGTCATTAAGAGGGACCTTAAGATGAAGTCCCTACTAGAAGGGGACGGGTGGTTAGTCTCATGTGACCTGTGTCCTGATTCGGAGAGACTCGAAGACAACACAGAGGGGAGAATGCCAATGTGCAGGCACGCGAGGAGCACCTCCATGTGACGAAGGCAGAGGTGGGGATGATGTGGCTGCCAGCGAAGGGCACCGAGGGCTGCCGGCCCCCACCAGACCCTGGGACAGGGCTGTGCGACACAGAGAAAATACACGTCTGCTGTCTCAGGCCACCGGATTCCTGGCAGTTGGTTACAGAAGCCCTAGGAGATGAAGAACTTGACCGAAACAAGTATGGGGCTAGCACAGCTCTCTGGGCGCCTGGATTGCTTCGAGGACAGAGTTGACAGAGAACCTGTAAGGGTGCACAGGCTTCCCTCCCTTCAGGCAATCAAATCCGGCAATCACCTCGCCTTCTGAGGCCTCCTGTCACCCACCCAGCGGCCCCGGATTTGCTCCCCTCCCTGGCTGTCCCCATCCGGAGAGGGACCAAGGTAAGTCGGGCATTTTCCAAAAGGGTAAAATTGGGCCGATCCCAGGCTTTTGCTTTGTAGGATCCTTTGAAACCAAAAGGAGGAACGTTTGCCTCAAACATTTGAAAACTCACTGCAAGTCACCCATGGTCCACGGCCCTTCCTGCTTCTGCAGTGAAACGGATTCTGTGACCAAAACTGCCTGGTGTTTACACACCAGCTCCATCCCAGACACACACTGCGGAGTTAGTGACCCTGTACGGATGCCAAGACAGAAATTTTAGAGGGCAGAAAGGCAAAAGAAAAGGGCTGACTTTTCTAAAAACTACGAAAACCAAGACCAAATAACCATGATTGTTGTTGAATTCAAAACAGCTTGGAAGGTAGCTTCGTTGCCAACAACGGAAAACTCAGGAAAGAGAAGAGACGAGAACTCTGACCAAATGAAGGAACGCAGGACGAGGGGGAGGAAGTGTGCACGGATTGAGGGAGCATGGTGTCCGGCCACATCCAGGCTGAGCCAAAGGCAGGGTCTCACCGCACTCCAGGAGAAGCCCATGGGGCACTAGAAACTTCATTGCACAGATGAGAGAACAGAAGACACGTTCGTGCCAATCGCAGAGCTAAGGAATGGAAGAACCGTATTTTCAAACTCCTAACTGAAAAGTTAGTGTTTGGGTTTTGGTTTTTTATTTCTAGTTTTTTCAGAATTCCCCAGCTGAGCCAAGGAGAGTGGAATTTTGGCATCTTGATTAAAGCAGATCAGTGCATGAGAGGAAAACTCAAAGGAATTAAACCGAAGACTGTATACACTAGTTTGAGGTTGTTCCTCCCCTTTCTCCCCCTCCCCCCGCCCCCTCCCTTACTCTTCCCCCTCCATCCCTCCCCTTCCTCCCTCTCCTCTTCCTCCCCCCTTCCTCCTCCCCCTTCCCCCTCCCCCTCCTTCCATTCAATATGGATGATGAGAAATGAGAACTTCCCAGTGAAAACCAGAAAATCTAGTTCTGTTCGAATATCTTCGTTCTAAGGCATGTGTGAATAAACTAGGCAATGATGCAAGAGGGAAAAAGGGCTGCTAAGGAAAAGGGCATTTTTTTTTTTTGTCTGCCTTTGAATCTTAAAAGTTTTGGCACAAACCTTAAGAAAAGTTCAAAGATATTTCCTACCAGCTGTATGTTAGATATCAGACGTGAATGTCCTCATTGTGAATACAAACAGAAATGCAAGGACATAAAACTCTGGGTTCAAAGAAGATTGTATTTCTCGTGCAGCTGGTATCTTACAAAAGAAAAGCATGAGCGCCATTCCTTCCTTCGTTCTCATATGTGACCCTTGTGTTGAGTTCCCTTTGGCCTAACGCAAGATGATATTCTCTAGAAGGTATTAAACAGTTTGCTTAACTCAGAGCATGGGGAGAGGACAGGATAGGGGCCAGCAGGTCATAAATATCGGTGTCTGCGTCCTAGCTCTGCCCCTCGGGGGTAAAGTCAGTCCATTTCTTTTTCTAGGTACCCTTATGCATGAAATGGAGATGTCACACGGCTGTTGGAAAGACTAAGTTAGATACTTTGTGTAAAATGCTCGCTGTCTCCTGTCCTCCATCGAATGGTGGCCCCTCCCAAATTCTCTGTCTACTTCTGACCCCTCTAACCTGTGACTGTGACCTTATTTGGAAGAAGAGCCTTTATAGGGTTGCCTGGGTGCCTCGGTCGAACTCTTGATTTTGGCTCAGGTCATGATCCCAGAGTCGTGGGATCGAGCCTCACATAGGGCTCCACACTGAGTGTGGAGCCTGCCTAAGATTCTCTCTCTCTCTCTTTTTCTCTGTCCCTCTCCCCCTCACATGCTCTCTCTCTCAATTTAAAAAAAGGGGGGGCTTTATAGATGTAATTAAGTTAAAGACCTGGAGATGAGGTCATCCTGGATGACCTGGGCAGGCCCTAAATCCAATGACAAATGTCCTTATTAGAGGCAGAAGAGGAGAAGACACAGACAGTCCATGGGAAGATGAATGCAGAGATCAGAGTGATGAGGCCACAAGCCAAGGAGCCCCTGGGGCTGCCAAGGCTGGATGAGGCAAGGAACGGATTGCCCGCTGGAACCTTCCTAGGGAACTGAGCCCTGTTGATACCTTGATTTCGGACTTTCAGCCTCCAGCACGATAGGAGAATAAATTTCCCAGTTTGCGTTAGTTTACGGCAGCCCTAGGAAACTAATACACCCGGTAAATTCTCAGTAACTGTGTACTCTGTCCCCCACTTCTGCCCCTTCCCCAGCCTGAGCGAGGCCCCAGCCGCTGCCTCCTGTGGAAATAGCACACAGTTCTCTAGTGGACAACTGGCCATATTCCACCCTTGTGTGAAAGCAGAGGAATCAATAGCGCCCCCTGTGGTCCTGGCCCCCCCATAGTGAACACAAGTCCTATCATGCCTTCATGTGGTCCTGAGTGGGGGAGAGGAGGCAGCCATGACGTCTGCTCCAGATCACCGGTAGAAATGGCCAACATCTTCTCCTCACCAAGCACTACCTTCACGCTCGCTGTGCACATGCACATTTAATCTTCGGAACAGGTTTATGAGGTACATCCAGCCCGTCTTATAGCAGAGAAAACCAATGCACAGAGAAATTGAATCGCTTGCTCACAGTCACAAAGCTGGGAGATTTGTGGCCAGCCATTCTGATTCTGGAATTCACGCTTTTAGCCGCTATATTGGTTTCCTGCAGCTACCGTCACACACGTGGGGGCCCCTGTGACAGAAAGGCATTGTCTCACAGTTATGGAGGCCAGAAGTCTGAAGTGACAGCGTCAGCAGGTGGCTCCTTCCCAGGGCCATCTTCTCCCTGTCACTTCACATGGTCTTTCTTCTCTACATGTCTCTGTGTCCAAGTTTCCCTTTTAATAAGGACACCAGTCATCTTGAATTACAGTCTGCCCTGATGACCTCATTTTTCCTGGATTACCTCTGTAAAGATCTTGTCTCCAGGCAAGGTCACACTCTGATGTATTAGGTGAAGACTTCAGCATGTGAACTCTACAATCCCATCTGTACAAGCACTACACCAGACTGACTCTCATAAATGCGAACTGGAGGGCTGAATGAGGGGCGAACGATTGTCTTTCTGGCCAGAAGTCACCAGCTCAGAAGCACACTGCGTTGCCGGCTCCGCTCATACTGCCTGGCAGTCTAAGCTACAGCAAGGCCATCAGATGGGGGAAAGACCATTCAGTGGGTGTGAGCACAGACCGTTGGAATCAAATCCTGGCTCTGACACTTCTTGACTGTGGGACTTTGGGAAAAGTTTTCAACTTCTGAGTTGAGCTTCTGTTTCCTCTTGAGAAATAAACAGTCCCCATCTCAGGGCAGTGGGAGGACAGGATGACAGAGCCCACGTAGAGCTAAGTGCCGTAAGGGCTCCATGACTGCTGGCCCTGGTCTTAGCTACTGCAGTCTCCCTCTTCCTTACATGGAACACTCTGCTCCTGTCCTTTGCTGACCTCTTCCTTGGCCATTCTAGAGCTTGGCACTGGCCAGGGCTCTCAGAATTTCCTCATCATCCTGTCCCTCCCTTTTTTCCATCAATGGGAATTAGCACTTTCCCAGGAACTGATCTTGGTGAAGCAGGTGACAGCAGATCTGGGCATGACCAGAGCTGCTCAACCAAGAGCTAGCCATCAGGTTGTGAGTTGTCCAAACTATAGGGTCTGGAAAGGCAGAGAAAACTCAGACTTGACTCAAGCTGGTGTCTGTATCCAAAGGAGTATAATTCAGCTCAAAAATCCTATGAGACTGACCAACCAGATACTGAGATTTTCCATTGAGAATGTGGTCACTTGTCCAGTGCCAGTCCAAAGGTAATGGGTTGCCGAAGTCAAAGATGGTACCAACACAAACGCCGGCGGAACAGGGAGCCCGAGGACACCACTCAGCTCAGCTCAATTGGCTCAACAAACATTTACTGTGAATCAAGTTACCATTAGACCCCCTGCTAAAACACAAGGGCACAGAAGTAGAAAGAGATGGGTCTCTCCCTGCTCTCCGAGCATTCACAGTAATGAGGGAAGCAGAAGTGTGGACATCACAGGAGGGAGGTATCCATATGGTTCTGTGGAAGACCCAGGAGGGAGTGACCGCTCAGTCAAGGGGTTCAGGGGAAACCACGGTGGGAGAGATATAAGGAATGAACGAATTTCTAGGCAGAAGGTGGAAGAGGGGAAATGGAGACACTAGTGAGGTCAGCCTTTGGAGGCAGAGGGAAGACCACAGAAGCTTGAAAAGCCATTTGTTTCTATGAACTGTAGGGTGAATGTGGGCAAGGGGAGTGTACTGGTAGAACCACTGTGTAAGGGTGGGGGCAGGGGCCAGATGACGAAGGGCTTGGAAAAATCTTATGTCCAATGTGAGCATTATCTTGTAACAGGAGGCATTTAACTGTTTCAAACAGAGAAGAGACAACATCAGCTTTGGATTTGAAGAGCGACTCAGCATGGAGGATGGACTGGGGCAGTGGTTCTCAAACTTCACAATCAGAAAAATTTAATCTGGAAGGTTTATTCAAACACAGGCTGCTGCCCCCCACCCCCGCCACCTGCCCAACCAGAGTTTCTAATTTAGTAGATGTGGGGCAGGGTCCAAGCATTTGCATTTCTTTTCTTTTTTTTTAATGTTTATTTTTGAGAGTGAGAGAGAGAGAGAGAGAGAGAGAGCATGAGTAGGGGAGGGGCATAAAGAGAGGGAGACACAGATTCTGAAATAGGCTCCAGGCTCTGAGCTTTCAGCACAGAGCTCGACGCAGGGCTCGAACCTACGAACCATAAGATCATGACCTGAGCTGAAGTCGAACATTTGCTTTTAAATCAGTTTCCAGCTGCTGCTGCTGGGGGTCTTGCCATCTTGTTTGAGAGCCACAGGTTGGGAGGTCAGAGGACAGGCCCCCAGATCAGGCCCTGAGCCAGGGCAGGACCAGTGGGTGCCGAGGCATGGCTGGGTCTGAGCAACTTGGAAAGTTAGCCTGGTGACCAGTGGAAGAGGATGATGAGGTGGGAGGAGCCTGAGGTCCCTCCGGGTTTCTGGCTTCTTTGGTTGGGTAGATTGGGGCAAACTCCAAAGCCAAGGAGGGGAAACAGGTCCTGGGAGGACAGACAGACTTCCAATAGCTCGTGTTGGACGGAGGCCTTTCACAGAGATGGACAAAGTCCTCTGGTCTGGGGGTCAGGAGAGGGGTGCGCATTGGACACCAGCTTGGTTTTACCGCCAGCTTAGCGACTCATTTCTTAGCGACTCATTTCTGTTAGCCTTCACTTCATTAGCCAGGCGATCAATTAGAAAATTTCAATCTGTGTTTTTGCTTTAGGATAACGTGATACATTATCAATACTTCTTAGCGTGTGTTTTAAACTCCAACAGTCCATGAATAGTCCACAAAAGTACAAGATAAGAGACGCTAAATCCTGCATTGATTTGCTAATCCCCTTCTTGAAATATTACTTACCAGTGAATCTGAAGTATGTACCATGTTGTCTGTTTGGTTTCAGGCCTCATCTTAGGGGATAAACTAGGCCATGTACTTGAAGCACCACAGCAGAAAATGTATAATCATGTAGTTTATTGTTTTATTAATAATTTTACTCTCCACAAATTAAGTTTTATTAAATTATGTAGTAAATAGAAGTTGTAACAACCATCGGTTTTCACTTTCCCCTGCTGACAACATTTTAAATTTCATTTCTCTCTATTATTATTAAAGATATGCAAATGATTCTATTTACTAGAAAACAACTAAAATATAAAATGAGTAAGCAAAAAGTATCTGATTATTATGCTAAGTTTGGCAAATATGAACTCCAATGTGACATCTAGTACTCAAATTACTACATTAAATCTATTACTGAAATTTTTGGTTGTATCAGGTTATTATCTGGTGTATTTCTGAGAGAAAGGATTGTGTGTTGTGCATTTTCTTTTTTTTTTTTTTAATTTGTTTTAATGTTTATTTTGGAGAGACAGAGAGAGACAGAGAGACAGAGCATGAACCGGGGAGGGGCAGAGAGAGAGGGAGACAAAGAATCCGAAGCAGGCTCCAGGCTCTGAGCTGTCAGCACAGAGCCCGACACAGGGCTTGAACCCACGAACTGTGAGATCATGACTTGAGCCGAAGTCGGACGCTTAACCGACTGAGCCACCCAGGCGCCCCGTGGGTACTCACTTGACAAGAAAGGCCATTTCTGTCTGATGTTTTAGCAGGTGTGGTTTTTCTGTCGTCACAAGAAGGGCTCCCTTCAGTCGATCCCAGTGGTGCCCTGAAGGTGTGTGGCTCAGTGGGCCTTCCAGAAAGACCCACCTGCGTAGGCTTCGGGGTGTGGTCAGCAGCTATGGCGGCAGCACCTGCAGGACCCCCCCAACTTTGACCAACGCCCCACTCTTCTGGTGGCCCCCAACCAGGGGGCAAGCCCAATAGGGGCCCCAGGGCCCGGCCCCTTGTGCCCGATATGGGACTCCTGGTGAGAAACCTTTGCTCCAGGGTTCCGTCCATACTCGCGGGTTTTCACTGCTTTCTGACCCCTAGATTGTAAACTCCGTGAAAACGGGAACCATGGCTGTTTATTCACCTGTTTTCAGGCAGGGGTGCAGCTCTTGGCACATAGTGGGTGTTCACACTGAATGTCGGCATCCCCCAAAACTCATATATTGAAGCCCTCACCCCCAATGTGGTAGTATTTGGAGGTGAGGCCTTTGAGAAGTCATTAGGTTTAGACGAGGTCGTGAGGGTGGTGTTCCCAAGATGGTATTAGTGTCCTGTTCAAAAGGAAGGAGCAGGAGATCTCCTTGTCTCTCTCTCCCTCCTCCCCCATCTCTCTTTGTCTCTCTCTTTCATCCTCCTTCCCTCCCTCTCCTTCCCTCCCTCCCTCCCTCTCCATCTCCTCTCCTCTCTCTCTCTCTCCAATCTCTGTCTCTCCCTCCTCCCTCCGTTTCCATCTCTCCCTTTCTCCTCTCTCACTTTCTTTCTCTTCCTCTTCATCTCTCCCTATCTCTCCCTCCCTTCCTCCCTCCTTCCTCTTCATCTCTCTCTCTCCCTCCTTCCCACTCCCTCCATCTCTTTTTCTCTCTTTCCCTCCCTCTCCATCTCTCCTTCTGTCTCTCCTCTCTCCCTTCCTTCCCCTCCCCTCTCCCTTTCCATCTCTCTCTCTCTCTCTCTCTCTCTCTCTCTCTCCCCCTGCATGCTTGCACATGTGAGGACCGCGACCAGGAAGAGGGCTCTCACCAGAACCCGACCATGTCTGCACCCTGAGCTCAGACCTCTGGCCTCTGGAACTAGGAGACCTACATGTCCCTCATGGAAGCTCCCAGTCCCAGCTACCGTGTTAGAGCAGCCCAAGCTGACCAGGAGAGCTCCCGCTGAGTCATCTGACAATTTCGTCACATCCCCATCGAGGTCGGAGCCTCTCCTGCCCAGCCCTGCTTGCTCCCCTCTTTCCTTACACACATAACAGGTCTGCACTGCAGTCCAGGGGCCTCCCTGTCCAGCCCTGCACCAGCCCGATGAACCTAACCACAGTCCTCCCATCTCCTCTTAAAACATGTCAGTTGCTCTCAGTTAGGACGGTGATCAAAATCCTTAACATGTGCCACGAAGCATGGCAGCGTCTGGCGTGCCCTCCAGCCTCATCGCCAACTACTGGTCCTGTGCCTCCCTCCCTTCTCACCTCTGCTGGGAGTTACATGCACCACAGGGCATTTGCACACATGCTCTCTCTCCTGGAACCCTGTTTCTTGGCTCTCCTTCTTTGCCAAGGAAAACTTGACTCTTCCTTCAGAACTCTGCTGTAATTAACCTCCACCAGGAAGCCTACCCTGACTCCCTGATGGGGCAATTTCTCCTAGTATTCATTCTTAGAGAGCCATGGGCCTCTTCTTTGAAACACCCAGTTGTTATTGTTCCGTTTATCATCACAGTGGATTCTGCTCATATCTGTCTCCCCCACTAAACCAGAAGTAAGTTCCATAAGGGCCAGAACCACAACTTCTTGGTACTGTTGTTGCCACTCTGCTCACTGTTATCACCAACGTCAATTCCTGCCACAAGTTAGACTCTCAAAAAGCTTTTGTTGAATGAATGAATGAATGAATGAATACACCTTGTATGATAAACATGAAAAAGCTGAGGTTCCCCCCATGCCACGTCCCATGATTAAAGATGAGAAAATGTTGCTGGTTTTCTTTCTTTGTTTTTTTTTTCTTAAATTTTTTAATGTTGATTTATTTTTGAGACAGAGAGAGAGAGAGAGAGAGAGAGCAGGGGAGGGGCAGAGAAAGGGAGACACAGAATCTGAAGCAGGTTCCAGGCTCTGAGCTGTCAGCACAGAGCCTGATGCGGGGTTCGGACCCATGAACCGTGAGATCACGACCTGAGCCAAAGTTGGACACTTATCCAACTGAACCACCCAGGCGCCCCACTTTCTTTGCTTTTTGCGAGTCTCATTCCCAGTCTTCTTCTTGGAATCAGTGAATCTAACTAAAGTATATGAGAGCTGAGCTCTGAGAGACGGCCCAAAACAAAGTGCAGTATTTGGAAACATCTAGCCCAGGACACGATGGCCAAGAGTATCTGTTGGGTGGATCAAAGCCATGTGACATGGGGCTGTGGGGAGATTCTTCATGGTTTTTAATTGGGGGCTGCAGCCCCTTGCTGTAAGACCCTTCCCCGACCCCCCAAAATAATAATGCTTTTTTAAACCTCTAGAGAACTTCCATGTTTAAACCAACTCTCGACTTTAACCCCTTCCTGCTGCAAAGTTCAAAAGCTAGAAGTCCCTCTTGCTTGACTCCTAACTCGGTTCCCTCGTGAGCTGGGCTTTTCCTGTCAGGAGGGTGGCAAAATAGGCCAGCCGTGGAGTCCAACCTCCACCCCCCAGTTCAGCCGGGTTGAACCCCTAAGTCCTCAAGGAAGCGTTAGCAATTCTGAAAGAATGAACGATTTCAGTAGGAATGTGTTTCCGCCTTCTGTCTCAGCCAGGAATCAAACGCCTGAGATCAGCCAAGCCAGTGCGGCGCAGACCGCCCATAACCCACCCGCGTTTCCGACGTGTGAGAAGCGTGTGATGTACAGAAAAAGACGAAGCGCTAAAGATCGTCATGGCTCCATGCCCCTCGTGGCCAACTCCACACCGAGGAAGACTTTAACCTGTGTTATTCATCGCCTGAAACCATTCCTGCCCCAGGACTCAGTAAATATTCCTTGAATGGTGAACGAGTGAATGGACTGAAAACAGTAAAAGTTCCAGATATCTTTCTAAGTACTTTACACGCAGCAGCTCATTTCATCTCTACGAGGTGGTGACTCTCTCTATGCCTTTCAGATGAAGAAACTATAGAGAGGGATCAGATAACATGTCCCGGGCCACCAAGGTAGACAGTCATTTCTTGGGATGGGCTTAACCCCCACTTGGCCAGACCACCCACCACGGCCCTGCCTGCCCACACGTTCGATGGCAAGCTGTGGTTTCAAGTCTACATTTCTGTGCCAATGTTGCCACTCAACTCTGTAGGTCTTCCTCGATTTCTAGGCGTAGGGCATATAAGCCCGGCATGCCCCACGATCACCCCAGTTAAAAAGAGAGTTTGCCTGCTCACACATTGTCTACACTGAGTTGAGTTACCCGTCCATGAAGAATAGCTATGGAGTAGAGTGAGTAGTTGGTAGGACCAACAAGTTCTTGACACTGGAGGAGAGGTTGTGCTTTGCTCATGTATAACTCACCCATATAGTGGCTTCCTTAGCTTGTGACCATGAAATGAGACCACCATGAAACGAGACCATGGTTTTGTCTAACACCCAAGAAATTATGGCCAGGCCTCCGGGTCTACATGACCGCCGTTGGGTGTGGCTTCTCCATCCTGACCTCTCCCTGCAGACAGGCTGCCGAGTCCGCTCTTCTGGAAACTGCATGTCCTGAAGACGAAAGCTCCTGATGCCCTACACCACCCTGAAGAAGGGGTTCGGCCCTCCAATCCCTCCGGCACAGTGACGCCAACTGTGACCTGCACCCAGAGCGCCTGGAAGGCTGACGGCCGGCGGAAAGACAGCACCGTATGTCACAGTATTGCCGCTGGAAGGGGCGCGCGCAGATCCGAAGCAGACTTCAGCATCACTGCCCAGCCTCCCCCACCCAGGGCGCCCACCCAGGGAGGCCGCCATGATCGCCCCTCAGGGGTGGCTCCCACCCTCTGCATCCACACTGCACTTCCTCCTGGTCCCCAAGAGATCATCTCCCAGCCCCTGGCTCATCTCAAGGAGAGTAACCACAGCTATTTCCTTCAGGGTGTATCCCACATCCCACCCTCCAGTGCCTAACTCGGAAAGCCTGAACCAAACAATGACAATAATTCACAGAGCAATACCCAAAGTCTGGCTTATTCGGTTTTAAGTAACACCATGTGTGGGAATGCACCGGCCCGATTCCAGGAACGCTGTGCTGAGCCCCATCTCGCTGCCTTCCCTGCCCCTGCCCCCATACAAGGAAAGAAAGCATCAGGCCTGCCTGTCCCTCATGCCATGGTCCAGTTTTCCAGCTTGCCACACGCTCGGAAAACAAGCAATAATTTTTGGGCATAGAGCACTTGAACTCACGACTCAGAGGTGAAAGAACATTGTACGTGATTCAGCAAGAACAGCACCTTGGTAAACACTACAGTTCACATCGCTCAGCAAAAGGCCGATCAGCCCAGCAGGACATGCCTGGCTGTACATTCCACTGGGGTCCTGGGGGCCGGGCCAGAAAGCGCCCATTTGCCCTTCGGGACCCACAGCCCGTCCCCTCCCACCTCCCTCTGTGCCAGGGGAGGCTGGCCTGTTTGCGGTGCACTGCATGCCCAGTCGGGCTTGGCCAGCGAGGGGTCCTGATGGGAGACAGGGAAGAGGCTCCCTCCCAGTGGGGTCTCCCGGGGCCCCTGTGTCTCTACATCCTCGCTACGTGATTCTCCCTGTGGCCAGGGGTGGTGGCAGCCGTGTGTCACCAGCGCTGGTGACTGCACTGCTCTTTGGGGCTTTCCAACAGCACACCCACACCTCTGAAAACAGCCTCTTCCTGGTGGGACGCTGACTGACACAAGGGCCTCTCGGAGACCAGACAGCGGCGTGGCTGCAAAGACCACCTGGGGCCGCACGAAGGAAGGGTCTCCTGTGAGTTCCTGGAGCCGCCGAATGTCTTAAGTTCCTGCGAGGCCGTGCCCTGCGTCCGGCTCTTTTCTCTTCTTCTGTCTCCACCCAGCACTCTCTCCCCCACACCACAGCCAGGCTTTTGTTCCCAAACATAATCAAGAAGAGTGTCTGGAAGTGAACAATACAAGGCTTGGCACCTATAGGCAAAATACATTATTTTGCTTGTGTTCATATCATCTGGAAAAGAGGCAACATGAGAGGAAGAATTTTCTAGTCGAAGCTGGATGCCTCCACCTTGGCCTTCCCAGGCTACCCTTTAGAACTTGCCTGGGAGTCTGTCTTACAGGGAACACTGGCTATAGGCATATTTTCCCCCCATTATAACCACTTGCTTTTTACATATCATTAAGCATTTAACCCTAGATTGAGATTCTAGTACGGTCTTCAATTTTAATATTTCTCAAATGAATTGAACATGTCCACTTAGAGCAATGTTAAAACGGTCCACAGAATTCTATGACTACGGTACTCTTAGCCGAGAGATGGTAATTCTGTTTGTCTTATGAGATACCCTTTCGAGATCGGGGAGCTCCGGGCCGCACTGGGGAAACAGTCAAGAGAATCAGATGGAAACTGTGAGAAGTCTGGGGGCGTGTGGGGAAGGGAGGGATCCTCGTCCTCTTAGAAGGGAGGTGCTTGCGTCCTCTTACTTAGGAGGGGAGAGACGGTGCCCACATCATCGGATGGATGTGTGGAGTGAGTAAGATAAGAAACACGCTGGTGTCTAGCACAAAGACACACACACGAGAGGCACGCTGTCATTTATTAATAGAATATTGGAGAGCGTGAATTTCAGTTAACAATTCTCTATTGTTTAGTCCACAAAATACCTATGATCCCTTAACAGACATTTGCTGGTATTTGGTCTCTGAACGAACCAATCAGAATTAAGCGCCCTGGGGACACTTGGGTGGCAGAGTCAGTTTAAGCGTCCAACTCTTGATCTCAGCTCAGATCATGATCTCACAGTTTGTGAGTTCAAGCCCCGTATGGGGCTCATGGCGCGGAGCCTGTGTGGGATTCTGTCTCTCCCTCTGCTGCCGCTGCCCTGCTTGTTCTCTCTCTCAAAATAAATAAATTTTAAAATTGTTTAAAGAAGAAGAAGAAGAAAGCACCCCATGTGACATCAGTATGGCATCAGCGGCCAGTGGTAGGGTGCCTGGGGAGGGTTTCGACTCCGTTCTGCTGCAAGCACTATGTCTAACCAAGGATGGAAATGTCCTGGGCAAAACCAGAATGACCGAGAAGATGTAGAGACCCCAAACTGCAAACAGGAAAGACAGATGAAGAACGGAGGCTAAGTAGCCCAAAGGAAAGGAAACGCTAAAGGAAATCACCAGGCGCCTTCAACACTAAGAATAGTGAGAATCTGTTCTTGAGTAGCTACTGTATGTCAGGAATCATGCCACGTGCTTGTACACATGTTCTCAAACCTTCACCACCACCCAGTAAGTCAGGTTTTAGAATCACAGTTGCGCCCAAGAGGGGACTGAGGGTCAGAGAGAATAGGACCCTGCCTGCCCACAAATCCTTCTCACTCTACCCCTTCCCTCCCTTCTGAGAGCTGAACTGCTGTCAAAGGAAGGAAAACAGGCCTGTTTCTTTCTGGGTCTGAAGCATGGGACCGGGAACAATGGGTGGAAATGACAGGAAGACAGATTTCAGATCGATAGCAGGAGGAACTCTGTCACACTGGGGTTGTTTCATGGGCGGAAGGCGCTGCCTGCCTTTGGAGACTAATTTCCCATCGCTAGAGAGACTTGAGCATTGTTGGGAAGGAGGATTTTGGAGAGGAGACTCGAGCAGCCAAAGTACATCTGCAGCAAGTGAGTTTTAGATTTTGTTCCACCCTCCGAAAATCTGTTCAGTCTGCGAAACAATCATCTCCCAAATTCGGAGCAGAGGGGGACGGTTTTGCTTTCCTCTTCACGGTCTCCCTTAATGGCTGATCAAAAAGGTGTGTCGTATTCAAGGGCCCTAGAGATGAGCTTCCCATGGCCACGTCCAGCCCATCCCACCAGCTGACGGCCGCGGAGGTCAGGAGATCAAAATGAGCACTGAGCACTGAAACCAATCCTGGCATCTCTTCCTGTGTTGGGGACCCCAGCAGAGAAGCGAGTCCTCCCCCTCAAGAGTAGGTAGGACCCCATTCCAAATGCCTCACTCCTTACGGTCATGCATCGGGGGGGGGGGGCGGTCATTGGATATCTCACAAAGCCTTAGCAGAATAATACAAAACACAAAATATAAAATAATACAACTTTCTTGCAAACAAAGCTTTTAGAGGAAAGCCAGCAAATGTGTTTAGCCATCTCACAAAGTTCACATTGTATTGCAAAATTATTTTTAATGAAGCAGTGATTATGCTACAAGAATGCTATAAAACATCTGAAACCCGAAATTTCCTATTTTTATCACCTCCAGTAAGTTCTTTTTTCGAAAAAGCCAAAATGACTTGTTTCAAAATGTGTACAGGAATAATTGGATTGAGAGTTTTCATGCCAACTTTCCATTTGGAATGAAATCTAGAGACTGTTACTTCATAAACCACTGAAAATATGAGCACAGAATAAAAAGGGTAAAATATTATGGAATCTCAGTGTAATCAAACCTAACACAGCCTGGAAGGAACGACTGATTTACCGTCTCCCAGTGTGTGGCTCAACACAGAGAACTCTTTTATATAACAAAGTGTTCACCAAAAAAAATTGGTTTTACCTGAATCCCCTAATTCCTCCTGGAAGGGGAAATGGCGCACACATGAATTTCTGTATGTGGACATGTAACGCCGAATGCTAACCGTACACCCTATTAAGAACGATATTATTCTGAATTGTTCACAAAGGTGATGTACCGGCTCCCTTAGTTGTCTCTTTGCAACGCAAATCTTAAGTTATTCTTGGTTTCAAACTTTGGCGAGAATCTAACCCTGGGGTGCTAAGCAGAGGCACTGGAGCACACAAACGAAGTCTGAGGAGTTTATTTCAGACGGTGATTTGTCGTAACCGTCCTGCTAAACGACCAGAAATTAATCATCCGCCCAAATGTGCAAGTATACAGGAAGAGGCTACTTAGCCGGTGATTTCAGATTTCGTTTTCAATTCACGCCTTTCTTAAAGCCATTCCTGAAAACTCGTCCCTGAAGGAACAGAGAAACCCTCCTCAACGGCAAATCGAGGTTCTGTTTTCGGTGAGCGAGCCACCGAGAGCATTCATCTCTGTCGGCGTATCCAGCTCACGCTCTTCATGGACAGCTTCCAGAATTGAGGAGAACAATTCTATCTACCATCTGGCTCCCTGAGCAAAAAGTTTTTTTCTATGCGAAGACATAAAACTGACCTGCCCCCTAGTCCAGACTTACAGTCTTTCCAAAGACACCATTAGTCTCCTCATCCATTCTGAATGGAAGAAAATCTTAGAAGAACCGGTAATCAGAATCGAAAGGACTGGACTCTCATTTCATATGTTTACTTAAGTTGTTTGTAAAGAACATAGGAGCTGGAATCACTTTTTCCAGAGAACCAACATCCCTGGGAACCAACCCAATGTTTACTTTTACTATGTGACAATGGAGCACATTTTCAGAAATACAGTGGGGAACATTGCATCATCGAAGAGACATGGGTCTTATTTAGCCTTGCAGATGTCAGTGGTTAAATCCCCACAGCTTTCACTGGTTGATCTGGAATGAGATCTCCTACCCTTGGTAACCAACTAACCACATGGGTTTATGCTAACATAATAGATAAAATCACTGTTGGGGGAAAAACAGCATAAAAAAATCACTCTAACCAGAGTGAGTTTCAGCTCTTTTTAATTGTTTTAATTCAATGGATTGCCTGCATGTGCAAAGTAAGTTTGGGTTTCGGCGTTAGAACTGTTTACTTCTCCATCTTTCTTCGGCCCCACCAGAATAATACACTGTACACTGAAACACGGTCAAGGCCACAAACCATGAGTTCTCCCAGCTTCTGCGGCTGTGAAATTTTTAAACTGATCATTTTTGAAACACTTAACCCACCATGAAAAGACTTTCTTAAAGAAATCTTATTGTCTTTGTTTTCCATAAAGCAATTAATGAAATTGGTGTCCATGGAGGGGGGCACGCGAACCCATAGAAATTGAGGCCAGCCAGATTCCAACTCATTGGTACAGAGTTCGGCTTAGAATCCTGAAGGATAAGATTGAACTGTGTGCTAAATTAAGCTAAACTAAACTTTCAGACCTAAGAGCACCTGTAGCCGGCGTTGCCTGAAAGATCTTGGTAGGACCCAGTGCAACATGCTTGAGTCTTCTGGCTTAATGTCCCGCAGTCACAAAAGCTCATGCTTGGGAACCTCGGCCACACCCTCCTGCAATGAAAGACCCACTGTGTGCCGGGGCACAAGAGTGCTGCCCAGATGGAGGGCTGGAATCTGTCCCCCCCGCCCACTGGCTAAGTGACTTTAACGAAGCAAGTCCCTGAACGTCTCAGGGTCTCGGTTTATCTGTGCCCGGTGGTAATAATATGGCCGGCCTCACCATGCTGTTGGGAGGGCTGAGGAGGTAACAGGTAGCTAAAATTAGAAACGAAGGGCTTTCTTTCGGCTCCTGAATTATACCAATGACATTTGGGGGAGAGAAGTCTTCTTAAGGACTCACGAAATATCAACTTTCAGAAGCTGTGCCCAGGGGGAGCTAGAGCTAAAGCTACTCACACTCCTGTTCCGCCTCCTAGAAGGTGTCCCCGTCCTCAGCCCCCACTTGTCATTCTGTTGTTTAGTGTCCCATGGTGTGGTGTGGACACTGACCCAGCTCCTTACAGTACCGTTTTCCCACCCCCTTCCAGGGGCTTGGAGTCAGGCTGTCAGAGGTTTAACCATGGAAAGGAGAAGAAGCTGATAGTGAATGGACTTGAAGGACATCTGCCCATCAATATGAACCTTTGACTTTAGTCCCGGGTAACTCTATCATTTCGTGCTGAGTGACACAGGGTAACATTTTCAGGCACGGCAGGGTCTTCCGAGCCTTTTCTATATCATGTGGCTCACCCCGTCCTTCTTAAAGACTTCTGTCAGCCTCGGATACACAGACATAACCTAGGGTTGCCCAGTTTTTTTCAGTGAAGCATGGTAACTCCACTCAAAGGGCAATCACTGTGACCAATGTCAATCCTACAGGGTCTACTTTATTTGACAATGCAATTCAGATATAAACATCCAGATTAAAACTCTTTCCTTTTCATCGATCATACTTTTATAGATTTTTTTTTAATTTTACTTAAATCCAAATTGGTTAACATACTGTGTAATATTGGTTTCAGGAGTGGAATTTAGTGATTCATCACTTACCGATAACACCCAGGGCTCATCCCAACAAGTGCTCTCCTCAGTGCCCATCCCCCACACGCACCCCCCACAACCCCTCAGTCTGTTCTCTGTATTTAAGAGTCTTGGGACACCTGTGTGGCTCAGGTCATGATCTCATCATTCATGAATTGGGGCCCCGGGTCCGGTGGGGGGGGGGGGGTTGGCGGGAGCTCTGTGCTGACAGCTCAGAGCCTGGAGCCTGCTCCAGATTCTGTGTCTCCCTCTGTCCCTCCCCGCTCACACTCTGTCTCTCTCTCTCTCTCTCTCAAAAATAAATAAAAACATTTTAAACATTTAAAAAGAGTCTCTACACCTTATGTATGAGAAGAGAAAAATACCTAAGGCTTGATTGTACGTAGCACAAAGTCTGATTTCCAGAGCTGTAAGTTCTCGTGTGTGCATTTAAATGCGCTAATAAAGGATAAGCAGCTCACAGGGCCGTCTGTTGTGGCTAAAATGACAGTTGAACCTCCGCTGGGGGGGCGGGGGGGTGTCTTGGGTTTTCAGCCTCGGCCCTGGCACTAGACTGAGCAGGTACGCCAGCTGCAGCGGGGGACTTCCCGGACCTGCCGCTAGGGGGAGGTGGAGCCGAAGAGTGACCGTGTCTGCAGGAGCTAGAAGGGGGGCCGTGCAGGAAAGGTAAGCGGGACGCTGCACAAGTCAGAGGGGAAAGAGGAGGCTCGAGGACGAGGACGAGCTCTGGCTGGACGTCGGGGACATTCAGGGAATCAGTCACCAATGTCTGCAGACTAGTGGTTAGCTGCCCTGATGAACAAGCGAAGTCTCACCCAAGCCAGATGGCCAGAAGCTCCCCTTTCGGAGGGCAGGGGACTGTCTGCTTCCTCCTGCGTCGGTGTTCACCAGCCCCGAGTGCAGGGAAATGAAGGCTTGGCTCCAGGTGAGAACCGGGGTCCTCCAGGTACCATCGGCCATGACCTGGGGCTCACTGAGAACATGCTTGGTTTCATTCTGGTTCCCTTAATTTTCGTGCCCCTCGCCCAACCCCAGTGATGCAGGTTAGAGACGGGGTGCTGGGCTGGGAGGGGCCGGTGCTACAGATGGGGGGATAGAACCACACCCCGGTGACAACAGGGTCAGTAGAAATGAGCAGGCCATCTTCTTGTTTGAACAAGAATCTCTTCTTCCAAAAGCCATGTCCCATTCAGCATTTCCCAAGAAGAATGGCCAAAGTCCCCGCTGAAATGGATTGTTAATTGTCTGGGTTCAGTCACTGATAAGAATAAACCTGCTGAGGCAGCTGGCTTTTGTTGCTTCGGCTCATAAGCAATATTGTTCCGGCACTGGGGGTCCCAGGAGGGTGAGGGACGGAAGAAGAGAGGGGGATGGAGGGACACGGGGCACACAGCCTCAGCCTCCAGGAAGAGCCTACCATCCGAATGCCCGAAGCCAAGGGGCCAGAAGAACCCCGGTCCAGTCCTCACTAGGGGCTCAGAACTCGTCCCCACAGCATTCTCTGGTGCCAAGCCAGAGTCTGAACTGGACCCAGCGGACAATGGAAAGCCGGCGGCGGTATTTAGTGGGGCGGCTGATACTAACTGCAAACCAGCCAGGTCAGCACTCCACCCTAGTGTTCTAATCCTTGGCACAGCAATGATCACTCGCTAATATTTATTTACCTATTCGCTTCTTCCTTTCTGCATTGTTTGTCCCTGCCTCTGCCCCGTGGGGGCAGGGACTTTGTCTGTTTTGGTCACCACCAGAGAACAATCTGGGCGTAGGTATTCCTGCATGAATGAAGATCTGGACTCGGGAAAAGTGCCCTTCCTCCCCCCACCCCTGCAGGGGGGACGATGGACTGCGTCCTGGACGTGGAAGGAGAGAGAAAACTTGGATATGGAGACAAAAAGTAGGAGACTCACAGGAAGGGCGTGCATGTGCTCTCGCAGACGGGCTGTGATGGCAGAGCTGGGAGGCGGGAGGGCAGAAGCCCGAGCGGGCAGCAGGTGGGGCAGGCCAGGCAGGTGAGGCACAGCCTGGAAGTAGGGTTTGGGATCTAGAGGAGTTCGGGAAGAGACGGTGGGGGCCCAGGTGTGCCCGGTGCTGTGCATCGCCCCCCAGCTGCTGGGAGTGTTGGTGGTTCTGGGCTCCCTGCTGAGCCCCTCTCTGGGGATCACCAAGGTGGAGAGAGCCTCTGTGCCCACGTGTGGGGCAGCCGCAGCCGTGACCGCTCGACAAAGCGAGTGGGTCGCAGATACCTGGCCCCTCCCTCACGGTGGGCCGCTCTGAAAGGCCACCTCAGATCAGACTCCCCGTGGGATTGATTGAGGCCTTTCTTATGACCTCAGCAACCTCTCCTTCCTTCGGCCCAGGGTTAGGTCCGTTGTCCCTTTATAGATGCAGGTGCCAAGGCCACTCGTCCATAAACTTGGGTCGAACCGATCTTCCTTTCCGCGTCTGTTTCCCAGAGAGCCTGACCCAAGACACTCGGTACCGGCAGGGAGCCGAGGAGCAGACTCTGAAATCGAACCGTGGAGCCGGCCCATCCGCCTGCAGACTGGGAATGAAGACCCATCCCTGGTGGGCAGGGAGGTCCGCACACTGGCCAGCTCTCTGGGAAGGCACGGTGGTTAACTGGTGTTGACTGGTGATGAACTGGGGTGGGCGTGCGGGGATGACAGCATGTGCTGGTAGATGCAACACTCAGGCTTTGGAGAGACTCAGAAAAGGTGCCACTCCTGAGAAGGATGTAACCGCTCTTGAGAACAATGCGACCGGTGGCTTTTGCTGAGTCACTGACCCGCTAGAGAAAGCTGGGGAGGCCCGGGGGGCTGTGAATCACCACTGGACGCAAAGCATGAAAGCCCCACGGGTAGACTCTGAAGAGATCCTGATTATGAGGACAGCAGCGCTGCAAAGAATCTGAATGCTCAGTCGGGTGGATCCGCTAATCAGTGCCCTGGGCCTCGCTGGGGTGGGGTGGGGAGCCTACGATTTGGACGGGGACCCAGGAGTGAAGGCTGATGGCTGAAACCTGGAAACCCCATGCAGAGCGGTGCGGGGGCCCGTCCAGATGGCCCCGTCCTCCCCGTCGAGGTTGCACTCATCCTTTGTTGGAACACGAGGCGGGAGGGGGTCTCCACACTGCAAGGCAGTACAGGGTGGGACACACTGGGGAAGAAGAGGGACTGAGCCCCAAGGCCCCCACGGAGCAGCCAAGCTGGAGACTGTTTACAGGGCTGGATCTTGAGGGTGATGGAGGGAGAGCTGGCTTCTACAGGAGCTGTGTACGGCCACGTGTGGCGGCCACCCTGGCAAGAACCCCAGGAGATGGCTGTGTCTCGCTGATAGGGTGACTCCTGGGGCTCTGGGGAAAATTATGGTCCATCCTGAGTCAGGCTGAAATGCCGGACCTGGTGGCACAGGGGGTGGGTGACGTGAGGAAATAGATCTCAGTCCCTGAGCCAGTTTTCTGACCCAGAACCCACGAATTAATGGGAGGTCAGGGCCTCAGGAGTCCCCATGGCAGGTAACAATTCCCATCATCCTTTGCCAAGGAGATCTACGGTCATTCGTTGAGGAAATCACATACCGGACAAGTGAGATACTCAAGAACAGAAGCACCTGGGCACTTTATTTTTATTTATTTGTTTTTAAAGTTTATTTATTTATTTTGAGAGACAGAGTGGGTGAGCAGGGGAGGGGCAGAGAGAGAGGGAGAGAGAATCCCAAGCAGGCTCTGCACTGCCAGCACAGAGTCCGATGTGGGGCTTGAACCCACAAACCTCGAGATCATGATCTGAGCCCAAACCAAAAATCGGATGCCTCACTGACTGAGCACCCAGGCGCCCCACGCCTGGGCACTTTAATCTCATCATGCCCTAAGTCTGTCAGGCCAGAAAACGAGCGATCATCCTGGCTCAGGGACTGAGCCTTGACCTTGATCATAAAGAGGCAGTGCCCTGCTTTGACACAGGGGGGCGCTAAGAAGAATAAATCCGGTGCCCACATAATGCACTGGGTAGCTCTCAGTGCTCTCGTGACCAAGGCTACAAGTAAGTGGACAAATGCGGCAACCACAGCCTAAGAAGGGCGCTCTACGCAAGGGCATGACCCTCTCGGGAATGGAGGTCACTTCTCCAGGTAAGCAGCCTGTCCCAGCAGAGGTGCCGATTGAGGGGGAGGCCCCCTGGAACTGGGAACAGAGGAGGAGGCAATGACTGGTGCTTGCAATTTCGAGATCTGCTGCAGAGTCTGTATTTGAACCGCTGCGGACTGAAAGTCTGTGTCGCCCCAATTCACGCGTTGACACCTAACCTTCAGTGTGAGTGTATCAGGAGGTGAGGCCTTTGGGAGGTGATTAGGTCACAACGGGGGGTGCCCTGACGAATAGGATTAGTGCCTTATAGGAGAGACCCCACAGAGCTCCCTTGCCCCTCCCACCATGTGGACACAGCGAGAAGAGGCCACAGCCATGAACCAGGAAGGTCCTACCAGACATCTGCCGGGGCCTTGATCCTGGCCTTCCAGTCTCCCGAACTGTGAGAACTGGAATTCTGCTGTATATCAGCCTCCTAGTCTATGGGATTCGGCTGTAGCCGTCTGAATGGACAAAGACACATCCTACCAACCTCCCTCTTACCACTTCTAAGAAAAGGGGCCAAGCAAAGTCTGGAAGAGGCTTGTGCCCAGAACTAGTCCAGGAAGGTGACGCATACAGTAGCATGAGGAGTGGACTGTCGTGGGTGCTGTGAGCCATGCAGTCACTCTATATCCGCTGAAGATAGCATTGCCCACATGCGTGCTCCCCCCCCACTCCCACCCCCGGAACAGCCCTGACTCAGTGACTGGTCCAGGAGTGCAGAGAAGTAATAAAGACCCACGTCCCTGATCTCAAGGTGAGACAGCCCCAGCAAGCCAGCCAGCCGTCAGACCAGAGGCTCAGAGGGAGTGGCTAGAAAGAAAGAAATAAACACGGAAGTCGTATCCCAGAAACAAAAGAAGTTGCTAAAAGGGGTGCGTGCAAGTCTCTGGGATTTTATTTAATGTAATCTAGTGAGGGGGCAGAGAGGGAGAGTGGAGACAGGTAAACAGGAATTAAAGGGTTTAGATTTCCTCTGCGTTATAGATATTTGAAATATGCTATAATAAAAAGCTAAAAAACAGAAAGGGAGTGAATGAATATGAGTAAATATCAGTACCATTTAGGTGGCAAATATAGAAAAGCAGGACACCAAGACTTACCTTTTCCTCGTCACTCTGTGGCACTGTCCTAGGCACTGGGAATACAGCGGTGAGCAAAACAGGTAAAAATTCTTGTCCCTTACGGAAATTAGATTCTGGGGGGGGGGGGGGGGGACAGAAAAGCAACAAAATAATTAGGACCAGGAAAGTGTTTTTGTGCATGTGGGTGTTCACCCGGCCTTTCCTTCCCTCCCGTAAGGGTACAGGATGCAGCCTTGGGGACATATAACTGGTTCAGGGATAAAGGCAGTACAACAAAACTGGTCTATGAAAGTACTGGGACCGCAGATTGCATACACAAGTTCTTTGTGGACTGTGCTGTTAGGCACCCTCCAACCCAACCATAAAGTAGAAAGGTAGTGGCCTCCTTCTCAAGGCTAGCAGGAGTTACACCATGGAAAGAACCATCCAGAGGTAACCCAGAGTCACTATGCCTTCCCTTGGGTTGATTTTTACTGGGCTCCGAAAGATGCAAAATGACTCTGGCAGCCCCACACCCTACAACCTCTCATTCAAGTGGCCCCGGGAAGACCAGAGTCTCCTTCTTAAAATGCTAAGCTAAAACTCCCTTCCGTGTCATTGGCTCCAAGTGACTCAAGTACGTAAAACAACCATTGTCACCAGAGAATACAACGCACTGATTGACTTAGGCCACGTCTTCTGCTCCTTTCTTGAGCTGAGGGTGGAGTCTTGCTCAAGAACTCCTCACACACCATGAATGGCTGGGCTTGATGATGAGTTTTAGAGACGGTAACAGAGCAGTGATTTCCAGTGGGGGTGCCGCCATCAGGAGGCAGTTTCAAATATTTGTGGGAGTATTTTCTGATTTCCACAACTGTTGAAGGGGAACCACTGGCATTTAGTAGGCAGGACCCAGGGATGCCAGATACCCAGTTTGCCAAGAGAAGATAGGTCTGAGTCCAGCACAATTTCCGTACATCTCATCCAGAATTCAGCCTGAAGACATGCTCTACAATATGGGCTGCGAAAAGGAGCTTTGTTTTTCTGTGATAGTGTTACCACTCTTGACCCATATTTAAGGAAATTATTTTGTCCCTCTCCTTACAAATAAGCAAGCTGGGCTTACATGTAAGATTACCACACTTCCTCATTTTTTCACTTCAAGAGTCTCAGTCTCTAACGTGTCTTGACATGTTATCAACGTATCCATTTCAATTAAGAGTATCCCCCTCATTCTCTTATTTTATACCCTTGTGGGGAAAAGGACCACAGACTATGATGCCCCTCCAAGATTTCTCCACCCTCCTCTCCCCCATCATCAGAGAAGGAGGGCTTCGCACAATCAAACAGGAAAGATGGGACATCCTGATCCTGGCAGATAGGAGAAAATGCAGCTGTAGTCAAAAGGTAGTACACGCTTAAGGGGAAAAAGGCATTTTGAGGAGTATTGGAAATATGCATTTTTAAAAGGTTACGGTATCTGTCCAGGAAAACATTTAGGTTCTATAAACAAATCACAACAGTGCTTATCTCGGGAAGCAAAACACAAGGATCTCATTGTTAGTTCTTAGGATATTTGGTAATGTAGGTCACTCGGCTGTCAAGGGGCTGATTTTTTTTTTTTTTTTGTCAACATTGGAGTAGCTCTTGTTCTCCTAAAACTAGTTTCTAACCCGACATTGGTTTTTAATCGGTGTCGACTCAGATCTCTGCTCCTTCCCATTCCCGAACTTATTGTTCAGAATGATGTCTGATCTTACATCTCTCAAAACCTCCCCGGGAGCAGACGCAAGCATCTTACTCGGTCTCTGTAGACTGTTAGTATCCACGCCGAGTAATGCATTACCTCAAAATTTAGTGGCTTGGAACACTACTATTTATTAGCTCACTGCATGCCTGCATCGGGTCGACGCCTGTGTTACCTCATCACGTGCTGGAAAACTTAGAACAAGAAGTGGCTGGCATCGAGGGCCATTAACGCTCCTCCCAACCATGAGAGACTATTGTGAGAAGACATCTGTGCTAAACCCTTTCCATTTTCTCAAAGAGCTTAACTTTCGGGACGAGAGAAGATTTGTCTTTTTAGCTTATGTCCCACTTACGTAGAAGCAGAAGCCGGCATCTATTCAAGGTTATAGATCCTAGGAAGTAGAAGACGAACTAAAATAAGGAGACTATGAGGCAAATGGGTATAGCCCATCAGAGAGTTGAGTTAAATAATTCCTTCATTCAAAATATTGATTGAATACCTTCCACCACGTGCCAGATCTGTGTTAATTACTGGGAACTGTGCTGGAGGCTAGTTAAAATCTTAACAGCAAGATACCCTCATCTGAGTAAAACTAGGTCAGGGAGACAGAAGGACGTAGGCAGAACTTCTTAACTAAAAATTTCAGACATGTGATAGACCAGCATCTTGGCCAAGGTTAATTATGACAGTAGAAACATTTAATATTTGACACGGATGTGGAATGTCTTCCCTGGACATCGAGTGATGAGGCACAGAGGACCTGTCTTACGTTGGGCTGCTAGAAGCAGCCCCTGAGAGAGGATCTCGGTTCAAGAGGTGTATGTAGTGACCTTGGGAGAAGGGGAGCACAGGAAGTGGGACAGAGCAGGAGGAAGGCCAAGCAAGAATGTGGTTTCCTGGAGATGGGCTCCAGTCTGGTCCCACACGGAGGCTTGGGAGTGGAGCTCACACACAGAGTTCGTCTTACGTTGAGGCAGGGACAGCCATTTATACCCCCTAGGCCACTCATTCAGTCACTGGCCACGGCCCATGTGGATTTAGCAACATGCCTACCTCGTATGACCTTAAGGACGCCAGGTCCAGTGGTGGGGAGGGGGAGGAGCAGAGGCCTAGTAAGTGTATTCAAGGAAGAATGGGAAGGGAAAAACCATAGACAGTGGCTACAGATGACTCTGTTGAGAAGTACAACTGCAAACAGAAGAGTTGTGGCTGGACAGGCACGTGGGCTCGGAGGGTCTTTTGTAAATGAGAAAAATCACATCATATTTCTATACTGATGGGGATGATCTAATAGAGTGGGAAAATGATGATGCTGAGAGAAAGAGATTTGAGGGGGAAAAGGGACTAGAAGCCAGTGCACAGGTGGAGGGCCTGGCCCTGGTGTAGACAGTTCATCTGCAGGCACCGGGGGAAAGAGGGACCACAAGGGAGTGGGCAGGCGTGGTGATGGGGGCATGTGGATTTTCCCTCCTGGCTGCTTTTAGCAAGGTCATGAGTAGATGGTGAGGTTGACAGCAGTCTGAGCAAGAGGGAAAAGGTCTGAGGAAGAGAACAGAGGGGAGACAGCCACCCAGAGAGTAGGGCAGGCAGGGAAAATTCGGGCTCATAAATAACTTCCCTAAGGCAAATAGATTTTTAATTGATTTGAGATTCCCTAGGGACATGGTCTGAAAATAATGACTTCTCATATTCCTTCTGTGTCGTAGTATGACCTTTATTTCTGTTTCATTTTCCTCCTCCAGCCAGAACTTCCAAAATGCAGACTTGTGTTGATTTTTGTCTCCTAGACATCTTGAGTTCTACTTCGCTCTCTTCATCTCGACGCCCAGCACCTTAGGACCAGCTGGCGTTCCTTGCCTGGACACTACAGTAGCCTCTTGATTAGTCTCCTGACCTCTCAGCTGGGCTTCTTCCAGTCCATTCTCTCTTCCAAAAGCCAAATGGGTTTCTCCGTACACAGATCTGATGCTCTCCCCATCGCTGTAGACCTTGGAATGGTTCCCACTGGCAACAGACCCTGATCAACCTGTCCCTGCCCTCGTCTCTGCTTCGTCTCGCACCTGCCCCTTCACTCTGGGAGCACTAGCCACACGAGCTCCTCTCGGCTTTGCTGGAGGGAGTAAGCACATACTCTTTGCTCTGAAACGCTCTTACACCTTGCCTCTTTGCTCCCTCAATGCCTGTCACCATTTCCTTTCCTGTAAAATACGAAAGAGAGGTAAAGAGAAGTGGAAGGTATATTGAGAAGAGTAATGTGTTTAATTGGAGCTCCAGAAGTAATGGAGAAAGAGTGAAGAAGATGCAATATTTGGAGACATGTTTACTGAGAGAGAACTTTCCACAAAGACATCTATATACATATGTATACACATATTAATACACACACACACACACACAAGCATTTAATACATACAATCCCCATAAATAAAAAGACATCTATACCTGAACGCATTATAGAAAAACTGAAGAATATCAATGACAGAGAGAAAAACAGGTTAAAAAAAAAGAGGAAGTGGAAGAAAGAAGACTGATTGATTGTCTTTATTAAGTGGCAGTTAGGGTTTCAGATGATTTCTCAACAGGAACCATGGAGGCCAGAGGACGGAGAATGGTACCGTCACAAAATGACCATCACTGTAAAACTGTAGAGCAGTGAAAATACCTTTTAAGAACAGGGGCAAAGTAGAAACATTTTCAAGGACTGAGAAGTTGCCAATGACAGTCCGCTCCTACGGAAATGCCTGAAGGCAGAAAAAAGCGATCCAGATGGAATGTTTGAGAGGAAAGAAGAAATGAAGAGCAAAATGGTAGGAAGTAAGCAAAGAGAATAACTGGCATCGTAAAACGACAGTAGTGGTGCAGTGGGGAAGAGATGGGACCTTTTATTTTCTAGCTGTAGAATAAAATAATTGATTAATTTTAGACTTTGACCATTTAAGCATGTAATTGAACTTCTAAAATTCCAATCTTTCCATTGCAACTGGATCGTGTGCCTCATTTGTATGTGACTGATAGATTTCAGCTTAGTCGTAAAAGGCACAATTCTGAAACATTAAGAGCAATATGGAAGATAATTATGACCTCGAGGTAGACAAGGATTGTTTTTTTAAACAAGACACAAACACCATTTCTCATAAAATATAAGACTGATAAATTGGACTGTATTAAAATTAATGACACTTGCTCATAAAAAGATGCCACAGAGAAGGTAAAAGTGTAGGACATAAAGTGGCTGAGCATATATACAATATATATAATATTATTGATACTACACGATAAAAAGAACTCGCATTATTCAATAAGAAAAGACAACCAAAAAGATGCAAACACGGAATTTTACAAAAAACAAACTTAGATGGCCGATAAACATTTGAAAAGATGATTAACCTTGGGGCACCTGCGGTTCAGCATCTGACTCTTGATTTTGGTGCAAGTCATGATCCCAGGGGTGCGAGATCAAGTGCCCACGCCTCCGCATCGGGCTCGCTGCTGAGTGTGGAGCCTGCTTGGGATTCCTTCCCTTTCTCTGCGCCCCTCCCCTGAGCATGCTCATTTTCACTCTCCCTCTCTCTCAATAAATAAATAAACATCTTTTAAAAAGATGATTAACCTTCTTAGCAATATGGGAAACGCACATTAGAACCACAGGGAATCTGCATGTCGTATGGAACAGCTGCTGATGCCACGGTTCTCAAGAGTGCGGAGCAGTGGAAATACTCATGGGATGCTTTGGGCAATGCACTTTGTGGAACAAGCTTCAAGAAAAACCGGCAATATCTAGTTAGCCTGAGAATGTACAAACTTATTGCCCACCATTTAAATTCCTAGATAATCTCTTCTACTAAGTTACACATGACAATATCCATAGCAGCATGTTTTGTGTTAACAATAAAAGAGAAAAACTGGAAACAACATCAATACCCTTGAAGTGTACAAAAGAGAAATAGTCTGGGTATATCCATGTAATGTCATACTATACTTTGTTTTTTGTTTTTTTTTTTAATTTTTTAACATTTTATTTATTTTTGAGAGACAGAGAGACAGAGCATGAGCAGGGGAGGGGCAGAGAGAGAGGAAACCACAGAATGGGAAGCAGGCTCCAGGCTCCGAGCTGTCAGCACAGAGCCTGACATGGGGCTCGAACTCACGAACTGCGAGATCATGACCTGAGCCGAAGTCGGCCGCTTAACCGACTGAGCCACCCGGGTGCCCCAACCATACTTTGAACATAATTCAGCTACCCACATCGACACAACAGAAATCCAGTAACGGTGAGCAAAAAAAGCCCCCAAAACAAAAAAACAAACTAGTTTAGGATGCATATGATGATATGTCCTATATAACAGACTAACTAGAAAATACATAATTAGTTTAGGGAGACGTTCAAAGCTGAGAAAACCATAAAGAAAGAGATGATTATCACAAAGCTCAAAAAAGTGGTTATTTCCACAGGGGCAAGGATATGTGACTCAGGGACACCACACAGGGAATTTCAAATGTGCTGGTGATGTCATAGACACCGATCTCTAAACATATATTTATATAACTAACATGTATATTTATAGATAAACAAATACAGTTGTGTTTTATGTACTCTTACGTGCATTTTATATTTTACATTCTACCTCACATTTTATTTGCTTACTTATTTTTTACATTATATCTCATATTTACTTACTTATTTTTTATATTATGTCTCACATTTTAAAGAGCAAAAAGGAAATAGCAATTGAGCGCTATAGTAACACATGGAGATGTTTCAGGAAGCTTTGCTTGGAAACAGCAGAGAAATGGCACTGTAGCTACAAGAGTATAATGAGTCAATAAAAGGTCTTTTTTATTATATTTTTTATATAATGTTTTAAAATTTGTATTTAAATCCAAGTTAGTTAACATACAGCATAATAATGATTTCAGGAGTAGAACCCTGTGATTCATTATTTCCATGTAACACCCAGCACTCATCCCAACAAGCGCCCTCCTTAAAGCCCATCCCCCATTTAGCCCATCCCCCACCAGGAACGCTCAGTTTGTTCTCTGTATGCAAGTGTGTCTTGGGCTTTGCCTCCCTCTCTGTTTTTATCTTATTTTTCCTTCCCTTCCCCTATGGTCTCTGTTTTGTATCTTAAATTCCACAAATGAGTGACATCATCTGATATTTGTCTTTCTCTGGCTGACTTCTTTCGCTTAGCATAATACACGTCACTTCCATCCCCGTTGTTGCAAATGGCAAGATTTCATTCCTTTTCGTCGTCGAGTAGTATTCCACATCTTCTTTATCCATTCGTTCGTCAATGGACATTTGGGTTCTTTCCATAGTTTCGCTGTTGTGGATAGGGCTGCTAGAAACATTGGGGAGCCTGCGCCCCTTCGAATCAGCATTTTTTTGTATCCCTTGAACTAGATACCCAGCAGTGCAAGTGCTGGGTCGTAGGGTAGCTCTACCTTTAATTTTTTGAGGACAAATCCCTTCCACCTGTTTATTAGTCTAAAAGGTCCTTTGAAAGGTGGGAAACAAAACAGGCTGCTTGGGTGCCTGTGGGAACGAGCCGGTAAAATAGAAGATATAGATGATGCAAAGCGGAGAGAGAGACTAAGTTCAGAAGTAGCAGCCTCAGCAGGCAGGAGCCGGTAGACAGTGCAGATGGAAAGGAAGGCGCTTGCCCTGGAGGCACCCCAGGGATGTGTCACTCCTACTGCAGGCTAGGGCCAGACGGGTGTGGGGCTCTGGAGAAGGAGATATGAGGGTGTGCCCACCTAGTTGCTTGGAAGTCAAGGTTGGCAGCTAAAAAAGAGGGATGTGGAGAGGAGGGGTAAGAATTTCGAGGGGCACCTGGGTGGCTCAGTGGGTTGAGCTCTTGATTTCGGCACAGGTCATGATCTCGTGGTTCATGGGATCGAGCCCCACATCGGGCTCCGCACTGATAGTGCAGAGCCTGCTTAGAATTCTTCCTCTCCTCCTCTCTCTGTCCCTTCCCTTCTTGTGCTCTCTCTCTCTCAAAGTAAATAAATAAACACACACACACACAAATTTTTTTTTTAATGAATTTCAAGAAGAGTTGGAAATGTGGGAAACATTTTGGAGAGTGGAGCAGAGCCATGAGGGAGTATGGAGTGCCCAAACGAGGCTTTGGTCATGAAATTTTCGCTGAAACCTTCCCAGCTGGCATATCATTTTTCCAGATGACTCACAACCTCAGACAGGCGAAGGTGCAAAAATGCTGGAGAGCTCGTCTACCAGGGTCAGAGGGCGTATTCAACTGCCCCTGAAAATCTCCATCCACATGTCCTCTGAGCACCTCAAACTCAGGCTGGCCCAGAAAAAGGCTCTTCATTTTTAATGTGTCCCGAAGTCTGCTCATGCATTTTTCTACTATTGTTTCTTGGGATCCCATTTGCCGGAGCCCCAGTCTCCCCAGCGCCCTGAAGGTCACTCTGTGGTGCTTTCTACACCTAGGATTCTGTCACTCACCAAGGCTCGAGGGTTTCACTTACTTAACGTCTAATACTAAGTCACTGAACATTAAAAAAAAGTGTTCGCTCTCATTAGTCACCAAATATATACAAATCAGTGGAAAAGGAAAAACACAAGTTTTGGCAACCAGTGTGAAAACACGAAAAAGATAATGCCCAGTGTTGTCAGGAGTCAAATGAAATGAACACTTTCATGTGCAACTGGTGCAAAGACCAAAGCTTTGCGGGGTGAGCTGGCAAGGGCGTTGGAAGTTTTTAAAAATGCTTTCCCCTTCCACTCAGTGACTTCTAGAAATCGTCACCAAGAAAACACACAGGGAAATACATAAATATTTAACGACATTAGCATCGCTACACTTTTTTAAATAGGAAAAAAATTATAAACACCATACATGTCTAAACAGCTTAAACAAGGAATCTGTTATACAAATGATGGCCCATTTGTCCTTTCTTTGCAGCCATTAAGAATAATCACATAGGTGTGTATTTACTGACACAGACAATATCCACATATATTTTAGAATAAAGGAAAGTTGCAAAACAATTTTTGTTTCCATTTTAGTTAAAAATACATTTATGTATTGTTGAGGTCTATCATGATGGGACTTTTCCTGTAGACGTACATCGTCGGGAACACCTCGTGGAGTATTTGCGTGGTGTCCTGTACGCACAGGACTATGTTAGACTCAAGGAAAAGAAATCCAGGACACCGATCTGCTAAAACCACGGGAGAGACCTAACGGTCGCATTTTGTAAATCTCAGGTGTTGGCGTACCCCGACAATCTGTACGGTTCTAGGGCGTGATCGCTCAGGGGTGAATATGGTTTGAGCTCATTCTTGTTAAAAGGGTGTCTGAAATTGCGAACCAGACTGATCCATCTTCTCTGACCCTAAACATGGTCCTAAAGTAAGAAAGTGGATCCCAAAGAATACAGGTGGGGAATTTCTGAAGTATGCCCATATTCAAGTGGAGCTCAAAACAATTGTGGACTGAGAGTGACAACTGTGGATTGAACAAAAATTCTTTTATAAAGGGCTGTTTCAAAGATTCGGATTCTGACTTTGGAGGAACTAAGGCGATTGGCAGTGGAAGGAATCACATGCAAAATTCATTGACTTTAAATGTAAAACACGTATATATTTATATATCATCTAAAAAGGTACTTTAGTACTCTCTGTGCAACTTTTAGGTAACTCTAAAATTATGTTAAAATTGGGGCGCCTGGGTGGCTCAGTCGGTTGAGCGTCAGACTTCGGCTCAGGTCATGATCGCACAGTTCGTGGGTTTGAGCCCCGCGTCGGGTTCTGTGCTGACCGCTAGCTCAGAGCCTGGAGCCTGCTTCCGATTCTGTGTCTCTTTCTCTCTCTGCCCCTCCCCTGTTCACACTCAGTCTCTCAAAAATAAATAAAATGTTAAAAAAATAAATAAAATTATGTTAAAATAAAACCACTATAGAAAAAGAACTGGTCTGTTGAGGACTTTACTAAACAAGCATACGAACTCCCTCAGGATAGATCTGGGATCAGCACACGCATATGCAGGGCTAAACTCTGAGTTTACAAAAGCAAACTGCAATCTCTGACCCGGGCCAGCCTCTGCCTGCTAAGAAACTACCCCGCCCCCCTTTCTGTAGCCACGTGGTTACAAAATGAGGTGAAGAACACATGCCTGACCTTGTAACATGGAGGTGAGAGCAAATAAAACAAAACTTTTACGGTGGGACACAAGTTCTAGTTGAACAGAAAACAATTTAAAGGAAAACAACAATGCAAGACCACGCACGCTAGATGCAAGAAATTTGGGCCACAGGTGCAGAGGACAAAGCACTGATAAGGTCAAGGCGGATGGACATCACGGAGAGGGCAGGCTTGACCCTGACTTCCATGACAGGGAAGTTAGAGGAAGAAAGAGTGGAAACGTGGATATTGTGTTTAGTAAAAATTAGACGAAATGAAAAGAATGCACTTGGAGAAGAGCTGTGAGAGGTAAGCGTGGCAAGGTGTAGGTGCTACATTCCCCCCACGACACACACCCACTACACACAACATAAGCAACACACACACCATACATATCACACACTCACCCTGCACAAGACACACACCACACAATATACATAATACCGCACCACACATTCGACACACACACACAACACCAATCATACGCATAAAGTAACTCCTTGATCCAAGTAACTTATGTTGTGGACAAATACATTTGGTTTGCAATCTAACTTAATTTATTCGTATTCCTGTCATAAGCTGTCTGTCTGCACGTGTCATGTTTCCGTGTCCCCACCTCCTGCTGGGCTGTGCCTCCTGGAGAGTCTGAGGCAGGAGAAGAAACCAGCAGGGTGACTGTTCCTACGGTTCCTCCGGTCACCGCTCCTCCTCTCGGCCCGACCCGCACCTGCCGGTCCACTGGCTGGCTTCTTCTCCATGTCCCTTCTAGAAATTCTAAGATTCCAGATTCAGCCCCTTCTCCTAACTCAACTAGTTACCATTTCACTTCCATTTTCCCACTTATAAAAATGCTCCCAATGGACCCCTCCCCTGACATAGTCCCTCCTCCTAACCTTTTTGTTTCTGTGTTTATTGTCTATGCCTTTGGCCTAAAGTGACTTTTCTGTCCTTCAGTGGGAGTCTGGGAGGGCGGGGATTGTTAATTACCTACACCGACTCCTCCCAGCCAAGAGAAAGGCTCTAAAATAAAATATGTTCTATTGTGGAAATGACAAAGGGGTCTGGGTAACAGTGATGATTAGACCTCATTCCCGCTCAGCTGAGATGAAGTTCTGTCTTTATTCCGACCTCTAAGTTTTTCACAATCAATGCACACAAAAACATTGGCTGGCACCCCCACCCCCATCCCCACCCCAGTGCCCTGCAGAGCTTCTGAGACCAACCAAGGAGAACCACATTTTGAATGAAACGATCTCAGATTCTTGGCAGTAGGAGTGCCCAGCGTGATATATAGCCTGTTTAGGCAAAAATAATAATAACTTTCCACACAGATATAAATTGACTCTAAGCACGCATGACTTTGCATTTAATCCTGTCAGTATCGGGTGGAACCAACTTTTATTAAACAAACCTAAGCAATGGAAAGGAAAGCCAAGTTATTTAAAAATGAGCTGGAGCCCCCTACTCGTCCAAACGAATAAGAAAATCACAGCCTTAAATTTCTGAGAGCATCTGGTTTTGCTCCAGCCTTCAGGCATCATGCAGGTGTATCTTTAAAGCAGTGTTTCCTGCAGACGAATCCTTAATGCAATATTTTCTGCCATATGCCAGGCTTTCAGAGGGAGAGGCGACTGTCAGCTCTTGAAAGCTGCTCTGCCACCACTCTGGGATACCTCATGCCTTCCTTCCTCCCCCCAGGCCCCACTCCCTCTGCGAACACACACCCCACTCAGCAGCACCAGAAAGAAAGTGGGCACGAGCCCACAGAATTGGTTTTAGTGCTGCTGATAGGAAATGGAGAGGCCGTTTTTAAACAGGCAGAATTGGTGTCAGAAGGGGTATTGCAGAGGAGGTTTCCAGGCAGTTGGGAGGGGGGGAAACACTTCAATTTTTTTTTTTTTTTTTTTTTTTTAAAGATGATGGACTTGAACAAGGGCTCTGGGCTCCTCCGATTCTAGCCCCATGATGGAACTCTGCGAGGCATACACGTTGTTGTTGGGTGAATAAATAGACTAGTAAGGGGGAAACAGCTCTGTCATAAGCCTGTGTATGTGCTCGGAAGTATCATGCAGCATGGAGAAAAATGAGGTACATCTATAAGCACTGACAGGCAAAAACCCTAAGACATACGGCTAAGTTAAAAACGTAGACAAAATAATATATTTAATACACGTGAGAAAAAGTCTAGAGGCCTATGCAACAGATGCTATCTCTGGGAGAGACAATGGCCAGAGACCATGTTTCATCCATGCTTTTTAAATATTTCCAACAAGAGCTCATTCAGGTGTTACTTGTGTAGATAAAAAATAAAGCAAATATTGGGGCCTGGATAGTTCAGTTGGTTAAGTGTCTGACTCTCGATTTTAGGTCTAGACTTGATCTTGCAGTTCGTGTGAGCCCTGCTGTTTAGCTCTGTGCTGACAGTGTAGAGCCTGTGTGGTATTGTCTCTCTCTTTCTCTCTCTCAAAATAAATAGACTTAAAAAAAAAATAAAGCAAATGTTTCAAATTGCCCACTGATGTTTTTATGTTTTATGTACTTGCGGTGAGTTTTCATACTTTTATGCATCTTTTTAATTTCCTGTTTGCTTTTCATGTTTTTCATTTTACCTTTTTAAAATTAATTTTTAGTAATTCCCATTTGTCCTTGATAACATATTTTTACTATAAGAAGTAACGTGTCTAATGTTTACGTTTTGATCTCGTGTCATAAACACATCCTTATTAACAAAAATTGAACTTACTATTTTCAACCTGCAATCTTTAGTTAAATGTTAGATTTTTCCATGGAAGTATTTTACCTCTATCTCAGTCTTCATAATGACTTCACTCTATTCTTTTGCGTAAATATATTAATATCCTACAACCCCCTATTTTTAGATATTTACGTTGTATTCCAATTTTAAAAGTAACAATTCTAGGAAGTAGAAATTTAGGTTTGATTAGTTCATGTTTTTAAAAAAGCTGTAGTGCCAGTTACTACCCAGAAAAGTTGTGCTAACTTAAATTTATAGTATATCGGAATTCGTTTTCCCCTGCCAACACAAGGAATCATTTTAGCGTTAAAAAAATAAAAATCTTTGCTATATGATTAGAGAGAAATAGAATCATGTTGCTTTAAGGATCATTCTTATAAGTAAAAATGTTAATGTTTGTCTTTAATTCTTTAGTGCAGTACCTGTTCATGGGTATTCATTTTACCTACTGGGTATTCATTTTTTCTTATTGATTTATAAGCTCTCTTTATATACTAAGGTTATTAGGTCTTCACAACATATATTGAAATCTTTTTTACTAGGCCATTATACTTTAAACTTTGTCTCTAACTTTTTTTTGTCGTCATAAGTGTGAGAAGAGACATGATTCATTTTCAGAAATCCTAAATAGAAGCTGTGCTGTCCAGGTAACAGGTCCTGGAAACACGTACAACCCCGCCCCACAAAGGAGTCCCAAACCTTTAGACCCTTCACTTCCTGGTTCTTCCTCTTCCCCTCTCCGTTTGCTGGGCTCATTTTCGCAGGCTTTGCAATGAGCATGTGCCACAGAATAAAGGCAGGAGGGCCTCAAAGTCTCGGTGTCACCTCGGCGAATGTGCACTTGTTGCTGCCAGGCTACTTTTTGCCTTACAGGGGCATAGGCGACATCCGGGAAAGGCTGTGACCTCTGCAGTGCTCAGCCAATGAGGAACCAGGGGAGGGACTTGAACGCTAGGAGGTAAATGGTCTGCTGTAACCGTCCGCCGTGTGCCTGCCCCGCAGACCCCCAGACCCCGCTCCTGCCAGAAGGTTAATTAAGGCTTGCTTCCCTGTGCTCCGAGTCTCTGCATCCCTCCTTTGATTGGGTCAGTGGGCTTATTTCTACACTAAGAAGCTTTAAGGTCGTGGGCCACCTGGGTGGCTCAGTTAAGCCTCTGACTTCAGCTCAGGTCAGGATCTCACGGTTTGTGGGTTTGAGCCCCGTGATGGGCTCGGTGCTGACAGCTCAGGGCCTGGAGCCTGCTTCAGATTCTGTGTCTCCCTCTTTCTGCCCCTCCCCCCTTCACACTCTATCTCTCTCTCAAAAATAAATGAACACTAAAATAATTTTTTTTAAAAAAAGATGAAGCTTTAAGTTCTTATTTACTAAAATTAAGTAATATGTTCTCATATTGGTTTTTCCTTAGGGTCATGATTAAACCATCACCCCAAATACACATGTAAGAAAATATAAATTCTTAAAGCACGGGCATAGTTTTGATTTTTACCTTTAAATATTTAAAATATAAATTAAAAAAAAGGGAAAATGTATACCAGGGTGCATAAAACATAAAAACATGAATTGTAAACATAAATTAAAAACTTTAATTCTCCTGGAATCACTTCCTTAATTTATATGCATGCAGGTAAGACATGAGATTCATTTATTCCCCATGTGGTTAATTATCCTGGTATTAACAAATAAATATCAATGCTCTATCTACTGTTTTGTACTGCTATTTTCATTATATACTAATTTTTTACCTAAACCAGTTCATATCTGAATGTTCATTCATTCTTTCCTTTATTTGTTCAACTAATCTTCATTGAGCAAATACTATGTTCTAGGCTCTGTTTTAGGCATAAGTGATACAGCACTGCATGAAATGGATGAGATCCCTGCCTTTTCCAGCTTCTGTTCAAGCAATAGTCTCAGGCCATGAACAAACTATGATAAGCAGGAAGAAGAGAATCAATGCCAAATAACACAGTAGAGCAACAATGTGGAGAAGACAGGACAGCTTTCTCAGCAAAAGTGTCAGAGCAGGCCTGTGTGAAGGATGATAATTGAGCAGACACCTGAAAGAAGCAAACGGAACATGAATAATGCGGGAGGGGGGTACGTGTAGTACAGAAAAGAACTTGTGAAAGTCTGGGGGTAGAGGCACAGCAAGTACAAAGGCACTGGGGCAGAAACAGGTTTGGTACTTGGATGGGGAGAGCAAAAAGGCCAAAGCAGCCAGATGGAAAAAAGTGAGCAGAAGTTCGGAGATTCAGGTGGGGGTCTGTGCAAGCCGTGGAATGAAGATTCTGTAGCTACGGAGTGTGGTCGGATTTCCATTGCTGAAATGAGCACCCTTGTGGGGCAGTGCGTGGAGGGCCGAAACAGGCCAGCGCAGAGTCATCCAAGGGAGAGGGAGGCGGCAGTTCCCAGGAGGAAGGGAACGGATCAGACTTAAGGTGCGCAGCCACGTTCAAGCTTACAGCACTTGGTGATTCACCGGCTACACGAGGAGCGGGTTTGGAGACGGTAACTGAAGTGGTAAAAACTGGTGATGCGCCAAGTCCCAGGTAGCAACAGCCAGAGCTTTAAGTAGGTTTGTTTTAAAAATGAAATTCCTTCTACCTGTCAAGTGGTGGCATTAAGTGGGCGTTGGACCTCCCTCAGGAGGAAGATTCCAGGTGGAAATACAAGTTTGGGAAGGTCATGAGCATTCATGAGGTCTGCAGGCACCCCCCCCCCCCCAGGAGAACGTGTAAATGAGAAGTTCGTTCAGAGGGTGGGGAAGGGAAGGAAAATGCAGAGGACCGGCCAGTGCGGGAGGCCAGGGTGCAGCGCCCTGAGGCCCAGACGGGAGAGTGTTTTAGGCAGGAGGGGAGGTGGGCCGCGTGGAGGAGGTTCTCAGCTGAGGGATGGGGTGAAGACACAGAAAGAGTGCAAACAGAAAGAGGCGTGTGCAGAAGTGCTTGGGGTTAGGGATCTGGGCCTGTCTGGGGGCTGGGCTCTGCTCAGGGCAAGGGCAGGTCTTCCATTTCTATCCTACCCCATTCACCTGTGGCTCTTCACGTTGGGCCAAACGCTCCTAGTTCTAGAACTCTATGGAACATTTCACTGTCTGATAAAGCAGGGGACATCTTGCTAATGTTATTTTTAGTCCTTATTTTATTTAAAAAAAATTTTAAGTTCATTTATTTATTTTGAGAGAGAGAGAGAAAGCAGGAGTCAGGGAGGGGCAGAGAGAGAGAGAGGAAGAAGAGAGAATCCCAAGCAGGCTCCACACTGTCAGAGCAGAGCCCAACATGGGGCTCGAACTCATGAACCGTGAGATCATGACCTGAGCTGAATCAAGAGTAGGACACTTAACTGACTGAGCCACCCAGATGCCCCTTTAGTCCTTATTTTAAAAAGTAGCACATACAGGGGTGCCTGGGAGGCTCAGTTGGTTAAGCGTCTGACTCCAGCTCAGGTCATGTTCTCGTGGTTCCTGAGTTCAAACCCCGCATGGGGCTCTGTGCTGACAGCTCGGGGCCTGCACCCTGCTTACAATTCTCTGTCTCCCTCTCTCTCTGCCCCTCCCCCGGTTGCACTCTGTCACTCTCTCTCTCTCTCTCTCTCTCAAAAATAAACAAAAACATTTTAAAAAAATTTAAAAAAAAGAACTTTAAAAACTAACATATATCCCCAGCTGACCTAAGTTTTTATTTTTATTTGTATCGAGTTCATTTCATTTGAAGTGATCATACATTCAGATGGCTCAAAATGCAAATGTCACAAGAGGCTGACAAAGGAAAAAACTCTCCCTTTTGCCAGAGGCCCACAATGTCGCCATCTCTTGAATGTTATTTCAGAACTGTTTTATACCGATGCAAACAAATTTATATTTCTTCTTTCTTTCTTCCCTTTTTATACAATCGGTGACATAGAGCTCTGCCTGTTGCTTTTTTTCCACTTAAATTATATCAGAGATAATTTAATACCAGTAACTAAGGAACGTTCTCATTCTAAAAAAAAAAGAATTCTAAGGAAAAAGTCTCTATGAAGAAAGACCCCATAGGAGAAACACAAGACTTGTAAATAAGCAATGGCAAGATTAAACAAACAAACAAAAAACAAATAAATGGGAGAATCATACAGAAATGAAGGTCAAGTAGAAGGCAAACAAGGGAAAGGAAATGATAAAAATGTAGAGAAACAGAGATAGGAATGAGAAAAGTGAGCAAAGAATGGGAATTAAAAGTTTAGAAGGATCAGAGAGAAGATAGAAGAGATCAAAGACTATGATGGAAAACAGTATCTGAGTGGCTAGACTCTCCCCATTTATAATGACAATAATAACAGTAACAGTGAAATGGGACATATATTTAAATACATAATTTAAAAAATTCCAATGTAAAAGAATGCGTGATTCCAAATGAGAAAAGCGCACATTATGCCTGAGAAACTGATGAGAATCTTCAAGGAACGTGCACATCCTAGTGAGGTTACCCGACCTCAACGATAAAGTCAGATTCCGTGGGCGGGCGGGTCCGTAAAAGGATCAGTGTGGCTTTTGATTTCCTTCCAGGAATGGTCAACCCCAGAAAACAATGTGGCAGCGACTCTAAGATTAAAAAAAGCGGCACAACAAAAACGGTCCAGGACACAAGGATTTTATTTCCAACCAAGCTGTCTTTCAAAGACACAAGCGACAGGCATTTCTGAAGTACACAGACTCCGAGACCACGACTCTCAGGAGACGTTCCCGAGGAACTCTCAAGAGGGTGAACTTCAGTCCCCCAAAGCATTGCCGCGAGGCAGGCTCTGTAGGCGCCACGGTGATAAAGGGTGAGGACAGGAATGTGCACACCTTGCACCCGGACCGGGAGGTCACAGGATCACGGGCCAGGCGGGGTCAGAACTGGAAGGAGACAGAGTCCCTGGATGGTCACTGGGGAGTCTGCATCAGCAGATCATACTGCTCCAATGGAAACACTGAAAAATATATCATGATTGCCACAGACAGATTACAGAAGAAAAAGAGGGAGGAGGAAGATTCTAATGTCATCGATGCCATCTAAAAATGAAGGAGTAAAAGTATACGTAACATTAGGGGCGCCTGGGGGGGGCTCAGTCGGTTGAGCATCCGACTTCGGCTCAGGTCATGATCTCACGGTCCCTGAGTTCCAGCCCCGCGTCGGGCTCTGTGCTGACAGCTCAGAGCCTGGAGCCTGCTTTGGATTCTGTGTCTCCCTCTCTCTCTGACCCTCCCCGGCTCACGCTGTCTCTCTCTCTCTAAAAAATAAATAAACATTTAAAAAAAGGATAGGTGATATTATATTTATAAAAGTAGCCAGTAGCATGAGATTACATACCTTACCTTAAATACAAAGACTCTATGTACAAAAAACAAAGAAAACAAATCATACAGTGAAAGACTTTTAAAAAATACGCTAGAAACTGGAATACAACCTAAAGTGACAGAGCTAATACCAAACATACCTGTTAATCATTAAATAAAAATAGGATTTAATCACTTATTAAAAGAGAAAGATCTTCAGATTTTATCACCAAGCAAAATCCAATTCTAAGCTCTGCACAAGAGGCTCAGCCCATTAAAGCGATTCAGTTCAGGTAAACAGATGAGCGAAGTACAACGAAGCAAATCCAAAAAAAACACAGAAAACAAAACAATCTGTGCTCTTGATAAGACAGACAGAGTAGAATTCTGCCCCCAAACCATTAGAAATGACATGAAGGACACTAAATGCCCAGCAGCAGTATTCCCAGGAAGAGATTTTAATTTGCCGGCAAGCAGGTGACAGATTCATGAGACAGTGAGAGCCACCAATAATCAAAGGACACAGTAATATCAATAAAATGGAAGAAAGTATTTTCAGTCATGTCTGGGATGAAGGACTGAGCTTTCTGATATGAAAGAGTTCCTAGAAATTGAGGGAAGAAACAAAAACTTGGTTTAAACACACACACACACACACACACACACGAAGGATATAGACTGCTTGCGGACTGCTCATCGTGTGCGAAGGACCCTCACGCCTATGAAAGAACGCTCACCCTCACCCATGAGAACAAGAACTGTTATTAAAATTATCCTGACACGCACAGTTTTGCACCAAACAGCAAACAGATTCCCAGCTTTTACAACATGCCATGTGGGAAAGGGACTGTCTTGCAAGGGCTGGTGGGATGATCCCCAGGTCCCAAGCGGAGGAGGCCACTTTGGCAAATCCCAAGGGATTTCTGCGGTGTTCATGAAGTATAATCAGGAGGCCCCCACAGTTCAGGGCTGCGGCAAGAACGACCTTGACGTGCAAGAAAACTGGGAAGGCTATGTCATTAGTGTCAGGAGATTTAGCAAATACAAGTACAGGTCATCCCGTTAAATCTGAATTTCAGGTCAACAATGTATTTTGTTAGTATAGTAAAACCCTGGTTTGCGAGCCTAATTCATTCCAGAAACATGCTTGTAATCCAAAGCACTTGTATATCAAAAGCGGATTTCCCCATAAGAAATGGTAACTCAGATGATTCATTTCACAACCCAAAAATATTCATGTAAAAACGATTACAGGGCTAGGGCTGGTGGTTCAGTCGGTTAAGCGGTTAACCGGCCAACATCGGCTCAGGTCATGATCTCACAGTTCCTGAGTTCAAGCCCCGCGTTGGGCTCTGGGCTGACAGCTCAGAGCCTGGTGCCTGCTCCAGATTCTGTGTCTCCCTCTCTCTCTGCCCCTCCCTGGCTCGTGCTCTCTGTCTCAAAAATAAATAAACGTTAAAAAAAAATCACAATCCTGTAATATACGATAATAAAGAGAATACAAAATATAAAGAAAAATAAACAGATCGACCTGCACTTCCCTTTGAAAACCTTCATGGTTGCTGCGAGGGAGACAGGAGAGAAGAGGGTATTGTGTACGATGACTTTCAGTGATCACGAAGGGAATCACTGCTATCCATTGGCTCAGTGGAATCTTTTTCTGCACGTGGGGCCACTGTACACACTGAAGTGGATATTGACTACAGTCTTGACACACTCTTGTCCTATACTGTATTGAATGTACTTGGCAGTAAGGCAGCAGAGGAAAGGGTCTCTATCTGCAGGCAGCCTGATCTAGAAGGAAGCAAAGCATTCTGAAGCTCACTCCTGTGCGGAAAAGCAAAGGACTGTCCGTAGGTGCTTTGAAGTGACAAACAAATCACTAGTGCCAGTTGTGGGCACCTTCCAATGTTCTGAAAAATCGTCGATTTCTGCCAAACACCACGGCCTGAGACCAAGCATCTGAGCATGGGAGACGATCACTCAAGTCCTGTAGCGAGAGAGACAGACAGACAGACAGACAGAAGAACCACCATTGGCTCAGTTGTGATCATGTGACATTGGGCCTCACGTGCGACTCGTACTGCAAGACGTCGCTCATTTACCAAGTTAAAATGTATTAGAGATGTTGGCTCGACTTGCGGAACCCTCACAGAACACGCTAGGCGCACTCCAGGGTTTCGCCGTGTTTGTGGCACACTCCCCGTGAGTCCGGCTGGAGGTCTGTCTGTGACCATGCACTTCACTAGGACTTGGGTGAGTCAGGTCAGCCCAGCCCTGACCGCTTTCTAGTTCGATAACCACACCGACTCTGCCTCGGGGGCTCACAGCCTTACATCGGTGGCGGAAAGAGGCCTCCCGGTGGGGGGTGGGCCTGAGCAGACCCCGCAGAGGGGGTCTAAGGCGACTCCGTGGCTAGGGTTGTTTTCTGGGGAGCACAGCAGGCCACGAAGGCTGCCAGCAATCCGGACGGGGAGAAGGGGCTTGAGGGCTGGGGTCGGCCGCGTTTTCGGCCTCGTTCTGGCCCGGACGGCTCCCCCGGACACAACAGCCTCCTCTCAGACGCACGTCTGAGGAATTCGACCCGGAACCTCCAAGGTTCTGATGGCGACGTTGCAGAAAGGGCCGTGAAATCACAGCTCTGGGCAGGAGGGCCCGCCTCCGCCGCCCTTCCTTGCGCCGCCGCGGCTGGAGGGGCACGGACGCCGGGCAGGTGCGCGCTCCCGGCGCAGCTCAGTCACAGCCCCGGCTGCGCGGCCTCCGCTGAAACGCCAGCGTCACTGCGCGTTGTGCGAAACGTGCGTCATTCGTCACGGGGGCTGTGCTGACCTGTACGCGACACCCGCACACGCCTCAGCCCCCCGTCAGGAGGGGGACAGTCGTCTCCGCACCTCACGCCTGGGCCGACCTCAGTGCCTTGTAGCCAAGGGCGTGTGGCACTTGGTGTGAAGGCAGGAGGGGAAGGGCGGGCTGGCTCCTCCCTTCATGCTTGGGTCGCTCCCCCTGGGCCCCGAGCTGCCGCGAGGCCGCCATGTTGTGAGGAAGCCTGCGCCACACGAAGAGGCGCCGGGTCGGTGAGACGGCGACGGCTTCGAGGGAGCCACCGGCACCCGCTTTTTTCCCTCCTACTAACAACTCTCAGACGGGAGTGGAGGAGGAAAACTCGTTCCCGGTCTCCTTGATCTTCCCTGGAGGACACCTAATGCCAAATCGCTGTATTTGCTATGGGAGGATCACGGAATACAAAAACCGGGTGTTGAATTTTAACGTCCTGCAGCACAGACTCTTTGGGGGAACAGATAGAAGGCCATCCGCCGAGGTTTGCCTTTTTTAACTGAAAAGAGATCTTCAGAAGATAAACACTCGATTACCAATCCGGTTCTCAAGTAAATATCGAGGCAATTAACCGCATGTAGACACGATTTTTTTCCTGTGAAGATTTTGTTGTGCTTGGAAAACAGCTTTGCTTCGAAAAGTGAGAAGAAAAGCCAGGGGCTTCTGTGCTCTAACGTACAACAGAGATGATGTACTTTCGTGATGTAGACGCTATTCGTTTTTTTTCTGTTTCTCGCAAGCAAAATGAACAGCCAAGCCGGGCGAGGGCTGGAGAAGACACCCCTCCCCCCCCCCCAACCTGCCCGATGACTGACTGCTCAGGAACACGGAACACCAGCGTGGTGTACTGCTTCTACTAGTTTCCCAGGAGGTCATCCCAGCAAATGACCCCAAACTTGGAGGCTTGGGATAATAACAGAATTTTATTTTCTTACAGTTTTGGAGGCTAGAATCCTCAATGGAAGTGGTGGCAAAGCCACATCCTCCCTGACGTCTGGAGGGGAGAATCCTTCCCTGCTTTTCCAGCTCCTGGGGGTGGCCGGCCGGCAATCCTTGGCATCCGTTGGCACATGGGGGTATCCCTTCGGCTCTGCCTCTGTGTTCACCGGGCATTCTCTGTGTGTGTGTCTGCGTCTCTATTCCATTTCTTATAAGGACACCCATCACATTGCATTTAGGGTCCCCTAGTCCAAGATGACCTCATCTGGATTGTATCTGTAAAGCCCCTATGTGTTTATTTTTTACATATAAAGGTTATTTATTTTGAGAGAGAGAGAGCAAGAGAGCGCACGAGTTGGAGAGGGGCAGAGAGAGAGGGAGACAGAATCCCAAGCAGGCTCCGCACCATGAGTGTGGAGCCCCATGTGGGGCTCGAACTCACATACCGTGACATCATGACCTAAGCCGAAACCAAGAGCGGGACGCTTAACCAACCTAGCCACCCAGGCGCCCCAAGACCTGATTTCCAAATAAGGTCGCAGTCGTGGGTACCAGGGGTCAGGACTTGAACACATATCTTTGGGAAACACAGTGTCCTAAACAGAGATCTGAACAGAGAGCTATGGGGATGGCAAGATAATTAACCACAGGACATCCCTTTGCTACTTCTTCTGTTGTCTGAAGAACTTGGATTCAAATACTGACTGGCTGCGAAGCTGTACGAAAGCTTTGTCACCCCCCAGTTTCAGTACTTCTCTGTAAGTGGACATTAACTGGGACAAGTGTGGCCCCACCCCAGCGGCCTGGGCATGAAAAATGCTGAAGTCAGGCCCCAGTCCAGACCACTTGAGCTGGAGTTTGCATTTAAACCAAATCCCTCCATGACTCAGAAGCCGGGTGAAGTGTGAGGAGCACTTAGAACGGTCCTTGGGGCATAATAATCTGCCAATGAATGCTAAGTGCCACCCCCCAAACACTATAAAGGCACTTCAGTAAAACAGCTGAGTTTACATTTAATTTCATAACTGTAGATGGAGCCAAAAGAGAGAATGGAGGAGGGCAGGCCATTTTTAAACTACCCCCAAAAAATTTGATTAACTAGCAACAGGCTGGTAGTAAAATACTAACTTTTAGGACACTTGGAATATCTCAAAAAAAATTGTTTTTAATTTAAGGAAATATTGTTCAGGGCACCTAGGAGGCTCAGTTGGTTAGGGTTCCAACTCTTGATCTCAGCCCAGGTCATGATTTCATGGGTTTGTGAGCCCCCTGTCACGCTCTGTGCTCACAGCATGGAGCCTGCTTGGGATTCTCTCTCTCTCTCTCTCTCTCTCTCTCTCTCTCTGCCCTTCCCCCCGCTCACACTCACTCTCACTCTCTCTGAAAAATAAACATAAAAAAAATATACTGTTCACATTAAATGGGAAAAAGAAATCCAGAGAGGGGAGAGAGTGCAGATACATTTTTAAGATTGTGTTATCTGAAATAAACGTGAATTTCGAGATTACTGGTGCACAATTCTTCTGAGAACTTTAAAAATTATTTAAATGTAGAAACAAAAAAAAGCCCCAAAAGCTTGGAAGTCATCTCTCTCTCCCTCAGAACAAGAAAGAAGCAGAATAAACTGAAAATCAATGACTCTTCTTACATTTACCTGAGAAATGAGGTCACGGGACAAACCCCCACCCCCACGCTGAAAACTGGAGAGACGGGAAGACAGAGACCACAAAACCAGCTGACCTGAAGCAGAAGCCACCGGAGCCAGAACAGGCAGGGACATGCACATGGCTCAGAAATTGCTGGAAGCTAAGGATGGATTAACTTGAGAGTTAAGAGCTCCTAGAGGCCCAGTGTAAGCAAGGATCCCCCACATTTTCACAGAGTTCCACCTCCAGCACCCCCAGTAGGTTCTCACAGTTGTGCTTAGAAAGGACAACAGTGCTTGGAAAGTGAAGATAGGAGAAAAATCCCTTCGTGTCTGGCTGGGGATTGGGGAGAGCAGCCATTTTGAAATACGGCACAACAAACACCTACCCAGCAAGAGGAAAGACTTCCCCAGAGCCTTCTTGGGGAAAGGAATGTTAGCCAATCCCAGTCCCCGCTAGCCTTCCCGTCTTACCTCAGGGGAAGGAAAATAAGCTAAGAAACTCTTACGAAGGTCACGACCCAGGGGTATGGACTCACTGAAACACTAAGACCTAATTATAGGATTATACAGTGATTTCCCTCCTCCCACCCCCTTACCTCCAAATCAGTGGGCTCCTTGTACAATACCGGGGTTACAGCTAAAAGAACTGCAAGACTCTATGGATGAAGGAGTTCCTAGGGAAGCCCAAAGACAATGGAGACACAAAAACCAGGAGACTCGAGGAAACTGAAGTCTCTGATACCTACAGCTGCAGTAAACACAGCCTGACTCTCAGCCACATGAAAATAAACTTCACACCAAAGGCCTATCTACTCAATTCCTATCACCCAATACATCACATCTTTTATTTATTTACTTTTATTATTTTTTAACGTTTATTTTTGAGAGAGAGAGAGAGCGCACACGTGCATGTGCGCCCAAGCAGGGGAGGGGCAGAGACAGAGAGAGAGAGGGAGACACAGAATCTGAAGCAGGTCCCAGGCTCTGAGCTGTCAGCACAGAGCCCGACGCGGGGCTCAAACTCACGAGCTGTAAGATCATGACCTGAGCCAGAGTCAGACATTCAACCAACTGAGCCACCCAGGCGCCCCCAAATATTCAGAATTTTAAAAGGAAAAAACAAAACGAAACAAAAACATCAACCCAGAATTCTGTCCTCAGCAAAATTATCCTTCCAAGTTACGTAAAGGAGAAACGAAAACTTTCTCAGGTAAAAACTGAGGGCATTTGTCCCTGGTAAACCTGCATTGCAAGAAATGTGAAAGACTCTTCCAAGAGAAGGATGAGAAGGATAAAGGGATCTGAAACTCAGATCTAGGTAGAGGAAGAGTCAGAGAAGGAAGGAATGAAGACTCTGAGGCTGTCCTTGGAGGCCACTACTGCTGACAGTGTTGAATTTGAGCTGAACCCCATGCTCCTGGAAAACAGCGGAGAATAAGAGATATCCCACCCGTACTTTGACTTCTAGAAGGGCAAAGAAACCCTCCTCCACATGTGGCTTAGGTAAGACTCACAGGAACTCCCTTTTGATTATCTAGGACAAGGCCAGACACAGATCCTCCAAATACCCATTCTTTGCCTCATAAATGAGCTGAATTAGTTTGTCCCACGGATCAGTGGGAACAGAATGCTTGTTAATCACCCTTTGGTTGAGCTTCTCTCCTGCCCCCAGGTGCCCAAACATCGGCCCACCCTCAGCCTGAGCCAGAAGACAACCCCTCCTGACACTAGGCTGACCTCAGAGACAAACATTCTCTCAGGTACTATCCGATCATGCACCCCCTTTCATTCACTCCCCCACATCTGGATCTTTCTAACCTTGTTTACCCCTCTTTATCAAAGAAAACCCCTGTCTGCCCAATTCTGGAGACACCTGCAGGGGTCATGGTCACGACAGTCTCCCCTTTCCATTGATCCTCCTCTTGCAATAGGCTTCATCCTCACAGGCTCCACCCCACCCCTTGCAATAATCCTTTTGAATAGTCTCTCCTAAGTCCAGACTTGTTTCTAACTTGACATGAAATTTGGCCTCTGCTTTGCGCTGGTGCCACGTCAGACCCTGCCAGGCTCACTCTCCTGTCCCTCAGAGATCAGCTCTAGTCACCGTCCGGTCTGAGCAGGTTTCTGGGGGTGAGGGGGGGGGGTCCCTTTGCCCTTCTGTGCTCTGAACACCAAGAGCTTATGCCGCCTTGTTCTTCAAGCATCTGAACCGAAAGACACAGATCTCTGCATCTGTTGCTATTGCTTCCTATCTCTATGTGCTCGAACAGTATGAAGGCTTTTATTTCTTTCTTTCTGAATAAAAAAAATTTCCTACCTGTTCCTTAGGTAAACATTGGATTTTCTTTTTTTCACACAAGCGCACTTACAATTTTACAATTAACCTTGCCTAGCATAGGGCCTCCTGCCAATCCGTTGAGGTGGAGAATTCGAGTCACATTTGCTAAGGAAAATAAGGCTGTATGTTTTGTAGAGAACTGAACATTTTTAATTGGATCAAAAGATAGTTTTTGGAAGTGAGAGTGTTGCTGATTTTATTACCAGAGCGGTGATGAAATCAGCTTGCTCTATATTCAAATTATGTAATATTCCGTAATTTTGGATGTCTGAAGCAGTTTTAAAAGAGGCCGTGTTTTAAGGTTGCCAGGAGAAACCAGACAATGCATATCTCACGTTTATTTAGTCATTCAGATTATGTTTTGTTAAATGCCTCCCATCTGAAAGGTAGTATGGCTACAATGAGAAAACAGCAGCAAACAAATCAGACGGGGTTCCCTCATTGAGAAGCTCACAAAAACACTTTTTTTAAAAAATTACAAATCTGACAAGTTCTGCCAAGGAAAACTAACCTGCCAAGGGGCAAGGAGTTGAGTGGGGTAGGGAGGGAGGAGTATGACTGGGGCGTCAGCTCCAGGCAAAGAAAACCAACTGGTTGTTAAGTGAGCTATGGAGACATTCGCACCTGGTGCCCAAGGGTCCACCTAACTGTAAGCGTAGGTATGAATCTATGAGCAACTAGTACGGTATTTTGCGCAAACGAGGTACTCGATATTTAGAACCTGAATAAATGATCGTCACATTTGAGGATACACCTCAAATTTTAAAAGCTGTCAAAAGGAGTTGAGGATTACTAATTTAAGAATTAGGGCACCTGGGTGGCTCAGTCAGTTACGTGTCTGACTTCAGCTCAGGTCATGATCTCACGGCTTGTGGGTTCGAGCCCCGCGTCGGGCTCTGTGCTGACAGATTAGAGCCTGGAGCCTCCTTCAGATTCTGTGTCTCCCTCCCTTCTGCCCCTTCCCTGCTTACACACACACACACTCTCTCTCTTTCTCTCTCTCTCTCTCTCAAAAATAAACATTAAAACATTTTTTAAAAAAGAATTAGGAGAAAAGATACATTCAGGCATCTCCTTGGTATTATTTTTTTTAAATTAGGAGATTGTGCTTCAGAATGATCTGTTTTTGAAGGATCTGTTATTTACGTTAGGTATTGTAATTATTCAAAGATGAACCGAGGAACCATTTTGGGAGAAGGGAATGGAGGAGGTGGGCATCTGGAAATTTAAACAGAATGTGAAAGCAAAACACACAAAACCAAAATCACACTCAAAGTAAAAACCACTCAAATCTTCGTCATTCGACATGTATTCTGTGTACATTTATTGAGGTTAGCATGCTAACCTGTGGGTGTCAGTGAACACAGAGCAGCAAAGGGCCCTGGAATTTGGATTCCAAGGGCAGGAGTGAATATATAAGAAAACAAGGTCAGTTCAGGGAGTGTGAAATACTGAGACTTTGATAATTATACTATAAAGTGAGGCGGGAAATGTATGTGTCCCTCATTCCTTTGCTGACCCTCAGAGAAAATCCCTAGTGATTTGGGGCAGGGAGGGCGGTCTGATGCACTTTTGTTTCCAGGGTCCCCCCACCCCCCGCAAGGGCAGCAAAAAGGCATGGCTCAAATGGGATATATGTCATCTTCCTTTAAAAGTTCCATAAGTTACCTTTAAGCCAACCCCAGAATATGTGTAATCTAAATAAAACAGATAATGTGCTTTGCAAGCAACCGGACTAGATTCTCAGATTACTCCTCCGATTCCAGACCCTTCTATGTAATTTGTAGCTATCATTCATACAGAGAAATATAAGCACACAACTATGTTTAGGGAAACAAAAATGAGATGGCAGCCAGCACATTCTTCTAAACGTTCCTTTTTCACCCACCAGCCATAATTATACCGAGAACACGTTTGCAAGTCAGTCCACATAAATCCGTGTTGTGCTACACTTGTGGATGTACCACAGACTTTTCCACCTTTGATGTTTGATTGTTTTCAATTGCCTGACATCCGAACAATGCCCCAATGAGTATTCTTATGCATCATTATATCATATATATTGTGCGTTGTATCTATGAGACAAATTCTCGGAAGTGACATTGCCTGCTTATGGAACGTAAAAACTTAAAATGCTGACAGGCATGGCCAAATCAATCCTTTGCTCTAACATTTTATTAGTAATTTTTTATTTTTATTTATTTATTTTTTAATTTTTAATGTTTATTTTTTGAGAGAGACAGAGAGAGACAGAGAGAGACAGAGAGAGAGCTTGAGCAGGAGAGGAGCAGAGAGAGGGAGACACAATCTGAAGCAGACTCCAGGCTCTGAGCTACCAGCACAGAGCCTGATGCGGGGCTTGTACTCACGAACTGCTAGATCATGACCTGAGCCGAAGTCGGACGCTTAACCAACTGAGCCACCCAGGTGCCCAGTAATTTTTTAAAGAACTGTTCATCTAAAAGGAAAATACACACACACACAAATAACTTATTTAAATATGAATTTCCTAGGTCATTAGTGAGGTTTAGATGTTTTTATCCGTTTTTTTTTTTCAGTCATTTGTAGTTGCTTTGTGAATTGCAGGTGTATATTCTTTGCTCATTTTCCTATTGGGTTGCCTTTCTCTTATTGATTATTAGAAACTTTTTTTTTTTTAAGAAACTCTGTAGAGATATGAATGCCTTGCCTGCTAAATATTGCAAATATTTTCTCCTAAAGTTTTGCCTTTTATTTACGTAGACAAATATATTAACCTGCTCATTTACACCAGTGTTTCTCAAAGTGTGGTTGGTGGAATACCTACAAGAGAAGCACATGGAGTGCTTGTTAAAAATGGAGGTTCTGGGGCCTGAGCACTGTCTGAGAATCTCTGGGATAAGACACAGGATTTTGTGTGTCTTTATCGAATCCCCAAATGGTACAGCCACTGCTTTGTAGTTTCTTATTTTTATGCCTTACATGATTATAAAAAATGCACAGGCTTTTGCATATAGATTTCAATCCATCTTAAATTTACTTTTGTTCCTGTTATGATGCAAAATGTTTTTAAATTAACTGCATCTTATTTTTTTATGTTGATTTATTTTTGAGAGACAAAGAGTACAAGCAGGGCAGGGGCAGAGAGAGAGAGGGAGACACAGAATCGGAAGCAGGCTCCAAGCTCTGAGCTGTCAGCACAGAGCCCAAGGCGGGGCTTGAACTCACAAACCAGGAGATCATGACCTGAGCCAAAGTCAGACACTTAACTGACTGAGCCACCCAGGTGCCCCAACTGTATCTTATTTTCAAGTGTCTCTACTTTCATGAAAGCAAGAGCATTTAATAAACCATTATTTTTCCACTAAAGCATCATCTTTATCATTTACTGTAGAGTTTCTCACATTCCTATAGTTTTTGAAAGAAACATCTTTTTTTTCCCTAAAATATTATGTATTTGTAAAGAATTCACAGTATGTAGAAAAACACTAAGGAGAAGTTTTTAAAATTCCGACCTGTAGTATGTTGACTAGTGTCCCCCCAAAATTCATGTCCACCCCGAACATGGGGTCTTATTTAGACAAAGGGTCTTTGTAGTTATAATTAAGTTAAGAGGAGGTCACGCTGGATTAGGATGGGTCCTAAATCAATCATTGGTGTCCTTATAAGAAGACAAATATGGGGGCGCCTGGGTGGCTCAGTCGGTTAAGCATCTGCCTTCAGCTCAGATCATGATCTCACGGTTCGTGGGTTCCAGCCCCGAGTCGGGCTCTGTGCTGACAGCTCGGAGCCTGGAGCCTGCTTCAGATTCTGTGTCTCCCTCTCTCTCTCTGACCCTCCCCTGCTCGCACTGTCTCTCTGTGTCTCTCAAATAAAACAAACAACATAAAAAAAAAAAAAAAGAAGAAGAAGACCGACACACAGGCCATGTGAAAGCAGCGACAGAGATTGGAAGCCAAGGCATGCCAAGGTTTGCCAGCAACCACCAGAAGTTGAGACGCATGGAACAGATTCTCCCCCAGAGACCGCAAAAGAACCAAGCTTGCCAACACCTTGATTTTGGACTTTTGGACCCCAGCACTGTAAGTTTCTGTTGTTTCCTGCCATGAGTCTGTGGTGCTCTAGGAAACCAATGTATCAACCAATCAGAAATAACCATCTTTAGCATTAGATGGGTATCATCTCAGGCGTGTGTGTGTACATATAGATTGACAGGAATATATACATCATAATGGGGGTAATTCTGTACAATCTAGAGGATTAAAAGTTTTTTTCTACTTGAATGTATCTCAAGAAAAATAATAGATATACCTTTCTATTCTGCTTATTTTCCTATTGCTGTGTCGATACCTTGGCGTCCAGTTTATTTGAATCTTTTACAGGGCCAACGCTTACGACTCTTTTTTTTTAAGCGCTTCCTGATAACTCACAACTATGTGATCTTCTGCATAAAACTTAAAGTTATTTAGTTAGTTCTCACACATTCCCAAGAGTACTGGGACTCTTTTGGGAACTGCGCTAATTCTGTAATTTAACTTGGAAAGAACTGGCGCACTTTTGAGGCCGACTTGTCGTCCAAAGGTAGGGCATATGTTGTTCAATTACGCGGGTCTTGTTGCTGCCTTTCAGCAAAGGTTGAGGGATTTCGGCAGGAGGATCTTGGAACCTGTTGATGTTTACTCCTAAGTGCTTTGTTGTTGTTGTTGTGGCCACCACCGTGGGTCTTACCTGTGATGTTCAGATGCGCAAGGGCTTCGCACCACACACAGACACACACACCCCTGCTCTGCCACCTGCTAGCTGCGTGGTCTGGGCAGCTAAGGTCTTTCCCTGTTGGACCTCAGCGTTCCCCACCCCCAAAGTGAGAACGGAACACCAGTTCACAAAACGCAAAGCACATGGAGCCCGGTATCACGCACGGGCTTCCACGCGCCCAAGGCCACCTCCTCGAGCGTCACAACCACCCGGCGAAGCGTGCTTCTCCGCCTCGGACAAACGAGGAAGCGACGCTCAGGGAAGCGAGTCATCTGCTCAGGGTCCCTCTCATACAGTGCAGGGCTGCCTGACAAAACCAGCTCCCAGAAAATACTGCCGTCAGTGGTTCCCGCTGACGCATGATTTCATTCCCACCAAAACGCGACGGGTTCATCCTCACGGCCTTGGCCTCTTACCGCAAAGCCGAAGCGCGCTGGGGACAGCGGCTCCCGAGAGCGTCGGGCCGGCACGGGGCAGGCGGAAGGAGCCGAGCGCGCTCGGAAGCGCTCGCTGCGCCTTCGGCAACAATCGTCAGGGGGCGGGGCTCGCGCAGCGGCGCGTTCCGCGCGGGGCATTGTGGGAAGGGCGGCCGGTGCAGCCGCGGCTGCCATCTTAGCAACTCCTGGCGTTGCGGCCTTGTCGTTGGAGGCGGCCTTCGCGGCGGCCGTTCACTTCAGAGCGCGGTATAAAGTCAGCTGGCCGACAGCCTTCCTGCCCCCGGCCCCGACAGGACGGCCAGCCCGCGTCCAGAGGCGGAAGCGAGGGCCGCGGGACGCGTGCGGGGCCCCAGGCCAGCGGTTAGTCACAGCGTCGCCCGGAAGGATGGGCCGGTCTCGGAGCCGGAGCTCGTCCCGCTCCAAACACACCAAGAGCAGCAAACACAACAAGAAGCGGAGCCGGTCGCGGTCGCGGTCGCGGGACAAGGAGCGCGTGCGGAAGCGCTCCAAGTCCCGGGAGAGTAAACGGAACCGGCGGCGGGAGTCGCGGTCCCGCTCGCGCTCCACCAACACGGCCGTGTCCCGGCGCGAGCGGGACCGGGAGCGCGCCTCGTCCCCGCCCGACCGCATCGACATCTTCGGGCGCACGGTGAGCAAGCGCAGCAGCCTAGACGAGAAGCAGAAGCGGGAGGAGGAGGAGAAGAAAGCGGAGTTCGAGCGGCAGCGAAAAATGTGAGTTGCCGCGGGCGGGGGGGGAGGGGCGGGGAGCCGGGGGGGGGAGGGGGGAGGGGGGCCGGCGCGGCGGGGAGCGGGGCGGGCGCAGGGGGTCGCAGGGGCCCGCGCGAGCGGAGAGCCTGGGGCGGGACGGCCCCGCGAGTTGGCTGCGAAGGGAAATCCTGGGGCTTGCGCAGGAAGGGCTTGGAGCGGAGAAAGCGGTTTTGGCGCGAGAGCGGAGCCGAGTGCCGGAAGTAGGGGGTGGAGTTGAGAGCGGGGTAGAGGAGCGGCCTGGGCCAGTGAGGGCGTGGGACGGGCGAGCCCGCAGCTCGGCCTGGAGCGCGTTTGCTGGCCGGCGGTGGGGGGCAGCGGGGCGGGAGCCTGAACCCTTGGGGTGCACCTTGCAGCTGGCCCGCGCTTTCTAGTCTCGAGGCCTCGGTCGGCGACAGGGCTTCTCGGGACACGACACCCGGTTGGCGGCCCCACCGGTACCGCCCCAAACGCACCTTCGGTTAGGGTATCCCTTTTGTTAAAGACGTCGCGGCTGCTTTTCTCTTTTTCCGAGCCCGCTCGGGTTTGTTGTTGTTGTTGTGAGCTGTAAAAACAAACTGCACAACCTTAAGCCTGCAGTACGACGAGTTTTGACGCTTGAGTTCACCTGCCTGACGGGCGTCCCAGTCAAAAGTTACTCCGTGATTGCACTTTTCTGTCGCCTTGCCCTCCTCGGTCGCAGACGCAGTAGGTGCGGTCCTGCGTTTTGTTCTCCCTTGTGTACTTCCGATCAGAGGACACCGGGGTGTTTGCTTTTGATTTTGCACCGCCCTCGTATGGAACTTACCGTGGGGTAAGGTTCCCGGCTTGAAACACTGTTGGGGTGAAAGTGTGCCTGGGAAGGAGCGCCCGCTCCGGTATCCTCAGGTCCAGGAGTGGGTACGAATAATTCCCAGCTGATGACCGTTTGGCTTTAGAATGGAGGGCCTTGTTTTGGTTTAAGACCGTGGCACCCAGATGCTCTGCTGTTCACTCCCCCAAAGCCAGATGGGAAGGGGGTGCTGCCCGTGAACTGCCCGTGGTTCACAGCCGTCTTCCTCAGCGCTTCCGCGGGTGTTCAGAGAGTGCACACGAGGTAGGAGACTCGCCCGAATTCTCTGAGGCAAACATACGTGCCGAATCGTGGAGGGCTTTACATTTTTCTGCAGTTGGGTTTGTGTTACGTGGATTTTTCCAGCAGAGTGTGTTTCTAGGCAGCAAAGTTTGTAAGAGTCACGGGATGGAGCACTAAGTGATATTAGTGCCTGGACGGCTAATTTGCTGCAGGTCTTTATTTTTCCTTCACGTGGAACTGTCGGTGATGCATATAATGAACACCAAACGTATACAAGTAATTGTTTTGCAACAGATCTTGATTATATAGAATCTGGGTTTTTCTGGTCTGGAACAAGATCCTCAACTGTAAAAATGAACTCGCAAATAAATGTCAACAGATGAACATCTTAAAAATTACTTAAGTCATCTCTGAGATGATTTTTCCGCATGAAACAGGTGTCCAAAGAGAGACTATTGGCCCCTCCCTAAAAAGCGACCACGCGTAGGAGAAATAAAAGGAAACTTGGTGTGCAGAGAGTAATTGGAAGTGTTTAGCAAGCTGCACACGAAGAGCAGGGACAAAAACCAGGGGTTAAAAGGGAAGACAGGGCAGCTGTATGTTCCACGCTGACAGCAGCAGCAAGTTACCATCGCATTCGTGGGGGGAAGGGGCTGAGCGAGCAGCCTCCTGTACACTCATTTCCTGTGTGCCCTGCGGTAGGCACCCCTTGATGCAGTGTGGTGTCTTGGGGTAACAGCGAGGAAGCCGGGGCAGTGGGCCTGAGTCTCTTGGTTAACTCATTCATTCAGCTAGTACGTATTGAGCATTTAATAAGCGCCTGGCGCTGTGCTAGGTGCTGCTGATGTAAAGATGTGACCCCTCTCTGAGACGGTTAAAGACCGCCAAGTCGGTACACGGTAACAGCGTGGTAAGTTCAGGGATGGTGATGGCACTGTAAAAAGGAAGCGCTCAGATGGGTAAACACCTTCCTTCTCCTAAGGAATGGGTGGTAGATAAAAATGAGACTGCCGGGCAAGGCATAGGAAGGTACCTGTGGATCAAAGCAGAGTCCTCCCCCCCCCCCAGCCCCTTCCAGAATAAAGGGAGGGGGCTGCTGAATGACCTTAAAGTGGGGTAAAACACGTGAAGTTCCGTAAGCACTAACGTCGTCGAGTCCCGTTAGTCAGGGGAGGTAAAGAGACGCTGGGAATCGTACTAAGGAGCTTGGATTTCTTCCTAGTAACAGGAAAAGTTTTGAGGAGGCAAATGGGATGAGCTTTTTTCCTCCTCCAAAAGCAGAGCACCCAGTGCTGTGTGGGATAGATAACTAGTTACAGGAAGACCACACAGGAGTAGTGAGGGGGCGGTTGTTGGAATGGGAAAGAGGGACGGATTTAAGAAACATTTAGCGCAAATAAAACTGGAGTGGAACATAAGGGAGATAAAGCATGAATGTTGGTTCCCGTGTCCATATTGTGGCTGTTGTACCCCAAGTGCCGAATGTTTAAGCAACTATTTGCGTGGCAGACAGTGTTTGTTAAAATGACAGAAACTGGCGGATAGGGGACAGGGAACCATCAAGGGGAGTTTCTACTGGCCCTTCCACTGTCAGCACTTCTATCTGGATATAGTGAGTTTATTCATGGTTGATAGGGGAGCCTGAAGCCTGGAGGAAACCTTGAGAGTAGACAGAATGACCCAGGCGGAGTGTGGAGGCAAAAGAGCAGGTGGCTCACAGGACTTGGGAAGACGGAGGGAATGTTTGTTGGAGGAAGACGGGCTCCTGCTGGAAGCAGAGAAAGGGACACCAGAGCCCACCGGGTCCAAGTACCTGGAAAAGGGTCCGTGGGAGGTGAGAGACTGCAAAATTCGAATACTCTGTTGGACTTAACAAATTTAGTGGTAATCTTGGAAGCCAGATTGCTTTGCTGTCTACAATTGTGAGGCCTTGAATAAGTCACCTACCTGTAAAGCTGGATTTCTTATTTGTGAAATGAAGGTACTGGTCTTAGGAAGATTAGAAGTAGCACATTTAAGGCGTCTAGACATACTTGGCATACGATGGGCCTCCGTACAGATTGAGCCTAGTGAGTTTATGAAGTGCTCTTATGAGCTGTATTAATATAGTAAAAGGCAGACCTTAACATTAAAAATTTTTTTCTCATTTTTGAATAACTAATTCACATGTTTCAAAATTGAATTCAGAAGCTCTACCTCTTCCCTGTGGCCCAACCATCTAGTGTGGTTCTCTCTCCTTACCATTTTCATATGTATTCTTTTGAGATGCTTTGTGCATGTTGAGAAAAGAGGCAGATGTAAATGACTTGCAGCAAATCAGGAAAACATTAAGGGTATAATAATTTGTTGTAGCATGTGAAAGTCTAGGTGTGAATATGCTTAGTGTTCAAGTGCGTGGCGGGTTGAGAGCCTTCTGAATTAAAGCTTCTTAGCTGAACTGGGATCTAAAAGAGTGATCCTTAGAGTACTTGACGAGCTCATTATGGGAGCAGAGAACAGCTTTTATGAGCAAATTCAGTATGTGGAACTGTATTTAGGGGAAGTTAGGGCTTTAAGACAAAGTAAGGGCATAAGAAGGGCGTAAGATCTAGCTGATGTTGATAAGAAATTTATGAATTTTTAAAATAATTTGGGTAGTTGAATATTTTTGCATGCCTTTGCCTTTGTAGGGTGGTATAGTGCTTAGATGATTAGCTTTGGAGGCTGCCTAGCTTGGGAGTCATCTCCTAGCAAAGTGCAGTGAGCTGGAACCCAGCTACTGGACCTTCCTGTGCCTCAGGAACCATCAGAGGTGTAACTGATGACATGGCATATAAAGCTGTTGGCACAGTATTTGGTGCCTATTCAGTACTGAACTAATGCTGCTTGCTGATGTTATGAAGCACGTCCTAGGGTTTTCATACATGTTACAGTATCTGTGTACAGTACAGATGTTACTGCCAGTTGCTGTGTTCAGAGTCATACTCTAACAGTGCTGTATTGCTGGCCCCTTACTGTTTTAATAGTTACGACTTTAGAGTTGATGGTGACTAGAGTTTTTAGAATACCTGAAAGCATGGAGAAAATGGGTACCTAGTGTTACACACACTACCATCGAAAACTTGAAGATTGTGATTCAACCCTTTCAACACTGGCACAAATTCTTGGCAAGGGAATATATTCAGCAGAAGAGCCTGAGGAAGAGACTAGAGTCACTAAAGCACATCAGGAAAGTGACAACTATGGCAGAAGTTTTAAGGAGTGGGGCGCCTGGGTGGCTCCGTCGGTTAAGCATCTGACTCTTGATTTCAGCTCAGGTCATTGTTCATGGGATTGAGCCACATGATGGGCTTTGTGGTGGCAGCACAGTTTGCTTGGGATTTGGGATTTTCTCTCTCCCCCTCTCTTCCCCTCGCCTGCTCACACACACACGTTTTCACTCCCCCCCCCCTTTCAAATAAATAAAAACTTAAGAGAAAAAGTTTCAAGGAGTGGATAAGCAGTGAGATGAAATGGTATGTTTTTTATAAGATACTAATTAACAAAAGTGGGTTTTTCCCCCCCACAAGAAAATTTCAGTGCCCCTTATGAAAGTTAGCCTTATAGCTCTTTATCATTGATTATGATAAGAAACTTGTCATCACTGAAGATGAACTGCTTAATTCAGTTGTACATGTGTTTCTCTGAATTCAGTGTTGGGAGAGGGGAATTGAAACATTATTCAGCGTAACTTTTTCGGTGCTAAATCTGAAAAATCTCTTTAAAAATTTTTTTCTGATTATTAAAATAACAGTAAGTTACTAAGAATAGCAGCAACAACAAAAAATTATATTGTTGATAATACTTGCAGGGGAACAGTTCTGCTGTGGTGCCCTGACCGTGCCCGTCTCCACGTGGGACACAGCAGCAAAGCTTAATTACAGTCACCGTGGTGTGCCGTGTGCTTCCTCTAGGAACAAAGGGAGATAAGCAGCCTTGTGAGAAACTCCACTAGGCCTTTTCTCATCCTCTCAGTTTCATTTGAGCTTGGGACTTTCCACTTGCCCTCCCCCCTGAGCTATAAAACCACTGAGCTGTCCTTAGAATTGACTCCTTAGCAGCAGAACAGCCCACTGCCTGTGCCTGTATTGCATGTCACCTGTCCCCCCTGGTTTGATGTCCATGAGTGGGACCAGAAACAGCTGACACTGTGCTGATCTGGCTTTTGCTGTAAGTAATAAACTGAATTTATTTAAGCTTATTTTTTCCTTACTAAATCTGTGGAAATGTGACCCCATTAGCCATTGTGCTATTGATGTTACTTAGGGACTGCTTGACAAAAAACCCTGAATGTGGATCAGGTCTCTAACATCCTTACCAAATTCCTAAGTTATTTGTCATCTTTTCTAGTGATAAGCTAACCTAAAGCCTTATTCCATTCTTCTCTCTCCTTTTTACTTTGGGAAGTTTTAACTGAAACTTTCTTTACATTGTCCTTATGAGTTGAATTGCACCATTTTTGACATTTTTAAAGAAAATTTCTTCTTAGGCTTCTTTACATTTACCAGCAAAAGTATCTTTGCAGGGAGTGGTGTATACTTTTTTGTTTTATGTAAACTTTCCAGTTTCTGCAAAAGTGGAGAGAATATTATGATCTTAATATACCCTCATCTAGGTTTGACAGTTATCAGACTTATTTCAGCTTAATGTTTATCTCTTTGGGTGAGGTAGAGAAACAAAATGATTTTCTTGAGATATGTCTGGCAATTCATTTCAGTATTGGGATAGATAGCTATTGTTTAATTGAGCTGTTATAGGTAAAGGCTTATTGAAACTACCTTAAAGTGTGTTTTATTGGAAGCTGAATAGGAAAAGGAGCATTGCTTAGAGTATATGTTAGGCGTTTGTATCTTTTTAAATAATCAATAATTTAGTGTTGGGAGGAAATACTTAAGAAACAGACAACAGAGTCTTCAAATGGGTAATGCATATATCTGGAACCTAAAATAAATTGTGCTTTTTCAAGTAGCTATTATCTCCTTGCCAGAAAAACATAAGAGATTATAAATGCAGAAACTGAAATGCACCAGAATGTTAAAGAGATATTGGTATTAGTATGGTATCACTGTGAATAAGTAACAGGAGTTGCGAATAAAAGCACTTGCATGGGAATTGAATTGCCCCCCTACCCCCAAAATACAGTTTAGTTGAAGTGGATTAGGATGTTTAAAGGTCACTTAGACACTATAAAATCTTTACTAAACACTGTAAATTGAATGACTGGCTCATACATATTTATGAGTCATCAAAAGATATAAAGGTTACAGGTTGTATTTAATTTTATGGATTGTGAGAAAGTTGAAGCATTAATAATAATAAATTGGCCTTTTAGGATTTAGATATACTTCCAGAGCCTCTGAATTTATTATTAATTCAGTACAAATTATTGTCTCAAAATAACAATGTGAACCACATATGTAATTTAAAATTTTCCAGTAGCCATGTTAAGGAAACCAGTGAAATTTTAATCCATTTTTTGTCTTTATTAAAATATTGTCATTTTAACATATAATCAAACAAAGGTTATTTATAAGAGCTCTTATATTTTTATACTGTACTAATCTTCAATTCAGACTAGACATATGTGACCAGTAGCTGTTATATTAGATATCAGTGGTATAAAATGTACATGGTTTCCACTGTAGTGCCTCGATAAATGTCAATATTTTCAGTGCAGAACTTCATTTTGAGTAAATAAGTTGGTTTATATTCTTTAAATTGGATTAAAATAATTAAAACCATATCATGCTTCATTGAACTTTTTATTAGAATTGGCAGTATCTTTTCATCTACCCTCCCACATCTTGAAGAGCTTTTAATTGAAAATTAACCAAAGAAAGAAGGTACAGTAAGGTATTAGGCTCAGAACCTGAATTAAGTTGGTCTGTATTTTCAGAAAAAGCTACATTACATTGCCTTAGCAGTCTGAATCTGTTTGAGTCTGTATTCTGATTTTGCCAGTGAGGGGGATGAACTTAGTTTGAATTGTGTGCTTCATAATGTTTTCTCCTGACTTCTCCTGAAGCTCAGCCCTTAGACTGAGTGGATTGGCAAATGGGTAAATCCATGCACTTAGCAGTTCGTCCTTTCCTTATAAAGTTGGTAACAAAAAAGTAGCCTTCTTGTTTCAGATGTCTTACAGTTCTTAAGTTAAAACTAATGAATTAAGCTCTTTGTACAGTCATTTTGGATTTAGAAAGTGATAGCTAACAAAAACATGATTTCGTATTTGAGTTTCTTGTTTCTGGACCCCGAACATCTCGGTATCTAGTATTTCCTTGAATGTTGCACGAAAATGATTTATAAAATCATCGAATCGCTGAAAGTTTTACAGACTTATAACTAGGTTTAATTCTTTGGTTTACTTATGTCATCTAAGTCCCTCTTTTCTACTTTGTTGGCTAGTCGGCAGCAGGAAATAGAAGAAAAACTCATCGAGGAAGAAACAGCACGAAGAGTGGAAGAATTAGTGGCAAAAAGGGTAGAGGAAGAATTGGAGAAAAGGAAGGATGAAATTGAGCGAGAAGTTCTCCGAAGGGTGGAGGAAGCCAAGCGCATCATGGAAAAGCAGTTGCTCGAAGAACTCGAGCGACAGAGACAAGCTGAGCTTGCAGCACAAAAAGCCAGAGAGGTAACGCTCGGTCGTTTGGAAAGTAGAGACAGTCCATGGCAAAACTTTCAGTGTCGGGTGTGCCTCCTGCTCAGTTCAGAAAGAGATGGAATACAGACTAATTCCTTTCTCATCTAAAGTTAACATTGCTGCGAAAGTTAATTTTTTAGCCTATTCAGAAGTGCTGACTGATATTTAAAAGTTATTTTCATAAAACGTATTCAAGGATACTTTTTGATTTAATGGAACTGGCTTACATATTTGAGAAGTGTTTGAAACTTTTGCCATGGCTGCAGGACTTACATTCTTTTTTGGGAGGGCGGCGGGAGACAGGGAGTGGTAAAGGGAAAAGGTAAAAATCCACCTGTGGTTATGTATTCTTCTTTTCTGTTTATCATTCTTACTGCCTAGACTGTGAGAGGCTTTTTGCCTTCAGTCAGATTACAAAGAGCAGGGCCTAACATTGAGTGACAGCACCTGCTTTTGATAAATAGGTTTTCTTGCTCTTCTTTTTTTCCTTCTTTTATCCCTCACCCCCTACCCCAAATCCTGCTTCAACACAATGGACTAATTCTAGCATTCTGATCATAAGGCCCTCCATTTTCCTAATGTGTTTCAAAGAATCTTTTTAGGAAAAATGTCCAGATTATTCATCCACTTTTTTTAGTATCTACTAACAACTCCTTTTTTTCTCTAGAGAGTTATGAAGGAACAGGTTGTCCTTGTCTGGAGTCAAGCTAAACACATGATTTGTTTTATCAGCAGCTGGAGCAGAAGTTGAAAATGTCTTTCTGTGAGACAGTAATTTGCTACTGAAGCTTTATGGCTTATTTGCACTGATTACTCCAGGTTCCTAAAACTTGTTGAAAGTCACTGAAACACTCAAGGCAAATTACTTTACAGTGCTGAGTGTCCCTTGACATAGTTTGCATAATGAATACGAATTCCAGTGGTGTGTGCCATGGAAAATCCTGTAGTTCTATTTTCTTGAACTTCAATATTTGACTCAAAATATATGTCTCGTATCATTGTTAATCTTGGCATTATTATGGGCAAGTTGGCATCATTCTAAAACTCTCTTGTTTTCCAGTAAGCTTAGCTTTTCAAGTGCATTTTCCCTTGTGCTGTCTTTAAGTAGATAAACATGTCTCTATTTGGTAGCTATCACAGACTGTGCAATTGAATGTATGAAATTTTACGTCTATCAGTGCTTTTAATAACGAAGATAATTTTGGAGTAATGGTGCTGTCTTGTAGCGAGTTATTAATCATAGGAAGATTTTTTTCTCTTCATTTGCTTTTTGTTTCATATTAACAATTTTTTTTTTTTACACGGACACAACCCTCTGACAGTCTTTCCAAATATTAAAATCATTTGAATATGTATGCTGTGATCTGAACACTGCCCAAACCATCAAGCAGTCTTCATATAGTTTGCATTATAAAATCTCATTAAATTCTCCAATAAAACATAAATTACAGAATTTTATTTCCGGACCATGCACCCCCTGGATTCCTGAATTTCAGTTCAGACTGTAGATGACAAGATAAGCTGCCTTTAGAAATGGTCAACATCTGAATGTTAAGTCCATTCTCCCCATGGAAGAAGCCCTTAGTTCCATGAAGTATGGATTACCATTTGTATTTTTCACTAACAGTAAATGTATTTTTCTTATTAATTGTTTGCCTTAGGAATGATGAATTACATTTTTTGTTCCTTCTTACCATAAACATCTGCATTCCTCAGCTCAGCCTTCCTTGTATGTTGTTCCTTTATAAATGGTTGAGCTGCTGATGCAGGTATTGCCAAGCTAACAGTACAAATCATTTTAAAGAGGAAGCTGGCGCGTATGGCAGCCGAGGAGCACACTCTGCAGGACACTGGACAAGACAGTAAATACTCAACTTTTAATGCTGATTAAAGGAGTATAGGTAAAGAATACGTAGGTATACATAATTGGTGAGACAAATATTCACTTTATTTATATTTTATATATTATTTTTTTAATTTGGTAAATACTATCCAGTTTTGTAGTTGTCCTTGTTGATTTGTGTGATATTAAAGTATTAGTAGTAATTGCCAGGAAACTATCATTAGGGAGGGTTTAGTCGGTTGCTGTTTGGACTGGGAGGGATGATTTAAATTTAGTGCTAGAAACAAATTTTAGTGGCTGCACAGTTTATCATTTGTCAGACAGAAGGCAGCTATAAAGCTGCCCTCTAAGTCAGCTCGAGAAAGTTCAGAGGAAGATTAGTAAATATTTATCAGTAAAAATAAACATTTTATTTTTCTAACATCTTAACATGTCCTCCCCTTTAGGAGGAAGAACGCGCAAAACGTGAGGAGCTAGAGCGAATACTGGAAGAGAATAACCGAAAAATTGCAGAGGCACAAGCCAAACTGGTACGTGTGACGGGCACACGGGAAGCACTGCTGTTTGCTTTGCTTCCTCAGATTCTGTGGGTTGATTTTGTGCTTTATAATGGACGCATTTTTTAAGAGAGTTCTGGGCTGTTTTCAGGGATTTGTGGCAAGAGCAGGAATGGTTTGTGAGATTTTAGCTGGCGTCGTCCAGAGGAATCTATCCGGAGATCCTAGTAACTCTGGAGAGAATTCTGAAATTTGCAGTGCTTTAAAAGAGGGTTCCTGGGAGAATTGTAGTATCCCCAGTTCCAGAGTTTTTCTGTCTTAGCCTCATTTACATTTTTCTGCCTAAATAATAAAAACAAAAGCTTGGAAGTATTTAAAAGGCAGCATTTCACGTCACTTTCGTGACCTTGTTCCCTTCCGGTTACTAGGTAAAGTTTGTAGGGAGTCTATATTTGATACTGTGTCAGATTCGTAAGCTCTTTTTCCAATTCCAAGTTTGTAATCTAGCAAGGAATATGGAGACTTAAGTAATTATGACCCACAGACCTGAAAGGTAATGTGGAGCAATTTAAAAATTTTAATGAAGAAGCCAATGTAAGAATATTGAGGTAATCTTTTAAAAATGGAAACTAATCTGTTATCGTTTCTATTTTTTCTCCCAATTCTTTTTTTCCTTTTTTTAGTACAAAAACTCAGAGGTTTTGTTTGTTTTGTTTCTTTGTCTATTTTTAGCACAGACTGGCATTTAAAGTGGAATAAAGAAGTAGAATAAAATTTTGGGTGTCCTAGGGTTTTCCACTTAAAAGTGTATATTCTGAAACAGTCTCAGTATGAGGAAGAAAATAGAAAGAAATGACTGTGGATATAAAAAAAAAATCCAGGAAACAAAAGGAAGGCAGGCATTAAAGGAAAAACTTTCTTTTCCCCAAGAAAGAGGCATATAGGAATTCTACTTTGAAGAAAGAATCTAAATCAGAGGTGGAAGGGAAGTTACTTAGGGTGAATGGAGAATGAGGGCTAGTTAGTGCCCAGGAATCGAGACATGACCCAGGAAGGACTCTTGGCTCTAGATCTCTTAGAAAAGTTTTGTCTACTTAGAAATATGTTGAGACTGATACAGTCATAGGAAGACATTTGCTGCAAAGTCATACTGTTGTATGAGGGGGAAAAGCAAGTTGTAAGCTCCAATTAAGTGGTTTAGAAAAAAACTGTGATGTTTATAAAGGCACAAAAACATCTGAGTTGGTCTAAGTAATCAATTGACAGTGGGTCCCAGTGAGAGTAGGGGTGAAGGAGGACCATAAATAATGTGTCTCATAGTTGGTAAGAATGTAAAAAGTTGAAACTATGGGGCAGTTGGTTCTAAGTCATAATCTTTTAAAAGATGGTGTGCCCCAGATAAAAGCCAATCCTGGAAATAGCCTAAGCAACTTAATGAGGATGACACCAGGATTCTTAGTTCACATCCCTATCCTGTGATTGTAAAGATCATAGGGAAAGGGAGGGACTTAATCCTGCCTTCCCAATGAAAAGGCCTTAAAATCTGTTGAGGTAGAACAAGCACTGTGAAAGCGAAATGGATGAGGACCCGTTCTAAGATCTGAACCTACACTCTTCTTCGTGAGTATGTGATCGTGCTTTTTTTAGTGATTCTGTGTCAGAAGAAAATCTCAGTGCAGGTAGGAGGAAGGAAGATGGAAAGTATGAACCTTAATTTGAGTCTTAAGCGTTGAGCTTTGTTGAAAGGTAAGTACAGTGTGGTTTATAGCGCGTAGGTATCTCCAGAAGGATGGGACAGTGGAGCTGGTATTTAAGACGCTGAACCAGAATTGCCAGGCAGGTGGACTTCCTCTTAGAACATGATCAGAGATTGGATATAGCATAGTGAGTTCAGTTTTGGGTGGCCTGGAACCCAGACTGTGACTTTTAGAGCAGAGTTCCTCCACTTACCATGCCCTGCCAAGATCCCTTCTGATCTCGGGGTAACTGTCCGGGTGCCTAGGGAAACTTGGGCTCTTTATATTTCTTTTGGCAATTTTGTTTACCCACACGATCCATAAAAATAGGACTTTCAGTGTGTCATTACTGGGAAAAGACCAGCAAGCTTATTCTAAAGCCGCTGCTTCTCAAGTGGTGGTAATTGGTCAGTTTTTGTTTTTGTCTTTTAATCCTAATTTGTCTCAGACCTATGTTTGCAAAATACAATTAAGATGAATTACTAGAAAAATGACGTCCAGTGGCTATAAAAGCTTCTAAAACACTCCTGGTTTCTACGTATCTTGTTACGGATCCATTATGCTTTGCAGACTGTTGCTGATTCACAGGTCATACCTAGACCAGTAGTACTGTTCTGGAACATTTTGGGTTTGGCAGAGTAGACTGCGCAGCAAGACTGTCCCGACTGCCTGTCATCAGTAAAACTTTAGTGAAAACATACCTTCGAGAAAAAAGAGTTTGAATTTGAGAGTATTTGGCAAGAATTTGGACATAACTCGTTTGTTTCCTGTGCATGATAATGTTGGAAGCTCGAGAAGTAATTGTTAGTGTTGGAGAAATTTTTAATTTGGTTCTGTTGGTAGTCATTTGCTTGCAGGGAAACCAGAGAGCATTCTTCGTGTAGGAAAAGACAGAATGTTACTGCATAAAGATGCCTGGCACATATGGAGATTTTCATGTCTGTTGTCCATTCCTCATCCTCTCAGTTTTCAACAGGTTCTTTAATCTTTTTACACATTTATTGGGAAATACTACTGGAAAAAAATTCTTTTTAAAAGAATAGATATTTAAGAACGGGAAATATGCCCGTGTTGTAGATAGCATAGGACTCCTCCTGAGTGTGTCACTAGTGCTAGTTTAGCTTGTTGAAGCAACAGTTCTGTTTGTTTTTATGACATAATAAATATGCTAGCAGTGTGGACCGGTTCATTGTATAGCGAGAGGAATGGGATGTATTCTTAACTTCTAGAAGGCAAGGGGGGAAGAGGGAGCAGCCAAGCTTTAACTATTCACATAATCCATATTGAGAATTTGTTATGGGTAAAAAGCAGTTGATAAGACATTAAGTTCTCTGTATTTAACGTATTAATTGTGGAGACAAGGACACTTCCAAGAAGAGTTAACTAGTAATAAGAAAAGACTGGGCGGTTGTGTGGATGATGTGTGATGATTGACTGTCCTGGAAGAGATCCGCGTGAGCCGGGCCTCAGTGGATAGTTAGAAATTGCACTTGCCATGGGGACAGGAGTGTGAGGAAATGAAACAGGGCAGAGGCCTTTTCCGGCCTTAGAATAAAGGCAGGAGTGTGTAGGCGCTCTCGCTCTCAGGAAAGTGGGATAGGCCGCAACAGAGAAGCAGCTTTCTGTGTAGTCAAGACTACACAGAAGTGAGAGAAGTAATGGTAGATGAGGTTCCAAAGCAGATTAAAGGAGGCTGGGGAGAGAGGGTTCCCTAGAGGGTATTTCTTAAACATTGTAATTGTAGAAGAATAGTGCAAGGATTTCTTAGAAGTCAGTAAAGAAGACCAGCTCCCTAATAGAAAAGGAGACGGAAAAGAGAATTCACTCACACAAGGAGAATGGAAAGTGTGGTCATAAATTCTTGACCATGTGGCAAATCAAAGGAAGGACTCCCCTCTCCCGTTTCTTTTTCTCTAATGCTAAATACCAGGAGAAAAAGACTTTTTTCCCCTCATTAGCACCAGGTGTTGACAAGGATAAGGTATAAAGGGACCTTTTTGTGTGGTGATTTTGGGAGTTTAAATGGCTGTGACCATTTTAGAAAAAGTGAATCAGTAAATATCAGGAGCCTTTAATTTTATTTCTGAGAATTTTATCTTAAGAAAAGTAAAAAGTTTTCCCCTTATTATTTAGAATAGTGAAAATTTCGCAGGTGTTTAGATCACTAATACAGTTAGTATTTCTTTAGTCAGAAACTGTTTGTTAATACGGGGGAAATAGTTAAATGCAAAACTTCTGTGTACATTATGATTCTGCTAATTTGAAAAGTATATTTGCACAGTATAGTAGGTGGAAAAAATGCTAAGAATAGTTACTCTCTAATTGGTAGACTTATATGTAACTTTATACTTTTCTCTACTTTCTATATTCTCTACAGCTAACACACATCACTTTTGTGATCACATAAAAACGATTAGTAGAGAAAGTAAATTTAAACCACGCTTTGACTAACTTTTAATTAGGTCCTTTTGACAAAAGTTCAAAGATTGATGACAGTAATGATCTGTAATAAGGAATGTATTAGCTTAGCCTCATGGGCTTTCTCATGTGAAATTCGTGCTAGGTGCTCTAGACCAGGAGTAATTTTTGCTCACATCAGTTCCAAATTGTTTGTCAAGATACTTGATTTTATCTGTCCAAAAGGAGGCAAAAGAACATTAACCAACAGAATTAAATCAAACGAATTAATTCACACGTGTCTTGGCATGACTGGACTTGGCTTTTTGGCAGATTGGTATCTAGATTGGTATCTAGTTCTGACTTACTATTGGCACTGCACAACCGTCTTCACATATTTGAAAGGCTATTGTTGATACAATGGAGATTTTTAATTTTTTTTTTTAAATGTTAAAAATAGTCCTGAAAAGGGGCGCCTGGGTAGCTCAGTCGGTTGGGTGTCGAACTTCAGCTCAGGTCATGATTTCACAGCTTGTGGGTTCGAGCCCCGCGTTGGGCTCTGTGCTGACAGCTCAGAGCCTGGAGCCTGCTTTGGATTCCGTGTCTCCCTCTCTTCTCTGACCCTCCCCCACTCATGCTCTGTTTCTCTCTGTCTCAATAAGAGATAAACATAAAAAAAATTTTTTTTAAATAGTACTGAAAACAATTTTTTTTACTCCTCTTTTCTACACAAATTTTTGGTGATGTGCTTGGGAAAAGCCCAGGTATTATTGTGAAATGTGTATGAATCACACTTGTTTAGAAAGAGAGACAGATCAAGAAAAGTGAGGGGTGTCGCTGTGGAGTTTGCTGTCCTTGCAGGAGGCCGTGACCCCCAAACTGTCCCTTGGTGAGTGAGAGTGGTAGCAAGATGGAATCTGGTTAATTTGCAAATAAATACCTAAACTTTATAATAAGAGTCAGACTGACAGTTTCTAGTAAAATTATAAACATGCTGATAAAAAGGAAAAATCATTTTTTAACTGGGAAACATTAGAGTTTTTAAAATATATGCAAATCATAAGTTTGAGATCTACAGTGTACTTCCTCTCTTATTTATTATTAAAAACCATTTCCTTATAGCTCCTGGGTGGCTCGGTTGGTTGAGTGTCTGACTCTTGATTTTTGGCTCTGGTCATGATCCCAGGGTCATGATATTGAGCCCTGCATCAGGCTCCATGCTGCATGTGGAGCCTGCTTGGGATTCTCTCTCCTCCCTCTGCCCCCTCCCCGTTGCACGTGCACTTGCTCGATCTCTCTCTCTCTCTCTCTCTCTCTCTCTCTCTCTCTCTCCCTCTCTCCCTCTCCCTCTCTCTCTGTCTCTCTCTCAAATTAACAAAGGAAGAAGAAAATAGTTTCCTCCTTACCCACTTGTCAAATAGGGAGATTTACCATGTTCGTTGTGCTTACCGCTTTGTACCTCACTCTCTTGAGAAATAAACTAGTACCATGTTTGGAAGTTGATTATATGTGAAATGTGTTCCATATACTTAAAGTAAACCAGATATCACCTTGCATTTAGATATTTCTGGGGGCGCCTGGGTGGCTCAGTTGGTTAAGTGTCCGACTTCAGCTCGGGTCATGATCTCGCAGTTTGTGAGTTCGAGCCCCGAGTCGGGCGCTGTGCTGACAGCTCAGAGCCGGGAGCCTGCTTCGGATCCTGTATCTCCCTCTCTCTGCCCCTCCCCCACTCATGCTCTGTTTCTTTTGGTCTCAAAAATAAACATTTTAAAAAAATTAAAAGAGATCACTGGAAAATGCCCCTGCCATACACAAAGTTGTTTATGTATTCTGTGTGCTGATCTCTGGAACCTGTTACCTTAGTAACATCAGTTACTATGTGTGGCTGCAGAAAAGTCTTTGCAGATATGATTAAGTTCAAATCTTGGGGAGTTTATCCACTCACTGTGCCCTAACGGCCATTACACATATCGTTGTAAGAGGAAGGCGGAGAGGGCTCTTACCACAGTGCACATGGGAGAGGCTGAAGACAGCAGAGAGAGATTTGAAGATTCTGGCCTTGAAGATTGGAGTGATGTGGTCAGGAGACGGGGAGTCCTGGCAGCCCCCAGGAGCTGGAGGAAGCAAGGAATAGACTCATGTAGAGCCTCCTGAGGGAGCCGGCCTTGCTGACACTTTGATTTTGGACCTGTGATACTGACTTCGAACTTCTGGCCTCCAGAATAGTTTTCTGTTGTTTGGAACTCCCTAGTTTGTTACCTAAATATATGGAAGGAGTTTTGGAGTTGGACAGTTAAAGGTTGGAAGGATTCTGAGGCACATGATACAAAATGCTTAGACTGCCTTGAAAAAGACCATTGGTGGAAATAGAGACTGTAAAGGAAGAGGGTGTTGGCTGCAAACTAGAGGGAAGGAGGTCTTCACTGTGTAATGGTAGGAAACCTGGGTGAATTGTGCCGTACAGTTGTGTGGAAGGTGGAGCTTGTAAGTGTCCAACTTGTGTATTTAACTAAGCTATTTCTAAGTGAAGTGTTGAAGGTGCAGTCTGGTTTCTTCCCCTGGCTGTTCGTAGTAAAATTCAAGAAGAGCTAGAGGAAAAAACAGATAAGTAAAATGGAATGAGCACTTGATGTTTGGAGAAAATTTCAGCCTATCAAGATTACAGAAGGTGCTATAAAGTTAGGAGGCTTACTGTTAGAAAAACTGGAAAGAAGGCCAAGGCTGTGGCTGGACCACCATTTGCTACGGCTGAAGAGATTGTGCCTGTGACTCATAAGTTCGTCCAGCCACTTGAGCAAACAGCAGGAGTCAGTGAGATATCCAGGAAAGATCTGTTGTGGAGCATCCTGTCCAGTGGCCGGCCAGATGTGGGAGACCCGAGATGTTTGTGAGGAAGCTGTCTCAGCAGAAACACTGCCCTCTCGGACTGAAAAGGACACACGGAGGACACCGTGATGAAGGGCTCTCAGACCCCCAGCAGACTCCACTCGTATAGGAAGAGGTGACATGAGGACAGAAGAGAGAGAAATTTGAAGATGCTGGTCTTGAAGATTGGAGCAGTGCACGTCCAAGCCAAGAAATCCTGGCAGCCTTGAAGAGGCTTGAAGAGGCCAGGAACAGATTCCCTCTTAGAACCTACAGAAGGAAGGTGGCCCTGTCAGCACCTTTAGTTCCAGTGATACTGACTTCGGACTTCCTCGCTTCCAGAATAAATTTGTTTTCTTAAAGCTGTCCAGTTTGTGGTAATTTGTTACAGTGGTTACAGGAAACTAATACAGCTGGAAAAAGAACGGGGCATTTATAGTAGAGTGAGCATATCTACGTTGAGAGAGCACAGGATTCAGTGATGTATGTAGTTAATAGTGACGTATTTACACATTTTAAGAGAGACAAATACGGACAGCATGGCACCGAATGTAAATGTCAAATAGTTTAACTTGAAATGAAGTGGTGGGGAGTTAGGGAAGAATGTTTAGTCAGTGAGAGGCTTGTTGTCAACTGGTAAGATAAAAAGGTCATTTAAGATTATGTTAATGTATTTTGGGCAACAATGTTTTGAAAACTTTCTGACGTTACTGAATTTGCATTGTATAGTGTAGATGAAGGACAGAAAGTCAACCAGAAACCCACTGAAAGCTTGTCAGAAGACGGGGTGGAATTGGTAAGGTGGTAGAAACTGTAAAGAGAGAATAAACTTGAACGATAAAAATGTACAGAGCCGGAGGACAAGGGGAAAGAAGGGGAGAAAATCTGGTGTAGGAACCAGAGGAGACCTCATGCTGACGGCCAGGTATCAGCGGGCACTTGAGGAAACAAAGGGGAATGAGTGACCAAGGCAAACAGAAGCACTGACTTGAAAAAAAAAAAAAAAAAAGAACTTAGGGTATTGAAGAGTAAAAGAACCAATCTGGATGAGTTCATTTTAGGACATAAATGATAAAATCGTGAAGGTATGAGATTGGTGTTTGGGCAGGATTCTAGAACACTCTCTGCTGAGCACTGGAGGACAGTGATTGTTGTGTCGAGTGTCCCAGCTCTCCGTTCCTTCTTGAAGCAGTTGTGTCCACTTCAAGTAATACAGGATCTTGGGAGATGTTATGTAATGTTGAAGTTCCAAAAATAAAGGTAACAACTGGGAATTAAATTGAAAAGGAAGGGGCTAGAAGTGGCTGGTGGTTTGAATTCTCTTTACATGGTAGCTGACAATATCCTATAGTATATACTGCAAAGAGGTAACAATAGCCAAATTGTCACGGGAGGGGGTTGCTTTTTTTTAAAAATGCGTATATGTTATTTTTTTAACCTTGTACTTTAATAACTTCAGAAAATTTTACTGATCCATAATTTGTTAAGGGTCAGAACTAATTACTTCAAATTTGTAATATTTTTTTTATTCATTGTTTATCTGAATGGGATATACATTACACCTGTTACAGAGGGAAAGATGAATCGAAGAGTTACAGTTACAAATGGCAGAGTTCAACAGAATGTGTGTCTGGGAAGTTTAAAATGCAGAAATCCACATTTCTGAGTGGTGGCATGATTTCCCCATGGTAATATTCATTCTTTCCCATCATTCCTGTAATCGCTGCTGGTAACAAGTATTTCTCTTTGTAGTTTGAAGATTTTCTACGACATCATACATATTTTTAGTAGTGGATTTCAGCATCCTTATTTGCTGAAAAAATGCTGCGAAGGATCACCTGGATGCACAGTTACAGGCAGTGTAAGGAGGAGAATGCTTAGAAAGGGGTGGTGTTCATAAAGGGGCTGGGACCTCTGGGTAAAAGGGAGGTGGGGCAAAAGGTACTGGAAGGGGTAGATAGGTTCTTCTGGAATGGTGTACTTTGCTTTTATGTATTTCATCTTACCCGTCACTTTCCCGAGTGAGGTGCAGGGTTGAAAGCCACCTCTGTGAGGGTCCTGGCCCGCCCTGGTTTCACGGCTCTGCTGTGGTGGAGGCTAGCTTTCTCCTGGGCCTCCGTTTGCCGTCCGTATGCCGTCCGTCGTGTAATCCTTGGAGGAGAGCTTCGTGTTGTTGATCGTGTGCACGCACGTGCACACCGCCGCCCCCGTGGGGTAGTTCTTCCTTTTGCATACGTTTGAAACAACAGAAGGGCGGAGGAGGAGTGGATATTCCGGCTCGTGGCGTCATCGGGAAGGATGTGGCCTGTCAGATTGCAAAGGGGGCTCGGGTTTAGAAGAACAGCTAGCAAATAAGGTATAGGGTCAACCCTCACAGATGGATGGGGTAGGAAACCAGTTTTTCATCATTTGAGAACCACTGTCTTAAAATAGATGGCTTTGCTTTTTGCCCGACTAGCCTTTTTTTTTTTTTCTTTGCCCTGGTGTAATTGAATAACATTTATGCTTAGTTTAAAGGTATAACGGAACAAAGTACAAATATTTGAGTGTAAAGGCAGGATATTCACCTGCTCACTTCATTTTTAAAAATCCATTTCATTATCAGGTACCTCCAAGTAGGCACTGTATGTATGCTCAGCACTGAGGGAGAGCCAGAGAGTCGGCTGTGCAGTGCACATCCGTCTCCTGGGTCTGTGAGCCTGGGTAGTGTTGGAACCTCCTTCACTCAGTCTAATTTCGGGTGCCTGGGTGGTTCAGTCTTGGACTTTGGCTCAGGCCATGATCTCACGGCTCGTGAGTTCAAGCCCCGCATCGGGCTCTGTGCTGACAGCTCAGAGCCTGGGACTGCTTCAGATTCTGTGTCTTCCTCTCTGTCTCTCTGCCCCTCCCCCACTCTGTCTGCTTCTGTTTCTCTCTTTCTCAAGAAAAAATAAACATTAAAAAATCAAGTCAATTTCAGTGCAGGATTAGTATTTCCTATTTATGAAAGAAACTACTTTAAAAATCTTGTTCGTTTTAATTAGATAATGTGATCATATCATTCAGATTTATTTTTTAGAAAAATAAATGGTTTTATCTTTTTCCCCCATCCACCTACTTTTCATTCATGCATTCAATTATTTTTTGTGTATTTTTCCAGAGTTTAAAATGCATATTTTGGCACATACAAATCCCTGTATTTTTATTCTCCCTTTTTTGCAGAGAAATAGCATACTATATATAACTATTTGGGACTTTGCTTTCCTTAACAGTGTAACTTGGGGGTTTTTCCATTTCAGTATGTAGGGATTCCTATTTCTGTGGGGGGTTTTTAGTATTTGAGAGTGCACGTGCGTTCCTGTGAGTGGGGGAGGGACAGAGGGAGAGAGAGAATCTTAAGCAGGCTCTACGCCCAGTTCGGAACCTGGGCTTGATCTCAGGACTGTGAGATCATGACCTGAGACAAAATCAGAAGTTTGACACTTAGCTGACTGAGCCACCCCAGTGCCCCTACATAGCATCTATTATATAGATTTTCCATAATTTAATAGTTCCATATTCGGGAACATTTGCATTTTTCCAGTCTTCTGCAAGCTGTGTTGCATTAAAAAACCTTGTTCAATTTTTTAAAACTTTTTTTTAAAGTTTATTTTTATTTTGGAAAGAGAGAGACAGCACATAGTAGGACAGGGGCAGAGAGAGGGGGAGACAGAATCTGAAGCAGGCTGCAGGCTCAGCTGTCAGGACAGAGCCCAGCACAGGGCTTGAACCCACAACTGTGAGATCATGACCTGAGTTGAAGTCAGACACTCAACCAACTGAGCCACCCAGGTGCCCCAAAACCTTGTCCAATCTTGCATGTATGCAAGTGTTGTTTATAGGATATATTCCAGAAAATTCATTTGCTGGGTAAAAGTATCATGAAAATAGAATTTTGGTAGGTAATGCCATATATTCTTCATAAACTAGTATTTTGTATTTCACTTTTGAATTTGTCAGTATGATAGGTGAAAAATACTGTGTAATTTTAATTAGATTTCTCTTAAGGGTTGAAGCTGTGATGTTCAGACTTTTCACTCCTTAAGGATCTAATCTGTTTTGTTGAGGGCTCAGTTAGAACCATAGGGAACAGTGAATCTGGGTGTTTGTATTGGTAAGGGTTTCCCAAGCACATGGACAAAGTAAGATTCTTGACTGTTGTTTGATTTCAATTGTACTTGCCAAGCTCTTACCCCCAATGTGTGATGATTTGTTAAAATTGGGTAAAGTAATTGGCATATGAATTTACTAAAGATGATCAGAAGTAGGTAATTCTTTTCTCTTGTAATCATCAGTGAAAGTCTAAGCACGACTGGAGATTTGAAATGGATGTACAGGTAGGATTTCAGTAGGAGGAGAGAAGGGGAGGCAAGATAGAAGCAGGCGTGATTGGAGAGAGTGGCAGACACACAGTTGGAGACAGATTATAGAATGTCTTAAATAGTGTGCTAATTTGGGAAGTTAGGCCATATTCTGCACGTGGTGGAAATCCGTTGGGGGCATGGGAGACCAGGACGATGTTCCCAAAACTGTTAGACGGGGAGCATTCCGCAGGGTGCTGCTGGATGAAGGGCAGAGACTAGGAGCAAGGAAGCCACTTCAAGCTCTGAGAGGTGCGGGGCCCTGCGCTGGTGCGGTGCCATGGGGATGGACGACGAGCACTGATGAGCGAGTGTAAGGGGAAAGGATGTAAAGGGGGGATTAACAAACTGGTTGGCTATTTGCTTGCAAGACCCAATAAAGCTCCAAGGTATGGGTTGCGACAGAGAAGGTGGGGAGAGGGCTGATGGACCTTCGGGTTGGCTTCGACGAGTCTGAATCTTGGACGTGTTGCAAAGCTCTCCTCGAAGCGTGTCCCGTAGGCAGCTGTCGCTTAGGGTAAAGGTCTGAGACAGACTTCTCTTTCACCTCGGTGTTCACCTAGGGTAAAGGTCTGAGAGACACCTCTCTTTCACCTCGCTGTTGGATTCTCCATCTTGCCTACTGACCGCATTCCCACTTTTTTTTTTAATTTTTAATGTTTATTTTTGAGAGAGATAACGGTGCGAATGGGGGAAGGGCAGAGAGAGGAGACACAGAATCTGAAGCAGGCTCCAGGCTCTGAGCTGTCAGCCCAGAGCCTGACCTGGGGCTCGAACCCATGAACTGTGAGATCATGACCTGAGCCAAAGTCAGACACTCAACCCAGCCCCCTGGGCACCCCCGAATTCCCATTTTTTAATTCTGAGCTTCCTCACCTTTGCCCTGTACTTGATTACAATGGATTTGCCCCACCATCTGTCTTCTACCTTTTAGTCTACACCTCCATCTTAAAGTAAAACAAACCCCTTTGTGTTACTTCCGTATTTAAATGTCAGGGGTTATTTTTAAACATTTTATGTTGCAAACCGGAGTCCATCATCTTTCCCATCTTCTGCGTAAAGCCTGTAATTCAGTCACATTGAATGTTACTATTTCACAATATAAAAATAAAAAGCTATCGGTGGACATAGGACTGATCAGGTGGAGACCCTTAATGTTTTGTTTTGGTTTTTTTTTTTTTTTTTTTAATGTTTATCTTAAGAGACAAAGAGCACGTGCATGGGGCAGAGAGGGAGAGAATCCCAAGCAGGCCCCGCGCTGTCAGTGTGGAGTCCGACATGGGGCTCCATCTCAGGAACCATGAAATCATGACCTGAGCCGAAATCAAGAGTCAGAGGCTTAACTGACTGAGCCACAGATCCCTGGAGCCTTAATGTTTTGAACCACAGTGTTTCATATTAAAGAATATGTGGGAGGAGAAAATTTTTTAAAGACTTCAAGTGAACAGAAGAATGAATAAGGAAGTCATTAGTAATTGTAGTTTCTGACCATCTAGAAAATAATTTTAGTAGAATAATGGAGATAGAAGTAATGACTTTAAAATTTGACTTTGGGAATAGGAAAGCATTCAAAAAAGGATGCAGTGAATGTTTTAACATGAAGATCTAATAGGAAAAAAAAGGATCACTGAGAGTTAAAAACACAAAGGGTTAGCCGGGTTTTCTCAGCCTTGGCCCCATTAACATTTGGGATTGAATAATTGTTGGGGGGCTGACCTGTGCGCGGTAGTATGTTTACTAGCATGCCTGTCATCTACCCACGAAATGCCAGCAGCCATTCCCCATGGGTGACCACCAGAATCACCAGCACATACGACCTAAAAAAGTCCCTTGGGCTGGAGGGGTAGACCTGCACCTGGGGGCCGGGGGGTGGTGGTAAAGAAGTGGGCATGAAGGAGAGACGATGAGGAGAGAGAATTAGAATGGCCTAAATTTTTTTGGTAAAGAGGGGAAATGTGTACACAGAAGGCACTGCAGAAGTTAATTATACCAGTGTCCATTTGAAACTGAAAAACATAGTCAGCTGGGTGAAAAGGTCTTCAATTTTTTTTCACTCCAGAGAAAGGGGTCTTTAGTATTTCTTGATTGTATATTGACAATATAATGTAACCCCAGTAGAGATTTTTTTCTGTAATTTTTTTTAGGTTTATTTATTTATTTTCAGAGAGAGAGAGAGAGAGAGAGAGAGAGAGAGAGAGAGAGAGAGAGAGGGAGAGAGAGAGACTCCCAAGCAGGCTCCACACTGTCAGCACAGAGCTAACTCACAAACCGTGAGATCATGACCTGAGCTGAAACCAAGATTTGGACGCCTAGCCAACTGAGTCACCCAGGCGCCCTTTCTAGAACTTTTTTTTAAGTTTATTTATATATACTCTTGAGAGAGAGAGAGCATGCAAGCAGGAGAGAGGCAGAGAGAGAGGGAGAGAGAATTCCAAGCAGGCTCTGAGCTGTCAGTTGAGAACTCACCTACCATGAGTTTATAACCGGAGCTGAAATCAAAATCAAGGGATGCTTAACTGACTGAGCCACCCAGGTGCCTCTCATATAACTTTTTCATATGTCTAGTTATAAATCTACCTCTAGTAATTGGTAGAGAACCTACTCTTGGAGTAAGTCAGTACCTTGGTTCATAATTGACAGTCTGTTCGTCTGAGTCACTGAAGGTGTGGATAAAAATAGGCACTAGGACAAAATCTCTACTGATTTCAAGATACGATTTTTAGAAATTTCCATTTTCAAGTGTGTGCTTTTCTACAATTTTTAAATATATTTTTCATTAAAAAAATCAGTACAGGCAGAATTAATAGTAAGTTTTTTTTCCCTAATTCCACAATGAGGAAAGTTGTATTACACTTAGGTAAGTTTAATTAAACATACTGTAGTATGTCCCTGTTGATTGTAAGGTGTTGTCACCCGAGTTCCCAACATTACTAATGGAAGACATGAAATTCTTAGAAAGTTTTAATGTTTACTTTTAACTTTCAGGCTGAAGAACAGTTGAGAATTGTTGAAGAACAAAGAAAGATTCATGAGGAAAGGATGAAACTAGAACAAGAGCGACAACGTCAACAAAAAGAAGAACAAAAAATTATCCTGGGCAAGGGGAAGTCCAGGCCCAAACTGTCCTTCTCACTAAAAACCCAGGATTAAATTGCAAACTCTGAACTTTTTACAAAGAAAAATGGAAAAACTTTGTATGGTAGCTTCATGTTGAAGTGGTTTTTTTGTTTTTGTTTTTTTTTTTTTTGTTTTGTTTTGTTTTGTTTTTTTAATTTGGAAAATCTGGAAAAGTTAGCTTGTTCTAATAGGGGCTATGCTCTGCATTCCTTTTTCCCCCTTAACTTCCATTAAGTCAAATCCTTATCAGATCATTGTTGTCTTCTAAAAAGTGAACTATTTTTCCCTGTTGGGACTCTGTGTTAGTGGTCTGAAGAGGAGCAGATCACTCTGTAAACTGTGGATGGTCTGATAAGGTTTTTACTGACCCATTGACTTCAGAGTTATACTCTGTCTATTACGTCATAATGCTGGTTTTGCTGACTTTTTGTTTTTTTATATATTTATAAAAAAAGAAAAAGTTGGTAATTGCATTGGAAGCCCCCCGCCCCCCAGGGTGTTACTGGACCTGTGTGGTGTATTGTTAAACCAGTGTCCTTGATGTTCCCGATACAGGTAAGGCAACAGTCGGTCAGCTCTGGCACAAAATCTATATCCAGTTCAGTATTGTCTCTGTTCATTTGTTTTTATTTCATTGACAAAATCAAACCAGCATTCCCCATTGTGTAAATAAATGATTTTGCTGAATAAAGTAAAGTCTTAAATTCATATGTTGAAGCAATTTTTTTTAAAGTTCTGTTAAGTCTTAAAGAGGGTGGTTTACTTTTTGATGGTCAACAGTTTAGGAGTCCTCGAACCATGCTGTATTTCCTCATGCTTTTAACATAGGATTTATATGTACGTTAAATATACTCCTGAATTAGTGTCTAACGGCTCTTTTTACAAATACCTAATTTATGCTGCTACGGCAATTAAGACATCAGTGTTACCTTTAAGAAAGACTACGCACCCAGAAAAAGATTTAAATTTTCAATCCTGTGCCTCTGTTTTAGGATATAAATATTACCACAAAGTATACTTAATGAAGACAAGAAAAGTGCTTCTAAAAGTTTATAGAACCTTAGATTATTTTCAAAGTGGGCCATCAGAAAGAACTTAGCTTTGTACTTTCACTAAAGGCTAAGGTGGTCAAATCCTCTTTGATGTAGGGTGCCTGCACGTTTATTTTTGGGACAAACACATTTAAACTTCTTACAAGTTTTTGTTTTTGCATGTGATTACCTTACGGATGACTCTTAATACACTGGAATCTGCCTCAGTTATCTCCGTATGTTTAAGTCTACTGGTGTTAAAACGTTTATTCACGAAAAGGATATGGATCTAAAAATGCTACCTGAGCTGCATAAACATGTCTTCAAAGTAGAGAACATGTTCTCCAGTATTTTTGAGACCGTCCGATCAGTCTTTCAAAGTGAAAACATAAGTTAATGAGATGCCTAAATGGTAGATTATTTTGTGTGTGCATGCTAAGAAAAATGCTATTGCTTTAGTTTGAGCTCTTCAGTGAGTCTATTGTAAGGAACAATATTATCAGTTTAAATATCTTTAAAGATAGAATTTTAAGTAGGCATGAACTGTAGTGAGAACTGACTTCTGATACCTATTACTCTAAAACATTCACTTTATTTACCTAACAAATATAGGTTGCTTTATGAATCCTTTTTTAACCTTTAAATACAGGTTAGCTCTATTTCATGATTTTTTTTTTAATGTAACTTTTTTTTGGGGGTGCAGATCCATTGTTCTCTTAGGTTGTATATTCAAGTTTTGGGAAATGTTTATTTAAAAATTGTTTTGCTCTACAAGTGTTATAAACATTGTATCTAAGAGAGTAGCCTGGACTTAAAATTTTAAATTAGCTTATGCGTGCCTTTTAATTTTTTCAAAATCTCTTGCTGCCACATATGGTGTGAAATCACAGTAAGTTGCTTAGTGACATGGCAGTGTCTGCCAGCTGCGGGAGACTCGCATCAGATACTGAAATTGTCCCTGTGCCAGGCTATGGGAAAGAGGATGTGATTGTTAATAAAATACACCCAATCTTCTCTGTGCTGCAACAGTGTGTACAAATTTGTTTTCTTCATTTGTTTCCACTGCCTTTGTGTACGTATTATAAAAGTTCAAATTCTCTCCCAATTAGCAGTTCAGATGTTCCCTAATTTATTAAATATGCCTTTATTCACAATTTGTTTTTTAGGTTATTCTTAATGCATTATAGAGTTGACTAATGACTGTTTATTTTTATTACAGTATTTAAAATATGTAGTTATTGCAATTTTTATTGTGGAGTTTGCAGAAATATCAGTTGCATAAATGAAACCTTTAAATTAGCTTGGTGTGAGGACTCTTTAATGCTTGCAAAGAGGGGAAGGGGTTTTTAGTTAAAGATGGACTGTTCCAGATTCCCTCACAAAGTTGTAGTCCACGACCCAGCCAGGTGATCGTGCCTCATATGTGCCCTCAGCTATTTTGTATGGCCACCAAGATTTTAAACTTTTTCAGTAATGTTGCACCTCTCCTTTTCCAAATAAGCACAGACTCTTGGCTTGCTGAACTCTCGGTATACTTTCTGATGCCTCATTTTATAGTAAGCACCTCCACTTGTCACTTAACTAAAATTTCTCCAAAGCTGCTGTTATTAACGAGTTTCTGATTTCAGTTCCCTTAATTTTCTGCTCCTTGACACCCAGAACCATCCATCTGTTTTGGATTACTGGCCATGAGAATTTCTGAAGACAGGATATCTTAGTTTTTGAGACTTGCCACTCTCTCCAGGAGTCTTACAAACACTCAAATACCAGAATGTTAGTAATTAGTGAAAGGACCACTGAAGGGAGAAGGGCCTCAATCTAGGCATCTCAAGTGGGTGTTGAAGCCCAAGGAATAGGTCCTGCTTTTTCATAGGTTGAATGGCCATTCTCCTGCCTAGGTGTCTTTATCATAGTTGTTATTTCTGTTTTTTTTTTTTTTTGTTTACTCTTGTGTTATTTTAGCATTCAGTTGTGCATGATCACAGAGCTGGTACTGGTGCAGTAATCTAGAAGGTCTGCACAGTACAGTTAGAAGCAGAGCTGTCCCTGGTTTTCAGATGACTAGATCCCATTGTCTGATCTGTTAGATGTTGTCTATGTGTAGTTACTAGAGTAACTGATGTGCGGAAGAGTGTTCTTTTCCAGAGCTTCCAGTGGTTGGATCAGAGGATGTTGAACAGTTGTACTTTTTACATATATTTTCTTTAGACCTGTTAATGTGAAACCAGTAAGTTAAAGAGGGAAATTTTCAGTGGTCAGCAGTTTCACTCTCTCTCAGGAATTCCTAATGGGTGTGGGGGAGTGTGTGTGTCTCAGAGTGTCCGTACAACTATTGATTACTAAACCTGGCTCATGAGCGTTGGAATAAAATAGGTTTGTTTTGTATACATTTGGATAATGATGTTTTCTTCCTCATTTTCCAGGCTTACGGAACTGCACTATGGGTTGAAAAAGGACACGTAGCCAGGAATTAACAGGAACATAATACAGCCTCTTTTAAGTGCTGTTGACCATCTTCCTGTAATGGGGGATGGAGAGGGAGCAAAAATGGCTTTATGGACCCGTAATAGATGTTAATCTCATGGTTGCTGTCAGTAAGATCACTTAGGTGTTCAGAGCAGAATTTCACTTGTCCTAGTTAACATCTCTATCAGTCCATAAAGTGGGAATCCTGCTTCGATAGGTTAGAGTATTAGTGTCCGTGAGTGGTAAAACCAAAACACAGCCACTACCTATCTGCACCAAGCTGCCAAAACCAACTTGCAAGGTAGACAGGAGTTTGGCTGGTTTTGTAAACTTGTTGGTTTGCAAATAAGGACGTGAGATTTCGTGCCAGGTACCCAAGTTGGTCGGAGCCATGATGGTACTCTTTCCACATCAGCTGTTTTTGCATGAATAATAGGAAACCAATGATAGATTATAAACTAGAAATTTAAATGACTACTCTAGTTGAAAAATAATGGTATATTATAAGGAGTATATTGTTCTAGTCTTACAAGGTCAGTTGTCACTAACCTTCCAAAGGGAAAGATGTTCTTTGGACCCAAGAGCCCGGTGTAATAACTAATTCTTTACCTACCAAACTCCTAAGTAGATGCTAATTTAAGATGCTTCGATGTGTAAGCTGAGTTTTAGAAGCAGAGAGATGACACAGGAGTGTATGGCAAAGTTTACTAAAAAAAGACTTTTATTTTACTCTTGTTTTGAAAGGTCTTCCCTTTGAGTAATTTGAGCAGTATCATTTGCAGAAGAGTCCTAAAAATTTCAGTGACCTTTATGAAATAAACTGCATGCAATGCCAGGAAACATTAGTAGAGGCTCACAGCTACACAGACAGTCCATGGCTTGGACGACGTTTAATCAACATGTATATCAAGTTTCAGTAATTTCTCTGTAATGTTACATTTAGATAAGGCTTTTTCTTCTTTGTTTTTACAGAAGTTATATTAAAGATGTCTTTTGAAGTACATCTAAGAATGGACGGATTACTGTACAAGGAATATATAAGAAACATCCATAAGGTCTCAAGACCAAAGCATGTTTAGGAATTCAAAGAGGCAGGAACATGACTTTAGTAGGGTGCATTTTCTTGGGCAAACTTGGCTGCCAACTTAATTTTTTAAACTGAAATTTACATTTGCTACCTCTTTACATAATCAAATTTTTATTTCTGTTGACTTTTATCAATGACTATCTGAAATTCCCCAAGTTTTAACCTGACTTTTAGAAATTTCTTAACTCTCGAAGTTGAAGTAACTTCCTCAGCTGAAATAAAACACGTTTTTAATGTGGGGTCAAATATGCGCTGGTAAAATTATGGATTTTCAGAAATAACTATGTTTCTATAATTTTAATCATAAAATGGAATCCAAAGACAAACCTGTAACATATTGATGTGATAGGTTCTTTTTGGTTTGGCATGCATTAAAATTTGAACTTTGTCTTGTCCGTGATGTAACAGTTTCTGCCTGGCATGTATGTACAGAAATAGACACAAATGACTTGAGGTGATGCTTTTAATTACAGTTGCCCCTTGGACAACTTGGGTTTGAAATGCATGGTTCCATTTACAGGGATTTTTTTCAATAAATACAGTACTATAAATGTATTTTCTTTAGATTTTTCTTAACATTAGCTTACTTTAAGAATACATAATATACATATAACAACAAAATATGTGGTGATTGATTTTATGTTATTGGTAAGGGTTCTGTAACAGGCTTATTGGGTAGTTAAGTTTTTGGGAAGTCCAAGGTTACCCAGGGATTTTTGGTGGGTGGTAGGGGCTGCCTACCCTCTCCTCATTCACAGGTCAACAGAACTGAAATTACTATCTAAGCAGAGGGACACTTTCATCTTGAAATTGTTAACCTTTGATGTTTTTCACCTATTCTCTACAGATACTCCGTATTTACTGAAAGTAAATATGCTCTAGTTATACAGTGGTAATCTTTGTGTAGGGTTTTATTTTTTAGCAAGTATCCACTTTGTTTAAAAAGAGGCAAGTTTTACATGTACATTTTCCCCAAGGTAAAATGCTTTGGACATGTGAATATCTGATTTACTAAAAATGGAAGCCAGGGTTATTTTCAGACCATGCAAATTTCCTTTATTTCCTCTAGTTTACTTGGAGAGAGGATGTAGGAGCTAACAGGTCACAACTTAAATTTCACAAAGTAACTTTGCTAAATATGAAACATGGTACTGTTTCGGTTTTAGTTCTTTTAGAAAGTCACTAGCTTTACATTAAATTTCAAACGAATTCCTTAAGTGTTTTAGGCTTATTAAAAACCACTCCTTTTTAACGCTTGTGTTAAAGTTATGAATAATACCCTGTGCCCCCTTCCTGGTTTTTTAGTCCTCCTGGAAATCTGCCCAGGACTCCAAATCGGTGTGCAGTATTTGAGCACTTGAAAAAACTTTTCCCTCAGTTTGGAGGCTTATTTTAAAACTAGCAATCAGAGAAAATAAAATAGTTTTCTTCTCAAAGATTCACCCGGAATAATGTGAATGTATTCGGTACCTCGCGCGCCTTAGTGTTACCGATCGTTTTAACAAACTAGTCTTAACAAAACTTTGAACGCTCCCAGTGGAAACGTACATGAACTTTTAATGTTTCAGAAAAGGAACACTTACCCGTAAACATCTTCAAACGTGGTTACAAGGAAGAGCGAAAGAAACTGGTAAATACCTAAACGAGATGTTTTACCATGTATTTTTAAATGTAGCTTAGTAGATAATTTAGCCAAAGACATAGGATTTGTAGGAAACCCGTCTGCTTCGTTGCGTCTGAAACATTACAGGAGTCCTGGAGTAGACGGGCATTTTTTTAAAGCGTGTTGGGGGCATACGGCGTACCCTCCTTGTTTCCATCTTTTGCCCAGCACGTTGGTGCCGTGCCTGGTCTCTGCCGCACGCTCCCCGCGGTCGGTCGGGTCCCGAGCTGCGCCCGCCCCGGGGCTCTGCGTCCCGCCGGGCGGGCCGTCGCGCTCTCGCTCGCTGGGCAGTCGGGCCGGCCGCTAGTGGGCGCTGTGGGTCCGCGGAAGCCGTCGACGCGGTGGCGCTCGTCCAAGGCGTTCTTTGGGCAAGCGCTTGCCGAGAACCAAAGTGAAGAATTCCTGCCACCTCTCCATTCGGGCGCTATTTGTCACCGTCACCCTAAGTTCTCGGTCACCTTGGGGAGGCGTGAGTGTGTCCCAGAGGCCAGTCAAGGAGAAAGTCCCGCGGCGGGCGCGGCGTGCCAGCGACACTTGCAGGCAACGCCGGGAGCGAGGTGCGGAGGGTGCGGGGCCAGGACGCCTGCGCCCCATTGTCGGCCGCCCCGCCGGCGCCACGTCCCCAGGAGTCGTTTGCATCCCTGGGCCCCGCTGACTTCGTCCGGCCTCAGCAGACGTCAGGTACCTAAGTCAGGTGTGAAACACCACGCTCGGAGGGCGGCTGGGGGCAGCGAAGGGATGTGCGGGCGGGTGTGAGCCGGGCCCGCAGAGGGCACACGCCGCGGAAAGCAGGCCGACCCGCGGGGCGACCCACTGCCTTCCATTCCGCAGGGAAAGTTTCGCCCTCGACGTTGTCCCTCTGCTGAACTTAGAACTTGCCGGGCACCGAAGGCGCGTGCTGGGCGCGGGGACAGGTGGCCCCGGCGCGGTCCCCGCTCCCCTCTCGGCAGTCCCGGACAGCGTCCCTACCCCGCCGCGTGAGAGGCGCCGGGTGCACGCGCTAGGGCCCCGTTTGTGGCGGTCCCGGCTGCGCTCGGCTTGCGCCACCGCCCGGGGCCGGGGGCGGGGCTCACCTGTCAGCCGGCGCCCCGCCTCGCGGCGCCCAATGTCGGGCGGGGGCGGATGACGGACGGGCCGGCCGCCCAACCGGCGCGCGGCTGCTGGGCCGCAGGCCAATGGGCTGCGCGGCGCGGGGCGGGGCCCCGCGTTTATAGTGCTCTGACAGCGCGCCGGCCGCGCTGACTCTCCTCGGCGGGGACGGCGGCGCCGGCCGGAGCGAGGAGCCGCGCGCGCAGCGGTCCCGGCGCCCTCCCCGCACACAAAGGCCCGCGCGCGTCCGGCGCCCGCGGCGGGGACCGAGCCCCTCCTGCCTGCTCCGCGGGCCGGGAGCCGCGAAGACCGAGGAGGCTCCCGCGCGCCCGGAGGCGCCTCTCGCCGCTCCGCGCTCCGCGCTCCGGGACATGGAACGGCGCCGACGCGGCGCCCGCGCGCTCGGGCCGCTGCCCGCCCCCCTGGATCTATAGTGCGAGGCGGCCCGCTCGGAGCGCAGCGTCCGCCGCCAGCGCGAGTCGTCTCTCCGCCTTTGTGTCCCGGCCGCGCGCCCTCCCTGCCGCCCCGCGCCCGGCACCCTGGAGCCGCACGGGAGCCTGCCGTCCGAGCTGCGTCCGGCGCGGCGCCCCGGAGCCCCGAGCCCGCCGCGCCGCCGCGCCCCGCGCGTGCGCTCCCGCCCCGCGCCCTGAGGGCCCCGAGCGGAGCGCCCCCGACCCCGGCGCCGGCTGGAGCTGCCCGGCCCTGCCCGGAGCTGCCTGCGGTCTCCCCCTTGTCTGCCCCGAGGATTGGGGCTCCGGCCTGCGCCCATTCCCTCCGTCGTCGGGAGCGTGCGGAGCTGGGAGCGGCTTGGCCATGGCCGCGAGGAGGGACTCCGTGTGGAAGTACTGCTGGGGAGTTTTGATGGTTTTATGCAGAACTGCGATTTCCAGGTCGATAGTTTTAGAGCCCATCTATTGGAATTCCTCGAACTCCAAGTAAGTGGCGTCCGCGATCCCCCCTCGGTCCCCGCCCGGGGTCCGCCGCGTCGCGCCGTCCGGGCGGGAGGAAGGAAGGGCTGAGCCGCGGAGCCTCGGGGCCTGTTTCTGGAACCCCGGCTCCCCGCACCCCAAGTTCCCCGGCCCCCACCCTCGCCACATTGTACTTGATGGAACTCTTCGCTCGGCTTTTCCAGCCGGAGCGCTGGTTCTAAGGGGCGCCCTCCCCGCCTTCCTTTCCCCAGGAGCTCCCGGGGGGGCTAAGAAGCCCTCGGCGGCTCGGGTGTCACGTCCGGGAAAGTGTCCGATGGCGGTACCTGACCCCCACTTCTTTCCGAGGACGGAGAACATGGCCACAAGCCGGGCTGGCCGGCGCGCAGGCGCTGGCGGGCGGCGGGGAGCGGCGGGGACGCCGGAGCGCGCTGCGATCCCCGCAGGCGGGCGGGGGCGCCGAGCCGGGGCCGGAGGAGCGCACCCCCGGGAAGGGAGCCTGCGGCCCCCGGCCGCCCTCTGCGCCCCGGAGCCCGCGCCGCCTGCCCGAGGGTGCGCGGGGAGCTCGCCGGCTCCGCCAGAGAACTCCGGCGGCGAGCCGTCTCCTCCCCGCCGGGGACCCGGGCCTTAGGCTTCTCCCGGAGAGCTCTCTGCACGTCGGCCGCTCCCTTCGTTTCCAAACCAGTGGCCCCGAACTCTGCGCGGTCCAGTTAGTGCACTTGATTTTAAGGGCGCTTTCTGCAAAAGCCTAGGGCCCTGCCCAGTCGACGCGGCTCCCGAGGCCTTGACGCCTGGGGGGAGCCTGGGTAGAAATGGGATCCTTGGATCCGACTTGGTTTTATCGAACCGTGCAGCCAAGGGAAAGCTAGGCCTCGTGAAGATTAACTTTCAGTGTGAGCTACCGGCGTAAGGCATATTTAGAATTTAGGAAAGGCGATTCAACCCTAAATCTATTCGGCGGTGACCCGTAATTAGGTACCTGTGCTTTCAGTTTTGCGTATTAGCTCCTTCTTAGGGTACATTTCCAATCAGATGCAAAGATGTTTTACAGAATCATGGGATTTTTAGCCTTGGGAAACTTGGGGAAAGTGTGGAAACATTGGCTGGTTCCTGGAGTCAGCCTTTGAGATGAGAAGGAAAATCAATGGCCTAATTGAAGACAGGCAAGTTGGCCATGGATTTAGGAGAAATAGATGGAGGATTGATTTACAAATCACATTTTAATTAAAGGATTACATCCACTCTTTTAAAAGTGATACATTTCAAATTCACCGGCCTGTTTACCAAGAATTCCCTGTTATAAGGGCAAGAAACGTCCCAGCGATAAATCCGATTAAACACATTCTTGCAGGGTGCTAGATGGCACTTTCCAACACTGCTCCCACTTAAAAGTTACTCAGTGCAACCTCCTCCCATCCGCCCGGCCTTGTAGGGACTACTGTTTTTTCCTTAAGGTAAGATTTGTATTTGCTGAGAAAGGAGTCGGAGTGACCTCTCTACACAGATCCGGAGTGGCGAGGTCCCCGGAGGTGCGGGAAGGCGCAGGGCTCAGACCTGCGCGCAGCAGCCGGCGTCCGGGCCAGGCGGTCCCCGGGAACCCGGGGCTGGGCGAGCGGGGACGAGGCCAGCCAGTGCTCGCTTTGCGCCTACAGAGGTCACTCTTCCACGCGCAATGCTCACGGCGCCAGCCCTCACCTCTTCCCCGAGGCTGTCTGCTCCGCTCCACTTTGCACTTTCACTGACGGATTGTTTGGGGAGGCTGGTGCCCCTCCCCCCCCACCCCCCACCCCCGCCCCTCCACCAGGATTTAATATTTACCTTGAAATCTCGTCGGAAGAAACTCCCCATTAAGCCTTCCATTGCTCAGCTCAGTGAATATGTGTCTCTGTGTTTACTCCTCGCTGTGTATCCGAAGATTAGAAATACCTACTTGGAAGAAAATGTAGAACAATGATTATTCCCACCACAGACATCAAGACCTTCTTTTCCTAATGTATTTGGGGAGGGAGGTGACTGGGATTCTAGGCACCATCTTGATGATTAGGATTACTCTTTTTCTGTGCTTGGGCCACAGATCCGGAGACCCGCTGGAGGCCTGCGTTTTGGAGAGGACGGCCTGCCTGCCCTGATGAGTGGCGTTTCTGTTGGCTGTGACTGCTCCGGCCCTTAAGAGTAGAATTTATTTTAAAATCCTCCTGATAATGGCTTGCCTGGAGGACTGGATAATTTGTGCCTGGAAAAGGTCTACTTAAGAAAGTATGCAACTGAATGCGAGCTTGAGAGATCAGAAAGATTTCTTCCTGGAGGAATGATATGAAAGAGCCTTTTCTAAGTTGGAGGATGAATAAAAACCCCTCGGCCAAGGGGTTGCTTTAGTTAGGGGAAGTTGCCTGTTTATTTCCAGGGAAAAGTTTCAGTCCGTAAATGGGATGTGGCAGGAAGGTAATCAAATGCATGGAAGTTTCACATCAGTTCATATGAACTGTGGAACAATTCATTTGTAATGAAGCAGCCATCAGTAATTAGATTTGTTTCATTCGGAGGTCAGCTTTTTTTTAGCAGGTGGTCGACATAGGGAGCGGGAGCAGCTGTTTGGACGCAGGGTCCAGAAAATCCTTTGTAAATTCACCGTCTCCATAACTACTTTAATCACACTGTCTTCTGTCCCTGAGAGTTTATACAGCCATCAAAAGAAGTCCTGTGTCCTGAAACATTAGCGGCTGCCCTGCGAGGTGGGTCACCCACATCTCCTGCACAGGCTCTAGTAGGCTTGCCTCAGTTTTTGCCCATTAGGTTGTTTAAGACTCCCCACCACCAACCCCCCCCCCCCCCCCGCCCCCGCCGCCCAACTCAGCAGAGAATAGCAAAGCCTGGCTTTCATTTCCAATTAACATTTCAGTAGAACAGCTTTAACAAGCGTGATGTTTTTGCCAGAATAAAATAGTTGCCTCTTCTAAAAGATGCCCGCGTTAGCGTGAGCAAGGCCGGAAGGCTGTGGTATCCTACAATGCATTGCACTGACTTCGTTGAAGGTTTCAGCCGAGCATTAATTTCTTATGTGTAGGGGGACTGACTCTTCCCTGTGCACCATATACTAGTTAGTTAACAAAGCGTTCTGCTTCTCCCATGTCATTTTTCCCTGCAGAATGCTGAATTCCTGATATCGATTGGCTTCATACAAAAGAATGGCTGGATAATATCCAGATAACCTATGATACGTGGGCCCCACCACAGTCGGGCTCTGAATAAATACGGACCTGTCAGAGATTGATAAAATAAACTACAAAGGATAGTGCTGTTTAAACAGTCCATTCAATGCCATATATAAGCCAGCCTGCCTTCCATTGTGTCTGAAATTCTTATTTTTGTAGATAAACAAATGCACATTCAACGCTGATTGAATAGCCCCTTGAACTATGCTCCACAGTTTGCGTTTGGGTTAATCTTGTCGGTTTTAATATAGAGAGAAAAAAGCACAAAACACCAGGGGTGAAATTGTTAGTGCTTTCCCATCCACATTCCTCGCATTTTGTCAGGATGATAAACTATAGGTAATGGAGTGTCGTTGTTCCACAGGACAACTGAGCCAGGGCGAGCACAAAGACAGAGCTACAGCGCTATCTCACAACATGCTTGGTCGCCTCCTTTTCAGGCGAGAAGAGAATTTATTTGGGAATCGTGTGTCTAGGGACCGCACTTTTTAACCTCGGCAATTACAGCTTCAAGCCTCAGAAACGGGAGCTGGAGGTTAAGATGATTTGTTAAGCACTTGGTTCTAAATCTTTCACAAAGCGTAGCTGTTGACACTTGTCCTATGGATGTAAAGAAATGCAAATGACTGCAAATTTCCCGAACGCTTCAGACTCCCAGGCAGTGGTAGAAGGACAGGTGAATTAGCCCTCGTCCCCCAGACCAGCTGAAAACTATCGATCGGCACGGTGTCTCCATGTGGAGTTAGCTGAAGAGCCATCGGGGGCATTTCGATTCCCTATCGTAAAACCTCTTATCTGTAAATTTCCTGAGAGAAATCCTTTGGTTGGTGGATCAGTGCAGTAATTATCCTCAGAGGGACACTGCGGCGGGAGCAAGTCGATGCGTGCTACCTTGCCTTCCCCCGAAACGCTTTGGGTCGCCCGAGGGAGGCTGAGGGTGACATCTACCTTAGCGTGATATTTCCCAGAGCGTCTGCCTAATGGGGGACGATCTGAGATCCCAGCGTGACTGCAGCCATGCGTCATAGGAATGGGAGTGGCAGGGAAAGGAAATACAGACTATAGACCCTCAGCAAAAAAAGGACATAATTTTTTTTTTTATAGGAAGGATATTTCTTTACCGTCTTCCGAAAACTTTATTCTTAAACCGTTCCATTACAAAGTCGACAAAAAGCAGGGCTCTCTCGTAAGAGAAACAGTGATGAAAATGGCACTTCTGTCTGTCTAATCTCTGCTTTCGTTGGCTGCTGACATAAAGAGCCTGTTTTTCAGGTCACTTATCATACATCTACATAGATTTGCTTATGAGCTCAGCCTTTGTGTAGTGGAGGAGAGCCTTAAATAGGAGTGTTCAACTGTTTAAAATATTTTGATTAAAATATGCAGAACCCTTAGAGCTGTAAGCTTCTAGGCAGGAATTAGCTCTTTCAGGGAAGAGCTCTCCCCCTCCCCAACCTCCTTTTTTTTTTTTTTTTTTTTTTTTTTTAAGGGATGGGATTAGAATGGGCTGGGAAGAGGGATAGAAGAAAAGCAAAGGAGAAGGATGGCGAATGGGACAGTGTTCCGAACAGCTTGGAAAAACTCCCGTGGCTTCATTGTCTGTGTAAAGCCAGAGAATACAAAGACATAAGGAACTCAGCCCCTCTCCCATGATGGAAAATGTAAACCGTTGACACGGCCCCCTGTTTAACTTGTTTAATTCTTGTTTTAAATTCAGTGCTATGCTAGCCGTGTGAACTCTGAAGATTTCTTCAGTAATCCATTTTGTAGTTCCGACTCAAAAACAAAGTGAAAGGGTCTGACACAATTTGCTTTTATTTTTAGGCAAATCAACCCTGGTCATAGTTAATAAGGGGATTACAACCCAGACTAGGTCTTTACAGATGTAATGTAAATCAAGCGCAGAGTATAAAGAAACTGATCCCTTTTGATTGAAGTATGGTAAAAAGGCCTAGAGAAACCAGTGGCAGTAATCTGATTGTATGGCAATAAAACCACCATTTTCTGTCTTTCAGATAAAAATAATGTGGTAAATCCATGCAGTTCATAAGATGTAAAGGCAGATAAAGGGTGAAGCCATGGCAACATATAGATTAGCTTGATGTTGGAAATGACACGTCCCTGAAAAGGGTGTCGAGGTGCAGCCCCCTTGCTCCAGGCTGCGGGCTATTATGTGAGAACCACACAGACTTGGAGACTCGGATTAGAAAGTATGAAAGCCCTACTTGTGGCCCGGGATGGTTAAAGCAGCAAAGAAAAGCCGCTCAGTTCTTGCTCATTGATGGTGGATAATATGGCAAAGGTAGATTTCATTGGCCGCCCTTTCTCTTAGAGGTTGAGATATGGGGCTGATTAAAACTTCGGATCACCACCGTGGTGAAAGCCCACAAGATTTTCCCTTTTAACTCCTGGCCTGACAGCGACCGCCATTCTGTAGGATTAACTGCCCTTGGCGGTCCTCGCCTTCATCTATTTGGGCCTGAGGCAGGGCCATGCTGGGAAGGCTCAGAAACCAGAGGGGAAGGTAGGGCCGAGCTACCCGCAAAGAAAGGGAGACCTTTGGATTGTAGCCAGGTTTCAGACCCAGCACCATCTCACACCGCGTGGGAGAAGCAAAGGTAAACATTCCATATTGTTCCTCGCCCTCAGCCAGAGAGCTCTCCTCCAAGTTTGGTCTTTCCCATCCTGGAAAAGAATATATAATATAATAAATCCCAGGGGTGGGGGACGTTTTCATTCCAATCAGCAGTAATCCAATACGACCCAACCAATGGTCCCTATCTAGATGATGTTTTACTCGTCCAGGCGAATCTTCACCTTCGCCTCGAATGGGACGGTCACCCTTCTCGTAAAGGGCGGATTGGCAAGTGTTAGCACTGCCCCGCTTCAAAGTTAAAAACAGACACAAAAAGAAATCCCCATGCTGGAGGGTCTTACTGCCTTTCTGTCTTGGATAGCCTTGGGAGTAAGCTGGACTTTTGTTTTTGCCTTCCACACTCTCCATTTTAGTCATTAAACAAAACAAGCCGTTAAAACCACGGTTGGGTTACAGGCGGAGTGACAGCCGCCAATTGGGTCACGCCAGAGAGGAAATATTTGCTTTCTGGCTTCCTATTTGGCGTTTTAGAAGAGTCTCGACATTTCTTTGGGAGAGTCTGAGCTCTCAAGATGTTGACAATACTGAAAGCTACAAACACCCCCAATGTCTTTCTTGATGGAGTGGATGAAGGAGGCTCCATGCTGTTCTAACAGCAACATGGGGCCCTTCTAGACTAACTCGTTCTGGGAGTGTCTGAGATCTTCATCAAATCTTAAATACTCTACTTCAGACCCATTGCATTGATTTGGTTCCGAATACTCAGCTGACCCGACCCTCTGCATGGGGCTGGGATTTATCACCTTGTCGCCTGTTTGTTCTGGTCATTCCTGTGTAGCTTTCATAGATCAGAAACCATTTAAAACTTACTGCACATGCGCTTGCCCATGCCCAGTGCCTGCGACGTTACCTTCCTTCCTAGTAGAATTCAGTAATCCATATCAAAAGATCCTTTGCCCTTGTCTAGAGTCACCAAAGAGAAGGGACACCCCCTAATTTACAAGCTGGTCACATCCCAGCACCTTGCATTCTACATTTGACAATGATTGCTAATGGCCCATTCAGCTAAAGTATTTGCTTGTTAACAGGGAACAGAGCATGATAAATGTCCAGCAAGCTTGCGGCCTCCTTCAGCTTTTCATATGCAGACTGGTGCATATTTATGGCAGGCAAATGACAAAAGGGGAAGCTGAATTGCCCTGGCCTCTGGCTTTCTACTGGGAACGGGGTTAAAGTGATTAAATGGAGCAGGGGAGCCCTGCCTCCTGTCCGCTGACCGTCGTGTGGCGTTCCGGCCTCTCCTACCTGCATAAGCCTATTTAGGCAATCCCAGAGATAAGGATGGTTGGATCTGGTGCGCCCGTGAAAAAAGTAGGTGATCAGTTATGACATGTTTTCCATGCACACTGGATGCCAGGTGAGCCTATTTCTGCCGCTCCCGCAGAGAGCCGGCAGTGGCTCTTTATTTTCCTTTTTCCTGTATAAACTCAAATGTGTAATTCTAGTTCAAAGCATTTTGTGGCTGGTGAGTGTGCGTGCTTGCTGAATTTAAAAAAAAAAAAAAAAAAAAAACTAGTAAGAGAACGCTCCACTGAGGGAAAAACAAGCCGTTTCTGCCCTTAGTAATTCTCTACCCAGAATATGAAGGGGAAATGGTTGCAGTCAAGTAGTGATAGTTTGCTGTTTTCTTTCTCGAAAAGCACGGCTAGGTGAAGGTTCTAACAACTCAGTGATGGGCAGACGTTCAGGACGCTCGGAATGAACGACAGGTGATGTGCTTTGCTTTGAAACCTCTGGTTTCCCCGGTACTATAGACTCTTCATGCTTTCTGTACAAAACGAGAGAAGGGTCCTTTATTTTTCTCAGTTGAAGTTCATTTGCATCCAGGTTTAATTACAGTCCTTGCAGAGGCCTTCCAGTACTTGCTGGTGCATCCCTGTTGTGCCCAAGGCATTCCTCCTGCAGATTCCTCCCGTGTCGCCCCAGAATAATGATGAGTGCTACTCTCATTTGTGACCCTAGTAGAGGCAACGTGTTCGTATTGGAGGAAAGTGATGGCGGACAGTCCTTTGGCTTGGGTGGTAGTGATGGGCTGTGTGCTTGTAGTACAGTGCCCGTGTGGGGAGTGTGTGTGTGTCTCTGTGTGTGTGTGCCAGGTGCCACACCCTGTGGTCCACCCACTGTACTGCTCCCCAGCCACACTCCTCTGGCAGATCAGAGTTTCCAGAGTCCCCGCAGCCTCCAGGATTCCGATGGGTGACCTGAGGCACAGCGTGGTTCCACCACCTGATGAAATGCCTTTGAATCCTGGTCCTTTGCTCTTTCCACTAGTTGAGCCGGCTCACCGTGGCCTGAAACCTTTGCCCTGAGTCACAGCTGTCTTCCGAATGAGTGGGGCCAGGCCGGTGGTGTTCAGGGCCAGCTCAGAATGTAACTTACCTGCCAAAGAAGTTAGAAAGTGCCAGTTTTTATCTAACTACCAGAGCTAAATTTGGGGTACGTGTTAGATAAAAACAAGCTCTTGTAAGCCCCCAATCCCCCCTTGTCTATAGGCAAATGGATCAGTGTTATAATGGACTGTCTCATAAAGCTTAGACATTCCCCTAGACGAGCGCCCTCTTTATGACATAGATCAAACATAATTTCTTTAAATCTTTTCTCCGTAATCCCACAGCTCTTTAGTTAAATAACTAGGGTACAGAAAACCTTATACACTGCATTGTCATGATTCATACTGCAAGTCTTAATCCCTGTTAAGGCCCTCTCTCTCCCTAGGAGGCGGGGACAAGAGCTCTTAGATTTTGGCAGTCTCCACCTACTAGCTATCGGTGACATCCAATAAGAATTAGTCCGATGACCAGACACAACCCAGGTGTATGTTTATGACTGCTCGTGTTGTGTTGACATGTCACTTGTTACTAGAGATCTACCCTCCAGAGCAGCGGCCCTAGAACTTGAGGCCACGGAGTCACCTGGAGGGCTTGTTAAAACAGGGTTTTGCTGGACTCCACCCCGGAGTCTGCATTCCCAGGTCTGGGTGGGACTTGAAATCTACATTTCTCACAAGCTCTCAGCTGATGCTGGTGCTGCTCTGAGACCACACCTTGAGAACCATTGCCCTAAATCAACTTTCTTTTTTTTTGGAAACAGCTCAACATTAGCTCATCATTTTCTAAGGCTGGCTGTTTTGGAATCTTCGAAGAGACCTGTGGTCCTTGCCTTGTTGGAGGCCATAGGGATCATCTCAGGCATCCATAGAGGATAAAGCATCGATGTATTCAACAAGCATTTGTTAACTCTGAGGCCCCCCCGTTACTAGGCTCTGATGAGAGAAAGAGTAGTCGCTACCCTCAAGAGACTTAAATCCTGAAGTGAGGAAAGGGAAGCCGTGGTGGAGATACTGTCCCAGGAGGACTCTGAAATACGCAGGAAGCAAGGCAAAGTAGAAACATTGCAGCTAAGAGTGTGTGTGTGTGTGTGTGTGTGTGTGTGTGTCCATGTCCATCAGGGGTACATCCGTAAGCATCCACAGTACTTCAGACATCTGAGCGTAGCTCAAAGACAGACCCTACAAATGAGGCCAATGTGGGAAAGCTAACAGTGATTTCAGCTACCTTTCTTAATAGGACAGTTAGCAGTGCCTACTGGTTTTCAAGACGCATGTGATGGTAATGGAAAGGTCAGGCAGTTTGATTTAGAGAAGACAACCAGGCAAGTGCTGTTTTCATGGAGTTAAGAGTACATGCTTTGGAATCTGGCTGCTTGAGGCCAGTCCCAGTGCAGCTGTTTTTTCACTGTGTAACTAGGGGAGTATCCTCTGTGTCCCATCTCTAAAATGGAGGTGGTAATCTAATAGTGCTGAATAAAAGAGTCATAAAATTGTGGTCAGGATTAAAAGAGCTTAGCTCTGTGCTTGGGACAGTGAAGCAATAAATGTCAACTATTGTCAATAAAAACCAATTGGATATCTGTGTGCCTGACTACGGTTCACTTTGCCTACCGTATACAAATGCAGAATACATAAAAGTGACATGTTAATAAAGATTACAACATGACCGGTTCACCTTTTAAGGTTTGTTGTGTTGTATTTTGTTCACCTGCCAGACTTCTGCTCACCCTTTAAGACTTCTTTGTTATGTGAAGCACTTTACTTCCCCTTGCCTATAAAGTAGATGCTCTTTCCTCTCTTCTCCTACCCCTGATGCTTTGTTGTAACATTTATAACACTGGAGAAATCCGTTTCGCCGCCACCATGGACTGAGCAGAGCCTGAGCTGAATCCACATTGTGTGTCCCCGTACAGGATGGAGTAAGAGATTGTGTTGTTGAACACATACGTGAGTCAGCCTGTAGGGATGGGCACATTAGCATTTTTCGCATTAATGTTTCATGTTATTTCTTCTTTAGAAACCTACTTACCTGGTGGACCCAGTTGGTTTTAACAACACTGGGATAGAGCTCCCACTCCACGCCAGATGCCACTGTAACAGCTGACAAATACTGACTCATTAAACCTTCACAGTAACTGTCTGAGGGAGGTGCTTTAATGATTCCTGAAATATCGATGGGGAAACCAAGGCACGTTAATTAACTCTCCCAAAGTCATACAGCTATTAAGTGGTAAAGTTTGAATTTGCACCTGAGTCCTCTGGATCAAGGACCCCTTCTTTTCTCTGTCTCTCTCTCATGCGATTGCATGGAGTTATTAGAAATCGTATAACTAAATTAAGCCTACGTTTACCAAAAACAGTGCATCCAAGGTGGGTTAAGGGAAAAAAAAAGTTTGAGGTGTAACTCTTTCCTTGTCAACCTTGATTTACAACCTTTCCTGTGACAGATGTTCCAATTCTAAATGGCCCCTTTGAATCTTTGATAACAAAGTTCAACCCCATGGAAACTAGACAGCTATGAAAGGATGTAATATTAATGCATTTATCGAATATTATTCCTCTGACTATTAACATTGTCCTCTTAAAAATTTAAATATTTGATCGTTTCTTCGCTGGGAGAAAAAGAGGTCAGATTTCCGAGGAGAGTTGCATTTGGTTAGGCACTGAGCGTGTGTGTCAGGCTAAGGAGATAGTATGACATCTTTTTTAGAGTCTAGTCACAATTAAATGCCATTTTATTTTGGATTTTGGGACCCGTGCCAGCTTCCAGCTTGTCAGAGCTGAGAAGACTCAAATCAAGTCCAGGCCTATTTCTACAGCAAACTGGGATCCTGGCGTCTTGCCTGTGGACCCATTCAGTATATCCCATCTGGCTTTGGATGTTCTGCAAGTTTGAGGCAGTTTGTTTCAGGAAGCCAGGCCGCCTGGGCTCCTCCTGTCTCCAGAAGGAGCCTCTCTGCTCTCATCGTCCCCAGGACGAGGTGTCTGCTGCTGACCACGCAGCCGGCTGGAGGTCTCAGCCAGGCCTTCCTCCCTGGCAGAGTGCAAGGCCCCGGGCGCCTCCCCGTCTGGCCGTGTCCTGTGTCCCTCCATTTAATGCAGTCATGCAGCTTGCTTGAGTAGCTTAAGAGTGTTTCATTCCTGTGCGTTTTGGGGGATTTGGGGGAAGCCCCATCCAAGCTGCTTGTGGTGCCTGAGCAGGGCATGTATTGTGCACAGTACAGTTGCACGCGGTTGGGCATTTTCCTCCCCTTCGGGGGGATCTGCGTGGAAGTCTCCAGCGGGTCTGGTTTGTGATGTCAGCAGGGCCGACCGGGCTGCCGTGGGGCCCGCTGTACTTCTCCCCTCCCCTCTCCCTGACTCTCCGGGTCTGTCTCCCCTCCAGCACCCAAGGCACACCCGTCCCTGACCCTGCTCCCGAGCCTGGGAAGCTGGAAGGGCGCTTCGGTAGTTGGTTGTAACACGATTGCGCACAGCCTTGTGAACTGTGTTGGCAGGCTTCTCCCAAGAGAGAACAGAGTTTTGTCTCTTCCGAAACCTTACTTATCAAAGTGCTCATTCCCGGCGCCCACTCTGTGCAAGGCTTTGGGGTGGAGGGCCGGGCATCTGTCAGTAAACACAACAGGCTCACTGTTGGGGTCACACCCCAGCCTGAGGAGCAGGAATCGGACCCCCTTGGTGTTCCTCTTTCAGGGCTGTTTTCCCCACCAAAGGGGAGAGGTTTCATTCACCTATGAAACATGGGTGAATTGCTTTTCTAAATAGGCAAGATTTAGAATTTAAAAAAAAAAAAAGCGTGATGATAGGGAAGAAAGGGACGGATGGAAGAGACACCCACACTCTAGACTGTGATGTTGCTGAACGTGGAGATCATAATTCCATTCCTTCCCGTGTTTAAAAGGCCAAACCCCTCCCTTTTGTGAATTACGTGTGCCTTTCATCTCCGCCATGGTGCCACTCAAGTAGATGAGCAAACGGATCCACACACCCCTGTCTAAAACAACAGAGACCATCTGGAAATGCCCCTTGAATTTCTTTCTATATGTATATGAAAACCACTTTTCTTTCTGGTGCCTCACCTATAAGTAACAGGAGTCCCACCTTCCTTTATAGACTCTTGCTAAAAGCATGGTTTGAAACAAGACCTTGCAGGTGCAAACACATCCCAGTTGGGAAAGGAGCTCGCAGCGTCCTCTTGCCTCGGCGGGTTCTGAAATACCTGTTTCGCTAATGGGACCGGCGTGGATCAGCTAGCATGACAGACTTGGCCCGAGTGACTCACCTCCCTCTTGCTTTCCCACTCCGCCTCCCAGCACCCCAATTTTGCCTTCTCTAGCTACACACTTCATGGGGTGACTTTTCTGAAAGTTGTGAGAGAAGGGGGAGCTTATTTCAGTTCCGTAAATAAAAACCTCTATTTTGTTGTTGTTGTTAAGTGGCCAGTGTTTGTTTTTAATTCCATGGCAGAGATCAGCTCATCTCTGTGAACCTGGGAAGAGAAAATAGTGACACGCTTAACGTCTGACTTACAGACGAAGATATATTTTCCTCTTTTATATTAAGTTTTTCTTATTTTAATTCCAGTATAGTTAACACGGTGTTACATTAGTGTCAGGTGTATAATAGAGTGATTCAGCAATTCTCTACATTACTCGGTGCGCATCGTTAAGTGTACAAAGATACCTTTTTCAGCCTCAGCTTGCTGTAGGCCGGCCTGCGAATTGGAAGTTTTTATTACAGAGGAACAGATGAAACTTAAATAAATCACTTGCGCTATTTTCCTGAATGGAAACGTAAACCATGAGAATATTTGAACATCCTAAAATAAAATTTACTTTAGCCCACCAGTGTTGGAGCACTATGTCACAAATAAAAAACAAGATTATCATCAAAAGGAGTCAGCTTTCATTCAATTGTGCAGCATTGCAGGCTGTGAAATTTAATATTATTTTGACTCGTACAGTAATTGTAGAATGACAGGGAAACAGATTACGTTTAAATAAAAGCGTACACAGCAGTGCACAGACAGTCGAAGGCAAGTCGAGGTCATCGGCCAGAGTGAGGCCTCTGACTTTGCATATTAGGATTTTATAAATAAGGCTTTGCCTTTAGACTGGAGTTCAGTGCTTTTTTTTCCAGCCTGCACAGCAATGAAGAGTCACAAATACTATCCCGCCTCACCTTAGAAAGTTGGTAAACTGGTTTGTGCAACCATCGACTCACAGTGAGTTTGAATTTTGTGCGTCTCATCTTTCTTTTTCTGGAAGAGATTTTGCTTGTCATTGGTGTGAAGCTTGAAAGGCACCCCTCCCCTCACACACAGCCCCCACCCCCCCCTGCCAGCTCTCAGATTTATAACACTTTAATGGTCCCAGATTGTATAGCCTGCTTTTATGCACCTTTTCTTTCCCTTGAATAAATCAGGTTCATGTTGCAGATGATATTTGTCTGAGAAAAGTGTGAAAGAAGGGCACCTGTGAAAACAAGCAATTGTCCCAGCACCCACTTTCGAATTAAAGCAGAAAATGTCAATTAGGACCTTCACAATTCCTACCTTATTTCTTGGCGGTTTGGAGTCACTGTCAGGACCGCGGTGCGCTCGCTTCAAGTTTTAAGGTGATCACCTGCTACTCTGAGCCATGGTATCTGGTGACCTAATTCTGGATAAAGCTGACACCTCGTAGGGACACCCCACGCTCTCTCTGGTTTCAGAGAAAGTTTGCGCAGAGTCTTGTTCTGATGTGAAAGTGCAAAAGGGGGCAGTAAAGTGCTATCCACAAAAAGGAAACTTTTTCCAAGTCTTTCTCAGGGTCCATAGGCCTCTGTCTGCTGTGGGCCCTGCTTTTATTTGTTCACTTTGTAACAAACACTTCTGTGCTGGGCACTCAGAGAGCCCATCTTATTAAGCTGTGGCAGCAATGTAGCATTAAACGACTTTATACAAGGGAGTATTCTGCTCGTTGATGAAATCCACATACGAATTCAAGTCCTGCTTCTGCAGCATTTCTGTTCTCTGGTGCACAGAGCGTTTCTGAAGGGAATCTTGGGCTTCTGTGCTCGAGCCCTTCTAGCTCTGTGTGGATGCGGAAGGCCCCCCCGCCCCGGGCGTGGTGAGGTTCCTGGTCATGCCTAGGTCTGGGCTAACCCAGAGCCGTGTGCACCGTTTGTCTGGGGTGACCAGAAAGCCCAGCCAATGCCGGCCAAGCTACAGAGGGCTCCTTCCCGTTCAGATTTCAGATGGACTCGTTTCCAAACAGCCCACTCCTTTTCCCTGCAGCCTTTGACATTTAATTAAAAAATAGGAGCACCTTATGGGAAAAGGGCATGTTTTCCAAAATGTAGTAAATGCGAAGTGTACTTAATCTAGAACTCCGGCTTGCAAATAAACCCATTCTGTGATCAGATGTGATTTTTTTGGTGCCAGCTCCTGGGGCAAGCCGGCTTCGAAAGCTGGAATTCAGATTCCCTCCAGCGTTAGCCAGCTTCCAGAGTTCTGCAGCAGCGTAGTGATTCAGCATCACCATTCCCTTCCCGTATTTTTCATTCATGTGAATACACTGCTTGTGCACTAATTACTAGGCTTTTGTGGACTCAGGAACTGATTTCTTAAATAGGCCACACTCCCCCCATAATAACTTTATTTAGTTACTTTCTAAGGAAGGGCGCCACAAAGGTTAAAACGTCTACAGGCTTTAAATATTTTAAGCGCTTATTTTTAAAAACCAGAATTAGGAAAGGATTGCTCAGGGAGAGGCAACAGTTTGTCCTTTGAGACGATACTCAACGTCTCATGATGTCGCAGCCTGATCACAAAAGCATTTAATGTTTACTGTAGAAACTTCCGAAAAACGCAGAAAGCTGAAAATCACCCTAAACCTGCCACACGGTAGCTCAAAGCAGTCTCAGGTCCAAGCCCTCAGTTCGATCATCCGGGTGCATTTTCTGTGTCGTCAGCAGAACGAGCAGAACGGCGTTGTGTGTGCGCAATTAACCACGTTCTTGTAATGATCGTGTGCTCTGACATGGCTCTGAGACTAAGGGAAAGAGATCAATCCTCCATGAAAAGAGTAGCGTCTATTCATTTACGAATCTTATTTTGCTCCATCATGTGCTCCAGAGGTAGCACATCAAGGGGGGTCCCCCGTCTCCCCAGTTTGCCCATGGGCAGGATTTGACAGGGTCCTGTTCTCAGGTGGATACCTGCCACCTTATGTAGAAAGATTAGATGTTTAAATAGAGTCTTAGGGACACAGTAGTAAATAGAAATGGTTCTGGACCCAAACTGAGACTTTTGAAATTAGAAGCGCCGTCATCATGTCTGGCTGGAGCGGGGTTGCCCGACTGGTCAGTCCTGTCTACATCTTACTCTGATCTCTTCTGTTCTGTGTCAGCTTGGTATTTTTGCATGCGGCTGCCCTTGCTTATGTGGTAGTTTTGCATGTTCTTCAGTCGTCGACCTTCCCTGGATTGGTTCCCTCAGGAGAACCAGGCTTTCTCATTTTCATGTCTATTTTCACAGACTGCAGCAGCATCAAGGGGCCACTCGGCGATGGGGCCATTCTTCTAGGTTAATTGTGGGTGGGCAACTCTGAAGAAAAGTGTACAAAGTCATTGAATGTTTGTCCTGAGGGGTGAGTGTCCTGGTCAGGGACAAATGCAGGACCAGGTCAGGGAGAAAACAGGGCATCCGTAAGTGGGGTTAGGGGTGTAGTCGTGGTTCCCCGACACAGCTCTCCCTAAGCATCTCAGCTACTGGCTTCCCATGGGTCCCCCCAATCCATCTGGCTAGGGTCTGACGTGGATGGGGCACCCCCCCACCTCCATCCAGTTACTTCCCAGGAACCCCTAAGTCCTGGTAATGCAGTGCGCGTCAACAGAGGAGTCCAGACAGGAGATCACACATGTGATGTTCTGGTCTGTCAGAGAAAATTGCATGTCGAGATCCCCAAACTCATACATAGCTGGTTTATACTTTAAATGTTATGATGCTAGTTGGTTTTTTATAAGCATGGATTCCTAGTGTGGATTAATACAATAAGGAATATCATGTCACACGAGAGCTGCATTATAAATAGTTTCTACAATAATGGATATGAAGTTGAAATGTCTAATTTAGATTATTAGAGATCTAATTTAGATTACTAAATATTAATGTCTAATTTAGGTTATTAGATTGATTCAAAGTATTCCCTGTGGAAAATATTAGAGTCTGGTTTGGCGAATAACTTAAAAAAAAAAAAAAACTTGGATTACATTTGATAGGTAATCAGAAGATAAAAACATTCTACTATCAGATCTTTTCATTTCATGCAGGTTAACTTTGGAAACCCTACGTGGGGCTTCTATTTTATTCCATATTGTCTCTTATATTAGATTCAAAGCCATCACATCTATTGTCTTGCTTGGAAATGACTCACGGGGAAAAACGTAGACGCTGCGTGTTTGGGTCCAGTCTTCCCCTCTTAGAGCATTCTGGGGAGCCTCCAGTGAGGTGCCCAGCCACGCGCCAAGTCCAGGAGCAGCCCCGAACCCCAGGTCTCCTGTCCATCAGGACAGGACTTCCCAGCAAGACAGCCAGCAGGTGACTCCTCCTGCCTTTGAGTAGCCTGGCTCAGAGAGGGAGCTGGCTCTGTCCTACCTCGGACACGAAGCACTGTAGGTCTTTGTTTTCTGTTTTGGATTAGAACCCAGCAGACTTGAAGTGAGACCTATAACTACTTTTTGTTGGCGTGTACTTTAAAACCGCCTCCCCTGCGTGGTATGCCTTGTGCCTCTGGGGCTTTTCCTCGGTGCTCCTTCTGGTTAGAAGATAAATGTTATTTCATCACACAAAAAGAAATCTGCATCTGATCCCCACCGTGGAGAGCCAGGTTAGTGATTTGAGATTAGCCCACTGTCACCCCCATCGTTCTGTGGCTGTTTCTGAACACTTCCTAAGTCGAAATAGGAGACGTGTATTACTACCTATTACAAAGTATTCAGGGCATAGTTTATGCTGCGTAGTCTGACTTACGAAGGTCTCTCGGCAATCTTGAGGTAATGAAGCCCAAATATAAATGACCTACCTTCAGAAGCAGAACTCTATGGTTACTGACTTGATTTGGACATATGGGACGCAATGTTTTCCACTCAAAAGGGGTGTTATTAGGAAACTTACCCCATGGTGTTTTCATTTACATTCTGGATCCTCAGGCATTGTCAGGAGCATTCTAATCAAAACACATATTTCATATCGTTGGTCAGTTTCTTCCTCACCTGTTGGATCCCAGCCTCCTGGGGCGTTCCCACGCCTGGCATGGAGCTAGACGCCACGTGGCACTCGCAAGCCTGCGCGTCCCTTGACTCTCTCTTCATCTCCCTTAGCCTCATGGCTTATCTATGCAAAGCTCAATTTAGAAAAACTTGCATTTCACAAACCCAGATTTATGCTTTAATGTGATGCAGCGAGAACTGAAAAGTGTGCAAAGGAATGGGGCTTTTCCTGTCATGTTGCGTGTTTGGCACAGCGGGTCTTCATCTGTTTGGCGTGTCATATACGTGTGCAGTGATTAAACGGAGGATAATGTGGTGTAAAGGGCTTTGATCAGTGCGTAGCCGAGAATAAGTTCTCAAAAGCAGCGGTGTTTCTGTTAGAAGTGGTTCTGGAGGGGCTAAGAGCCTCGCACATTAGATGGGAAGGGATTGTACGAGACGGCCATGCTCACAGATCCTTCCAGAGAGAATGGATCCGAGACTCAGTCTGCACCGCTCTGTGCTCTCTAGAAACACGGCCAGGCCTGGAATGAGGTCTTGGAAACGCCATCTCTGCTCTCAGAATGTCCCTGTCCCAGCACCAGAATTCCTCCATGCCCGTGATCTGCACGTAGACCAGGGCACGTAATTTGACTTGGATTTACGTGTGCATTATTATCTTAGCTTCCACTTCTTCCATATTTTCTCAGTGAATACCTTATTTATTGAGCATTTACAGCCCTCGGGCACTCAGTACTCAGACACACAGGGAGGTAGAGTGCGCACTCCTGGGGAGGGGGCCGGACGCGTTTTGTGGCTCAGAGCACCTGGCACAAAATAGATTGCTTTAGTTGCCGCACTCACTTGACTCTTTGCTCTCATGTTGCCTTAGAAACTGAGGGTTCCTGGGAAGCAAAGGAGCTTCTTGACGGCTCACAGTGGTGATGTAGGCGAGAAACTCATGATTCAGGCTCTCAGTTTCTGCTGAGAAACCGTAATCTCATCAGTTGAATGATGCACTAATCAGTTTATATATGTGTGTGTGTATTTATATATATTATATATTTTGTACATTACATACATTATATTATGTGTAAATCATGTTATATATAAACCGGTGTACATGTAAATATATAATGTGTGTGTGTGTTTGTATGTATATAAAAATAAGTAAAGCTTGGGGCGCCTGGTGGCTTAGTCGGTTCAGCATCCAACTTCACTCAGGTCATGATCTCGCAGTTCATGAGTTCAAGCCCCATATCGGGCTCTGTGCTGACAGCTCAGAGCCTGGAGCCTGTTTCAGATTCTGTGTCTCCCTCTCTCTCTGCCCCTCCCCTGCTCGTGCTCTGTCTCTCTCGGTCTCAAAAATAAACAGGAAAAAAAATTTTCTTTTTAAATAAGTAAACCTTTAAAGCACTCAAGTGCTGGGTCTTTCTTTAAGGAATTCTTGAAAGGGAAAATGATCAAATCCTTGCCTGCCTTTTTGGCACGTGTTCTGAAAAGCAAACAGACACTTTGCGAAGCGTTTGGAATAGTGGGCTTCATCAGGATTTACTTTTTATGAGCATATCAGATAGGCTTATTGCAATTCGAGATTTCTCCCCTTCCCTTTCATTTGGCCAAGCCATCGCGTGGCTTAACCCTCCCCATCCGTCACTCCCTCATCACTGACAGTTTCCAGTTTTTACGTGATTTCTGCCTTCTGAAAATACAGTCTAAACCACGGTGGTCCTCACGGCCAGACTGGCCCATGTATCATAGGTTCTGGACCTCAGCCGGTCAGCCGCAGCCAAAGCTGTAACTCAGACTTGGGGAGTGTGAAGAGACTGTTATAGGCCGGGGAGGATCTGCAGTGCTTCTTTAGTTAAGAGAAAAAAAACAGCCCTCTCATGAAGGATACAGGATCTAGGGCGCATTTTGAATGAAGAAAGAGCTTAGCGCCCCACGGGGTGGGGTGTGATGCGGGTGAGTTCTGATAAGTAGCCATGATGGTGAGGCTGGGGAGCGGGGCGTGGGCAGGGCGACCACATTTCCTTAAAGGAATTGACCGGCTGCCCAAGAAAATGGGTCCATCGGGCTGCTAAGGATCCCGATCCCTGGAGAAATGGTCCAAGGTCAAAGTTGATGGGTGTGAAGACCAGCGCTTTGGGAGGAGCCAGACCCAGGCCCCCAGGCTGCAGACCTTAGCTGGGGTTCAGGAATTTAGCTTCTAACTCAGCCAACATGTGCCGCGCTCTCTCTGCCAGTTCCCAAGGGAGCAGATTCAGGATAGAAAGTGTTTGGGGTGCGGTGAACACCCCCAGGCAGGAATTGGCCCCTGGTTCTCGGGCTCAGTGAAGATTTCCTACGAAGGTCAAGGAATAAAACAGGAGGAAAAGGATGTGTTAGGAAGGCGAGCAGTGTAACGCTCACCACGTTTCTTCGTACCAACTGCCAGGCACCCTGCCCCACTAGGTGACCACAGGGACACGCAGCATCACCATGAGAGGCAGGGGTAAACTCGGAGTCAGCCCTTCAGTCTGTCCCCCAGAACCCAGAGTTGTGTTTGACCCACAAGAAAGACAGAATTGCCTAGGGAGAGCACACTGGCACTTAGGAGGTAGAGGGAATAGCCTGGGACTTGAATTTTCAAAGCGTCTCCCCAGAAAACTGTATAAATGGCCAAGGAAGTCACAGAGAGGCTCTTACTCGTGGTGGTCTGCATTTGTCAGAAGTTTTAGAAATTCTTCAAGGTGCACACATGGTTGTTTGAAGTTTGTCATTGTTGTTAAAAAAATGCTCATTTTGAGAAAGACTTTGTTAGATTCTCTTTCTTTCTCTGTCTCTTTCTATGAATGTCTTGTCCTTGCTAAAGGAGCCCAGGAAATAAAAGGGACGAGGGACCACACTCTCTTGGGGATTGTAACTGACACATTCCCAAGGAAGATGATCACCCACTGGGCAGCATGCATTTTTCCTGCCATAAAGGGTATTGGTTTTTAATATCAATCTATACTATAATTTGTTATGTTCTTTGATGCTTCAACAACCTCATGTGCTTTTCAGAAAATGAATACCATTCATTAGCATAAATCATAACCCGTATCCTCACTATGTATTTGAAATTGGGGGTGCCTCATCATCCAGGCATGCGCGCTCGCTCGCTTCTCTCTCTCTCTCTCTCTCTCTCTCTCTCTCTCAGTGAATTACGACCCATTAATTGTCATGGCTGGTGGGCTCCCCTGGTTAAATAAAGGATTGGATTGGAAGGATTCAGACATGGTGCTTTGTTCTCGGGCTTTAATATTTTAATGAGCCTACAGGCTTGGCTGCTTGGAGGGAGGAATGAGATGGGGTTTCTAAGTGTGTTGTTAGTGTTAGCACTTGTAGATGGATGTTCATTAGAAAGCTCTTGTTTCAGTTTCTCAGAGAAACTCCCCATTAGGAAAGATCTTTCAGCAGCCTGGCAAGCAAGAGTGAGAAAAGAGAGGAGGGCAGCTTTTAGCTGGAGGCGTTCAGGGGATATTGTATCAGTCATCTCGTTCTAAAGATTTGCTTCTGAGAATTAATTGGGGCAAATACATCTCAAGGCAGAAAAAAAGGGTGGTGAGGCAGGGACGGTAGTGGCCGTCCTTGTAATTTGGGGACTTCTCTTCATCTTGCAGCTGAATCAATACCCCAGGGGAATTATTTCTGGTTATCCTTCATGGGTTTGTCAGACATTTCTTTTGTTCGGTCTAATAAAAACCCCATTGTTTGATCAGCGGCTCACTAATTACGATAAGTCATTTGAAACATTCTTGATGAAACTTGTCTGTTAATTAACATCAACAGCGAATGGAAACTAACAGGACAACAGAGCGTGAGCCCACTGCTCCCTGGAACCCATGCCCTCTTTCTGTGGCATGCCCAATAAACTAAAGCTGCCGATGGTGAAAAAATAACAAACAGGTGTGAAGGTGTGACTCATCACCGAGGAAAAGTTATTGTGCAGTGATACAAAGGAGCACTGAAATATTACAAGCGAGGAGGTGGTAAAAAGAAGTGTCAGGAGGTTGACTGATCCTACTGCAGAGTCAGGAGAGTGGTTTCTTTTCTCTTTTTTTCTTTAAAGCTTCATTCCTAAGTACATTCGCCCCCATGATGGTCCGAACTAAGATACTTCGGGTGAATACAAATGCGGATTGATAAAATTACACCTTGGAATTATTGACCTTGCCTGGCTATATTGTAATTATCACTAGTACTGTGAATGTTTATCAACTCAGTGGCTTTTTTTTTTTTATGCTTTTAGATTTCTACCTGGACAAGGACTGGTACTATACCCACAGATAGGAGACAAATTGGATATTATTTGCCCCAAAGTGGACTCTAAAACTGTTGGCCAGTATGAATATTATAAAGTTTATATGGTTGATAAGGACCAAGCAGACCGATGCACTATTAAGAAGGAAAATACCCCTCTTCTCAACTGTGCCAGACCAGACCAAGATGTAAAATTCACCATCAAGTTTCAAGAGTTCAGCCCTAATCTCTGGGGTCTAGAATTTCAGAAGAACAGAGATTATTACATTATATGTAAGTATAATTTTATTCATTTATTTTACAGAATATAGGATAAGCTAAATAGGTTTGTATCCATTTCTTAACTATTATCATGGCAAATAATTCGGTGAGAATCTTTACTTGAAAATTCTCCATTTTTTAAAAAGAAACCTTAATTGAATGAGGGACCCTGTACTCATAGTACTCGATAATATAAATACCCAAAGAGGAAGAAAACCTCCTAGAGTTTTTATAGTACTGAAGTAAATGGATATATATGAATATACTCAGCATCTCTACTGACAAAAACATTTTTAAGGACCATTGGTGAGATCTGATAGGTGAATCTTGTGCAATGACTTTTCTCTTCATCCATCCATCCATCCATCCATCCATTCATCCGTTCACTCATGCATTAGTATTTACTCTGCGCCAGAAACGGCATAAGCCCTAGGGACTCAACAGTGAACAAGGTGCGATGATGGTACCCTTTCCACATGGGACTCCCAGATTCAAAGGATGGGGGTTACAGGCCAACCACAATTAGAAGAATAAGGCAAAAACTTGGGTGTGTTCAATGAATTACTTTTTTTTTCTATCTACATAGTAAACTGACACGTTGTCTCAGGAAACATACTGTGTATCCTTTGGGCCATATCTGAACTACCAGCTCCTGCCCCAAAACTGTGAAGTCCAAAGATGCACTCACCCAAGCACATGCCCCCTAAGGGCAGATTGCAAGTATTGCAGCTTGGCACAAAGGTGGGGTTATTCCTGGTCCAGGGTTTTGTCAGAGTGCAGTCTGGGTGACTGAGGCCATTGATTACATCACTCAAGCAATGGGAGGTTTTTTCTTCGTTTCTTTGGTCTAAAGCTACGCTCGGGGCTAGGTTGCCCCGTCCTCTCGGCTTCAGTCTGTCAGGGAATTCAGAACTGCTGTCCGCTGTGCGCGCCCCCCATGTCTTCTTGATCCCATTGAAACTGGCTTTCTCAACCCACCAGCTGCTTTTTAGTGTGCAAGGTCGGTAACCCCCTGAGTACTTACTTAGAACTCAACAGTCCGCTAGTTTTTACCGCATTCGTTATTAAGATGAAGATGGTCCTAACCATGTCATTAGCTTGTCCTTTGCTGCAGACGTGAAACACTAGAGACTAAAAACCTAGTTTTAAGCCAACATGACACCGAGAGAGTAGCTTAGCAAGAGTAAGTACCACGAAGGAGGGAAAGGGGGTAAATTATAGACTTAAAAGAATAATCATCATAAAATGAAAATAAAAGTATTCCGCTGGAAGCAACTAGCAGATGGGGTGGTAAAAATATACAAAATAATAGAGAAATCTTTGAAAATATAAAGTAGTTATTAGATAACATAAATGGAGCTATTGGAAGCCTAGCAGTTTACGTATTTATATATTTATTTTAAAGACTTTTTCACAGGGCGCCTGGGTGGCTCATTTGGTTAGGCATCCGACTTCAGCTCAGGTCATGATATCGCGGTTCAAGAGTTCGAGTCCCGGGTCAGGCTCTGTGCTGACGGCATGCAGCCTGGTTGGGATTCTCTCTCTCTCTCTCTTTCTCTCTCTCTCTCTTTCTCTCTCTCTCTCTCTCTCTCTCCCCACCCCTCCTTACCTCCCTCCCTCCCCCTGCTCCTCCCCCACTTGCGCTCGCTCGCTCTCTGTCTAATAAATAAGCTTTCAAAAATTTTAAAAATTTCTTTTAAAGACTGTTTACCAAGGACACTGATGTTTTAGTGCAGGGAACTGACACTGACCCCAGATGAATTCACACAGGGGGCTGGTGAGGTGCAGTACCCGAGAGGGGGCGCCATCGAGCTCCCCCTGCTCTTCCTGTGTGGTTCCGTGTCTGTCACTAGAACTGCGTGTGCAGCCCAAGTCCACAATCTGGCTCTTCCATGGCGAGAAGCCAACAGACCCAGATTTTGCCCGCTGATATTCGTTGATGACGTCATAAAGAGGGCTTTGTACATTCTGCGTCCCACCCCCACCGAGCGCAGGTGGCATTTCAGACACATGGTGGGATTTGGCCTTCAGCGTGAGGTCCTGTGTGTGAATACAGACACTGTGCGCTTAGTGTCGGCACCTTCGTGTTAACGGGGTGAGCGGTGAGTAGCCATGTGGCATCAGTACATGGCAGGTGTGTACTTAGAATTCTGCACAGTTTAATTTACAATTATCATATTAATCCAGACGATCATGGTGTCTCTTACTGTTTTTCTTTTGGTAAAAACTCATTCTTAGCTTCAGTAGCAGGTAGCTCGCAGGGCTCGGCTCAGAGTTCAGGTTTACTGTATAAAACCACGTGGTAGCCTGGGATAAAAGAATCTTTCTTAAAATAGAGGTAAGGGCTTCGAGTGGGAAACCGTGAGAGGCCGTGTGAGCGCTGTTACTGGGAGGTTGTGCGGGGCTGGGAGGCTGACCCGGGAGACTGTCACTCACTAGGCAGCTCAGGGACCCCTGTCGTGTCGCACACATAGGAAGCTACTCGGGAAGAGCCAGAAGCTCCTTTCTTACCCACCCCAGCCCCACAGCAGGGGCCACTGATAGACAGCTTGCCCAGGAAAGAAGGTGAGAGACGAGAAGAACACATTTTAAAATGGTTTAAAAAGTTAATGCGGACTTTCCATTGCTTCTTCAAGAATTTCAAGATTTTTAGAAGTCACTGATTCCCACATCAAACGATCACTCACACACACCCAGGAGTCCCACTCGACCTAAAATAGTACTATCCAAGATCGCGGGATGGGACGTACTCAGCTTCACAAATGTATTTTTAACACTTCAGGTCGTCAGTTCACTTTGAGGCGGTTGATAATGTTGGTGTGGAGGATGCTTTAATACGTACAGTGTGTGTTCAGCTCCAAATCTTAGTGTCTAAGCACCTTCATAACTGAGAGTATTCGTGTTATCATCATCGTCATCGTGTGTGGTTCCTTCTCAGGGGAAGGAAAAGGAACAGGATAGTTTGGAGTCAAGCTACCCCAGAGGGGAACGGTCCAAATTGCCCGTGGGGTCCTGAGGTATTGGGTAATTCCCTAGATAAACTGATTCCGGGAGCACTGGGCCAGCAGCCCAGAGACCTGGGTTCTAGTCCTGCCTCCTGTGCTTAAGCAGGTAGCCCCTTTGTTCCACTGAATTTTGATTTATTTTCTAGAAAGTTCTTTTATTGTTCTTGTCTATGGCCCGTGATGGAGGTCTGCAGTTCCAAACCCTCTTATGGTTGGATATACACATCCAGTGTAGGGTCTCCTATTCATATATCTTTTCTCCAACTGAAATGGACGGGATCTGCTATGAATTACTTAAAGACATTTAATTTGATTTATGGTGTTACCAGATATAGAATATAGTCACCACGCTTTGGAGTTGTAGAAGTAAATATTAATCCTTAATTGGAAGTGTATTTTTAAACCTACCAAGTATCCACTAAATTCCCTGAGGAAATGACATGACAAAATGATACGCTTCCTCATTAGTTCTTCTCATAGATGATTATTTGCTTTGACATGTGGCAAAATGGTATATGTGGGTTTTCTAAATGTTTAGAATTGACTTTTTCAAGTGACCTATTTGAGTAATTAGCCTTGGGCCTAATTTGCATCAAAAAATCTCCTAATCTTAAATGAGTCAAAAGGGGGATATTATTGCCACTTGGTCTGAAAAAGCCTCCCATTCTTTATTACATTCAGATTCTTTTTTTTTTAACTTTTTTAAATGTTTTATTCAATTTTCGAGAGAGAAAGAGAGAGACAGAGTGCGAACAGGGGAGGAGCAGAGAGAGAGAGGGAGACACAGAATCCGAAGCAGGCTCCAGGCTCCGAGCTGTCAGCCCAGGGCCTGACTCGAGGCTCGACCTCATGAACTGAGGGATCATGACCTGAGCCGAAGTCGGAAGCTCAACCGACTGAGCCACCCGGGCGTCCCGATTACATTCCGATTCTCAATTGCCTTAAAAGCATAGTACGCATTATTTTGTATGACTGTCTGTTCTCAAGTGTGCATTTTTAAGGGAAGCTCTATCTTGGTAAACAGTCCAACTAGTATAGGAGGAAAGCCTTCCTGACTATGTTCTCAGCCTTCATCCCTATTTGTGTCATAGACTTTTCTTGTAGATACTCTCTGTGCCCAGTTTACAGTTTCTCCTTAGAGATGATAAGCCAGAGCCGAGTGAGTCAGCAGTTTTGGCGTGTTGGCCCTTGGCCATATCCAACTTTATGAGGGCTCCGTAGGTTGGTTACCCAGGCTCAGCACAGGACCTTGCAAAATACCTACAAAGGGGTTTTCATCACACTACCAAAATTATGTGAGTCAGAGATGGACGAGAAACGAGTGCCATTGTGTTAGTACTTTTTAAGTGAACAGTAGCCACACAGCATAGCCGTGTGACAACGAAGACCACATGTGCAAGCCGCCCCCACCCCCACGACCCGCCCCAGTTTAGCCTTATATAACTTTTACGATATTTTACTTCAAATCCATAGCCAAGACTTGGACTTGGGGACTAGTCTGAACGTCGTCATTTCCAACGATTGTTTGATTAAAGGCTGTTCTTCACGGTCCACCCTGCCGTATTCACAGCGGTCCTTCCCAAAGCTGCCTCTCCCTTTCTTTGCCTTGGGAAGGTCTTCCTTGAGGAGCAGTAACTGAGTCTGCATGAGTCACCGTTTCCTAGGCCATTGGTTTAGTTCTCTAAAGCAATTTAAAAAAAAAAAACAACAAAAAAACAGAGCATGTAAAATTGGAAGGCTCCACAGTCAGCTTTGCTTGCTATTTTTTAGGCATAAACTTCACTTCTGAGCAAAATTGCAAAATAAATCAAAATGCTTGCATACAAATATTACAAAACACTATCCTTGAAGAATCAAAGCAGGGGAACAGCAAAGTCCATTTCCTGCGCTTATTACATTTATATTTATTTACTTATATTTGTCTTCCTTTGGGGATTGTTTTCCCTTTGGGTTTTCCATATACACATTTCGGGGGGTAGTAGGTCCGGCAGCTGGTACTCAAATGTGCTAACCTTTCCCCGGCCGGATAGTTGTGCAAACTTCTGAATGTCCTTTTACGTGTAGATTTCTTCTCAGATCTATAAGAATCTGTGGCCTATGTAAAATGATAATGGGTTTTCTTTCATGAATTATTTTATATGATAAATGCTACACTTCCATCAGGTTTAGTGACATGACAATATCAGCCTGTCACTCACACCCCGGACTTTGGGGTGAGGAATTATCTTTACACCTTGTATACAGTTGCCAAATCCCAGCATTTAAGCACATATTTATTTCTAAGCTGCAACTGTCATCTTTGTCACAGAACGTGCATCAGACACTCGGGTGTCTGGAGGATTATCTGCACACGCCACTCAGAATGACAGAGCAGCGTGGCAGGGGTGCGTCCAGAGTCAGACCTGGGTTCTTGAATGCCCTTCGACGGGTAACCGCACCAGCCTCTGCCCTGATCTCTTCATCTGGGCACTGGGGAGGTGACTGTACCCGCCTTCGAAGGGTCACAGGAGTCGAAATGCGTGATCCATGTCAAGTGCTCATTTCCAAGGTTGGCTCCCAGCAGGTACAACCCCAGGGCCCCCTCGGAGCAGAGTGCATGAGGCTGGAGACCAAGGGCGAAGCGATGCTTTCCTGCAAGCTAGCGGGCGGGGAAGATGTGTTCGCAAAGTATAATTTATTTGCAAACCATCCGTAAAATGAAACTCCAGAGAGTTTACAAGTTTCAGTAATGCCGCATAACTTAATTATAAGATCTCTTCTCTTCGTCTTCCTGGAGTGTTATAAAAGTTCTTTTGTCCTTGGGCTCCCTTTACAAAGAAACATGCATTTATGTATCTTTCTGTTGGTGGAATTGCCCGAGCTTGTTAGCAGATCCTCTGTGAGACCCAGAAGAGACCGGGCGGGAGGAGGGCTCTGTCCATGTAATCATTTCTGCACTTGCATCTCACCAACCTGGCCAGGGCCTTTTCTCAGTTCCCCGGCACACAAAGGAAACACTGAATTTTTATTGATAATTTTGGCCACATTCTAACAATGGTGTAAATATCCTCCTAGAGAAAAGTGTGTCAGGGCTGCCTTGTCACTGAGACAGGCTGGGAAAGAACATTTTGTTAGTCGGATAATTAGAAGTGTTGTTTCTATTATTTTTTAACATAATGTGAAATCCTCTTACTGTACTGAAGGCTCTTCTAGAATGTATCAGTGAGACTCCTTGTTGGAGTTCATACGAATAAAGCTTACATTCTTTGCACTTGAGGAATTAAGTCTCAGCTTCTGCGTAACTGGAGATTGTGCTGAGAAACTCTGGGCTCACGGGCCTGATGGCGTCATGGCGTTGGGACATTTATCCCAGTGGGTCCCCCAGGGTGTAGAAGGACAAGGCTATCGTAGAATGGGACTCTGTTCACATCCCGTGGTGTCACCTGGGCAGTCGTGACAGCTTATCTCATTTAAAGCTACACAGAGAGAGTCCTGTGAACACTATGCCTTATCGCCAAAAACCACTAAGGAAAGAAAAAGACAACTGATTCTTAAAGTAATGGGAAGGCATTGAAGGGGGGAAAAGACTGAAAAAACCTCATGTGCGAAATAAGAGGAAAGCAAGAGCAGATGAGAAGTGAAGATTCCTTGTAAAAAATGGAATTCTTTAGGAATCACTCAGAATAAAACTGCCTTTACAGTTTCATAAAATGCATGTTAATATCTAGCACCTGTATTTATAGCTTTGTGAAAGTTCACTTAGCCTTATAAATAACCGAGTAATGCCGGAGACCTAATACAAGCATGAGAGAGAACGAGTTACTTTCTTAATAGCCTTTAAATATTCACCTTGAAGATCAAAATTTAAAGCAAACTAAAGCACTTTTAAAAATAGCCAAGAGGCATAGACAGACATAAAAAAAAATTTTTTTAAAAGATCACTTGGAGAGTACTTGTGCAGTTCTTAAGAGTCACACGTTTGTTCCTCCGCTTCTGAGATCCCAGGCGAAGCATTTGATCACAGAAAGGGAAGCGTTGTGGCCTCACATACTCTGTGTCACTTTGCAGTCTCAAAAACACGTGGTGGAGACATTTTTATCACCATGAGAAAACCAGAGCTTAGAAAGTGCACACGGCCACGAAATGCCAGAGTCCACACCCAGACCAGGGCTGGGGGACCTTAGACCAGCGTCGTTGGTCCGTGACGGTGCTCCCGGGCCTCTCGCCGGGCGAGGGAAGAGCGCATATACGTAGGTACGTGTGCCATCGCACGCACGGTGAAGAGACTGTGCCTTGTGCACCCCACGGACACAGGGACAGTAGGGAGGGGGCATGTGCACACACGGCTCGTAGCCGTGCAGAGAAGCTCGCACCCCCCAGGTACCTCATGCTCAGACGTGGAGACCCTGTGCCCTGTCATGTGCCGTGGGACTGGAACTAAGTTCCATCACAGGCCCCCAAATTGAGTTAAGACCATCCTAGGAACAGTAGGAAGGGAGAAAGGGCCCTTGGGACAAGGCGGCTGTGATAACAGTGTGTCCAGTCTTCCGTGTGGCCTCTTTATTTGTAGATCTTTTAATCAGTTCCATTTCTTTTTTTTTTTAAGAAGTTTATTTATTTTGAGAGAGAGCGTGAGTGCATGCGTGTGAGTAGGGTGGGGTCAGAGAGAGGGAGAGAGAGAATCGAGAGAGAATCCCAAGCAGGCTCTGCACTGTCAGCACAGAGCCCAACACGGGGCTCGATCTCACGACCCGTGAGTTCATGACTTGAGCCAAAATCAAGGGTCGGACGCTTAACGGACAGAGCCACCCAGGCACCCCGTCAATTCCATTTCTTACTAAGACTGTGCTACTGTGCGTTTTTAAAAAGTTACCAAGTCCTTCAAGCCCCTCAGTGGAAAGTTGCTAAATAGTAAAATTATAAAAAATTTTAAATTTCTCAAATACACA